>OX419611.1:2972437-3390242 GCA_948473455.1 Teleiodes luculella | reverse complement strand
GTCTCTAAGCGATACACAAAACGGGGTTACGCCAAAACATCCCACTTAAATCAAGCTTAATTTGACAGCTGCTGTGCTAATTTTAAACTAGCGACCCGCCCCGGCTCCGCACGGGAAAATGGTTATTGTGGGTTATCCTTAAGTATATTGTTCCCGCCGCGTATGACCAGCGCGGGGACTGAGGATGAACGGGGGGCGAGCATTGCGCGGGCCACCAGGACGAACGTCATTCACTCTCCGATCGAAAGCCGCGCGTACGCACGCATACGTTTGATTTGAACAAATATTTACTTATATTTTGTAATCTGTAATAAACAGTCAGTAATTCTTAAAAAGTATTTCATTTTAAATCATCTTAAACATATATTATGCATGTATTATACATATAAACTTTCCTCTTGAATCACTCTATCTATTTAAAAAAACCGCATCAAAATCCGTTGCGTAGTTTTAAAAATACATAAGACCATATGGACATAGGGACATAGGGACAGAGAAAGCGACTTTGTTTTACAATAATTTAAAACTAAATTCATTCAACTCTCATCCTTTTCGATTCCCATATGAATGAAAGAGACCAACAACTTAAATTTAGAGATTTTGAACTACTAACGCGGGTGGAGCCGTAGTGATAACCTGTATCTTGGGAAACCATAAATCATTTAGTTTCAAATTTTGTCTGTGTAGTTTGTGGAGTAAATAACTTAATGTGATAAAGGAGTTAAGTAAAAAATAACAGCAACATCGCGCGCGGCCAAGTGGCTAGGCCCGTTGACTTCCATTCGGAAGTTCGCGGGTTCAAACCTCGGCACGTACCAATGTGTTTTTGATTTTCGAATTCATATGTACGTTTATTCGACGCTCTTACGGCGAAGGAAAACATCGTGAGGAAACCTGCACACACCTGCGAAGTAATTCAAGGGTTGTGTGTGAAATGACCACCCAGCAATGTCGACTAGTGTTTATTCACCCGGAATCGGCTCCAGCCCCTCGGTGGGGACATAATGTGGGTTGCACTCTTTACAAGGCAGTGTCATATTGCCACCTTAATTTTAACCTTATACCCTCAACATAAAGTAGTAAACGAATGAATTTTATAAAGTTGTTTTACCTTATAAAGGTTTATCTACAAAGAGTTCACAGAGTTCAAAGAATTTATTTTTTAACTTTTGGATGTTACATCACTTAGTTACCTAGTCATTTAAATTATCTTTTCTGGCGAGTTGAAAAACTTGGCTGTCTTCTGTGGAGAAGAGCTCGCCGAAGAAACTCCACAGGCGTTGCATCTTTTAAACATATTTTTACAATTATTATGATAATAATTACTAATAACAATGTTTTTTAAAGTACGATTAAAAAGGCCTGTCACCCAAGCAACTATTCCCATGGATGTTTATCCTCTAAGTAATCTGTTATTTTATAATAAGCTTTCTTAATCAATTTCTCCTTAACAATAATTTTGAATTTCTCTAGTGTTAAATTTTGTATATCAGTTGGGACCATATTGTAAAAGCGTATACAGTTGCCCTTAAAAGAATGTTTACAAACTCACGTATAGGTGGTGAGTAGAGCCTCCGGGTACTGGTGTTCGAGCAGTAACTTCACCAGTGGGCCGTGCCCTCCGATGCACGCAGCGTGGAGCGGCAGCCATTTTTCCACCGTCTCTTGCTGTCGAAGAAAATAATAGGAATGTTGACTGTATTCAAAATAAAATATCTTACACTATGTAGGAAATAAAACATCTGAAATTACTCTAGTATAACTTATGTAGAGGCGATTTTTGCCTATTTTATGATTTGTTATAGTAAATCAAAATAAAAATCGTACAAAAACGGCAATACAAGCTTATGACGTCATAAGCTAGTATTCCCTTTAATTTTTCATATAAAATATTGTTTTTGACATTTCGTAGAAAGAAGCTCTTTTGACTAGCCAGTCAACATACCTATTATTCATTTGGCCAACATGGTACAGAAGCCAGCACGTGCGGTTGGACATTCGCGCTATGAAATTCACCCCTACCGCTACGGAATACGGGTGCAAGGTCACATGTCCAGCCGCATGCGCTTGCTACTGTACAAATAGTGTTTGCTTAAAGTTTAATTTTACATTTTTATAGTATCCAGCTACTTGTCTGTCATACAAAGTGGCCGGTCACGTGACCGAAGTTTATATAAAAAGTTGTATATTAATTTTGAGAAATCAACCTATGTTCCTTAAATTTCAATGGAACTAATTTTATAAGGGAAATTGTTGCCATAGTCGTGAAAATATACACGTGGCGCCCCCAGAGCAGGTTTTTTATTTCTTTGGTCAGGTTTTACACATACAGAATTTTGACCTTTTTAAAAATTGTTAAGTCAGCACTCCCACGCTTGCCCTGGCACACACTCTCTTTTTTTTAATGTATTTTTTGTTATTGTTGGGCTACGCCCGCTGTTCAGACTTTTCCGTGCACAGTTTCCCGTAAGAATGAGATATTTTCCCGTGGTAAAAAGTATCAAATATGTTGACTGGAGATATAAGGTACCACCATGCAAGTATTCATTTAAATTAGTCCAGTAGTTTCGGAGATTTGCCCGTACAATGTACTGAAAAGTATAGTTCCCACGAGAATAGGCTTGTGTCCAGGGTCAAAATAATTACATTCTATTTAGTCCGTATTTTAGATTATAAAAAAATATTGGACACGTATTTTTTATTTTTTCGATTAATCAAAAAATAACAAAGATATAGCCCATTAAAGTAACGTGTGACGTCACACCGTGCTACATTTGGTAGCACAGAGTGACGTCACACGTAACTTTAATGGGCTATATCTTTGTAATTTTTGGTCCGATTTACAAATAAAAAAAATTCGTGTTCCTTATTTTTGAATAATCTAAAAGACGGACTAATTACATTTTTTAAGGACACAAGCCTATTCTTTAATTTCCCGGGATAAAAAGTATCTAAGATGTTGACCGGGGATACAAGGTACCACCATACAAAATTGTATTTAAATCGGTCTAGTAGTTTCGGAGATTAACCCGTACAAAGAGACAAACAGATAAAAAAAATGAAAGAAATCTGGATATGTTCTTTATCACTTCTTACATCCCCTTGACTCGGCTATAAGCATTTTTTTTTCTATGTACAGATTTTCGACATCTACAATTTTTATTATATTTACTAGCTTTCTTCACCCGCGTTAACAGTTTTTCCCGTGGGAATGAGGTATTTTCCCGCGGTAAAAGGTAGCCTATGTTACTCAGGGTGAATGTAGCTTTCTAATGGTGAAAGAATTTTTGAAATCGGTACTTTAGTATTTGAGTTTATGGGTCAAAATCAGAGAGGTGAGCATTTTAGGTTTTCAAATATCCGAGAAATTAAGTTTACTTTTGAAGAAAACTAACAAGCGGAGTCTGTTGTGTCATTAATAATTAATCTTTCCTGTGAAGCAGCACGCACAAAAACATATATTTTAGAAATTCTACCTGTTCATAAGAATAATGCCAGGGCTAAAAGTCATTTCGGGAACACTTTTTAATATTTTTTTAATCATAAAATAACAAATGCATTTAAGATTCACGTTCAAGAAATTGTATTTAACTTGTTCCTAGATCGTATAATGTTGTTATTTTGTATATTTTCACAATAAAACACTTATTTTTCAAATAACTCTCCATAAATTTTCAATAGGTGTAAATTTTGCTCCAAATTTTCAGTTTATTGAACACATTTTTGCACTACATTCTATATTAATAATATAAGTACAAAAGTTTTAAGGTCATTTCATGCTGTATATGCAAGATTTAATTATAGCATTACGTATTAGTGATATAATTGCTGTTTTTGCGATGTTCCCGAAAATGACGGGAGTGTTCCCAAAATGATGAAATGCCTCTTCTGTCTATGCAACTTTATTTTATTTTTTATATTTCCTAACTTTTGTCTCTTCATCTCTTTTTATTCAGGTTTAAAAACTTGCGCTTTTTTGAATTACCCTTTTTACGATGTTTTTTTAGCCGCTATACTGTCCACTTTCAGTCGTTTTTTTTTATTTCTTTTTCCCCTATTTTTATTGTTTTACATGTTACTCGTACTAAATTAATACCTAAAACCAAAAATTTTCATGGTTATTAATGCACTTAAAAGCATTACAGCATTATTTTGCCTCTAAATCGTCATTTCGGGAACGCTCATATACGAGAACGTTCTCGAAATGACCGTTCCCGAATATGACTTTTTGACAGATACGTTCATGTCACGCTTGACGCCGCAATGTTATTATATTGGTTTTAGCGGTTATCAACAAGTGAGCTGTAACAATTATAAGAATTTTGCAAAAATACATGCAAATTATCAAAAACTTATAACGTAACACGCGTTCCCGAAGTGACAGGGAATTAAAGTACGCTTGACACTATGAAATTAAAAGGTACTTAGAAACAAAATCAATTATTTTTTTCCGTGTTCCGTTAGTGTTTTCCGGTCCTACAACTAGCGAACTTTACACTGTTGCTGGCTAACGCCACCTAACGTTCATTGTTTTAATTCCATCGACCGATATCCAACGCGTTCACGGAATGATTTGGTAAACGTCGGACAGCATTTGAATAGCCAAAATGTGAAGAAATTAAATTAATATTAATCTAATTTGTACGTCTATTCTTAGTTTGATGATTTTAAAAGTTAATATTAAATTTTTGTTATATTTAAGTCGTAATGGTAAACATTTTTGACATGTCTGAATTATGAAATATGGTATAAGGACGCGTTCCCGGAATGACTATTTGGACCTATTTTTGTTCAAATTCGAATATAATACTATTCTAGAAAAATAAATATGCTAATTGCCTAGTAATTATGCACAGAATCTTTATTTTAAAATAATCATTTTAGTAATATCATGTTATTTTAATATAAAAAAGTTCGTCGACACCTAAATGCTCACCTCTCTGATTTTGACCCTTATACATTACAAACATAAACACACACACACACACACACACACACACACACACACACACACACAGACACACACACAAATACAAATCTTTCCTCTCTTTTTCTTTTTTTTTTTACTTGACATATGCTTGTGTCGAAAAGGTACGACCAATCAAGCTTCACCGGACTTGCGGGAGAGCCGAAGACTACCCCAAAAAAAGTTATATACCAACGCGTCTAGGGGCGGCTCGAGGGAGCCTCGGACCACGGCCTAGCGCGTTGATATTGAAAAACATCGTGAAGGAGACGACGACGCTTGAGGGGCTCCGTCTCTGATTATCAATTTTGACTGCTTACCTGTACGGCGTGCGGGAAGTGTGCCAGCAGTAGTTTGGCGATCTCCACGTGGCCGTGGTAGGCGGCGATGTACAGCGGGCTGTATTTAGTGACGGGGTGCGCCCGCCCGTCTGCGCCGGCGCACAGCAGCGCGGCCACCGTAGGCAACTGGCCAGCCTCGCACGCGCTGAGGTTAACACACTATTACATTATTTATTCAATCAAAATTCTTTTTTTTTTCTAATTTGAAAATATTTTTTTCCTAAAGGTAGCCGTTCGAACCGAGCGTCAGCGACACTGACGCTGCGACACGAAAAAGGATAATGGACTCTAAGGTGATGTATTTAAGGTGGACTTTGGAGGCATGCGACAGTGACGCGAGTGACGCGGCGTTACCGGTGTCTGTGTCGTCGCGCCAACTCACTTTTCAGTAAATTCATTCTTAAATCCATCACCGTAAGTCCATTATTATTTGTCGTGTCGCAGCGTCAGTGTCACTGACGCTAGATAGATAGATAGAAAGATATATAAAATCTTTATTCACTACAATGACGATAGCATTTACAAAAAATCAAAGTGGGTATCACAACAATAGTTTATATCAAAGCAGTGAAAGGGCGCTGCCTCAGCGTAATGCTGTTAGTGACAGATGATCACCGAACAGCGCTGATCTTCCGACAGTACCAGCTTCCGACAGTACGCTCGGTTCGAACGGCTACCTTTAGAGTTTTTTTTTTTCTGGGAGGAATAGAGCACGCCTAACCAAGTATGCACTGTAAGCACAAGTATGCACAATACCCAGGTTCGTCACCACGCGCAATCAGTGTCAAAACACTACGAAAGCGTTTTATATCTGCTTACGATTGGCACACAGGCGCGGAAGTGACACGCGTGCTCTATGCCTCCCAAAAAATTGTTTTACTCTAGGATTTTATTCACTTATAGGCTCCCCAGAACATTTAATGACGTAATGACGTCATTTCAGAAGTTAAGAAGCTTTTCTCTGCCCAAGACTGGCTCTCGTTTCAAACAATGCAACAAAGAATCTGAAAGAGGCGATGCGACATCAGTTGTTCACATAACTGGCGGGTTCGCGCAATGTGTGCGCTGCTGTGGAGAAAAATCCTACCAATATTGTAAACGTGAAAGTTTGAGAGTATGGATGTATGTTTGTTACTTTTCACGGAAAAACTACTGAATGGATGTTAACAAAACTTTACAATAATATAGCTTATACATCAGAATAACACATAGGCTACTTTTTACCACGGGAAAATACCTCATTCCCACGGGAAAAACAGTAAACGCGGGCGGAGCCGCGGGGCGGACAACTAGTACTAAAATAAAACTGAAGAATTGTTTTTTTAAAAACTGATTGTGAACATAAAAATACAAGTTTTAAGCACGTTTTAAGTTGCGGAGCGGGCGGATTTGCGGCGGAAAGCTAGTGTTAATGTTAAACACAGCGCCATCTAGACGATATTGACCGAACTAGATGGCTTGTTAATCATTCAAGACGTTACCTTTAGAGTTTGTCATTGTCAATATATCATTGATAAACTAGTTCGAGACAGTATTGAGAGATGTCGCTAATAGTTAAATAGATGTATACTGTTATATAGGGCTAGGCTGCAGGGCCACCTCCTTGTTCGCTTCCGATCGATCCACAATAAAGACGTATCAATTATTCGCTCCTTTCATTTGGGCATCCATTTTACAGTTAACATAAATAGAAAAAATAAAAAAGTATAAGTGAGTTATTTACACGTATAACAGCGTGTTAGCTCCATTGGGTGTTAAGTTGACTATGATCCCCGCCGCGGGTCCGATCGCTTGCAATCGCGTGCGCAGCTGACCGCTCTCGCCGCGCGACACCAACTCGCGCAGTTGCGCGTGAGTCGATAACCGCTCCCGCTCTAACGCATCTGCAAAGGTACATAAAACCATCTATATAAAGCCGCGATTAGACTACACAATTTGTAGGACACTTTTTCAGTTAGGATCCTTAGTAAGGACAAGTGTAATTGCAGTTAGTGTCCGAGCCTTACTGCAATTGGGTATGCTTAATTTTTTGTGAGAGGTAAAAATACGAAAACCATTTGGAGATTTAGTGATTAGATATCATATTTTCATATTTTTACCTCAAAATACGCATTGATTGAGTTTAAATGTCCAAAAAACCTAATGACTTTCATTTGACCCGTGTGACGTCACTGGGGCACAATTTTTAAACGAAAATCATGCACCACAATTTCCAAACGATTGTGGCTCGGCCGTCATGTCACTTTGACGTTTATCGAGTAGGATGAGTCCCGATAATGTTTGACCTGATAATGTTTGACCCGATAATGTAGAGCCAGGAAAGTATGTAAAATGATTTGAAAGAAAAATATTGAGGGTCTTTCTAAGAAATCTACTTTAGTTACATAGCACGGTATAGGATTCAACCTCTCGAAATATAATAAACTTACAAAATAATTTTCTTTTTTTTTTTTGTCTGTCTGTTTGTCTGTTTGTACGGGCTAATCTCCGAAACTATTGGACCGATTTGAGTGAAATTTTGCACGGTGGTTCTTTACATCCCTGGTCAACATATTGGATACTTTTGTTGCCGGAAAATTAAAGAGTTCCCGTGGGATAGTTAAAAATTATTGCGGAAAAGTTGGCAAACAACGCGGGCGTCGTATTTCTTTATAGAAACAAACACAAAGTGAAATATGTTCCAATAGATAGCATTAATTGGTAACAGATAATGTTTGACAAACCGAAAAAGAGAAAAAAATTACGTTCTGTAATATCATGAAAAGGTTTTCTCAAATTTTCAACGATAGCATCGAATTCAAAATGTGAACCAATCGTTTTGTGTTTTGTTTATTTAACTTGTGGCAAGTGAAATGAATGTCAGAAAGTTTATTAAATTCGTGAATATTTTTCCTGGCGTAATAATATTAAATAACTTATATTATGGCGAATATACTATGACCATAAAACTTTAAAGATATTATTATATATCATCACATCACTATCGATAAAACTATTGGAGGTACAAGTTCGGGACACGAATCATTAGGTCGTGCACAATGGCCTCCCGTTACATCGATCATTCGTTTCATTAATCGCTATAAGCAACACGTTGAAGATAGCTTTTAGAAGATTTAAGAATAATATCTATATATTTTATTATTCATTGAGAAATCCCCTATTCTTCTTATAGAATTGTTTTGTATGACTCTACTATGAGCCAGACCCTCATTTCGTGAACCTATAAAGTGCATATCGTTTAAAACGAACAGTATGTGAAACAGTGACGTCACGAGTGCAAATTTTTAAACTGGTAAAATAAAAAAACCGGCCAAGTGCGAGTCGGACTCGCGCACCGAGGGTTCCGTACAAACCTGCAAGGTTTCGTTCATTACGACAATCGAGTCATAACTATGGTAATCTTATTGCAAAATGAAATTCATAACATATATTTATTAAAAAATATATATTTTGTAATGTAACTAAAAATTTAAGGTTTTCGGAATTTTTCCTTTATGTGTGCTATAAAACGTTGCTTCATGCCAAATTTCAAGATTCTAGGTCGACTGGAAGTACCCTTTAGGTTTTGATTCCCTTGCGAGTACTTGCGAGTTTCAAAATATGCAGCTTAAATTGCTGTTTCTTTTGATTGCGTTGACATAGAACCTGGGACCCACTCAATTTCTTATCATGATTGACGATCTGCCAAAGGTAATTAAAAAAGCAAAATGTTTACTGTTCGCTGATGATTTTAAATTGTTCGCGGATGTCCGAAGCCCCGAAGACTGTGTGGCTTTGCAAAGTGACATTGTTGCTATTGAGAGATGGGCTATTGCTAATCGACTCCAGTTCAATGAGTCGAAATGTAAAGTCATAACATTTGCAAGGGCAGCACCGCACACTGTCGACTATTATCTTGGGCAGAGCATTATTGCACGCGTAGAAGAAGTGAAGGACCTAGGTATATTAATGAATTCCAAATTTAATTATAAAGACCATATACTAAATACTTGTAAAAAAGCATACAAAATGCTCGGCTTTATAATCAGGACAGTAAGTCCTTTTAATGATATAAAAGTGGCTACGACCCTTTATAACGCCTACGTCCGTAGCAAATTAGAGTTTGGCTCAATAGTTTGGGATCCACGTGAAGCTAAATATATTGAAATGCTCGAAAAAATCCAAAAAAAGTTTTCTAGATTTTTATACAAAAAAATGTTTGGCGTCTACCCCTATATGTATCCATCCATATTTGTTTATGGTATGGTCGGGTTGAATAGCTTGGTGCTAAGGCGCAAATTGGCTTTAATATTACACTACCGTGCAGTACTTAAAGGTGGTGTGGACAATGGTGTGGTGGTGTCACGGATGGGCTTGTCGGTCCCGGGCCCGCGCGGCGGCGGCGCCGTGCTGCAGAGGCGCGCGCGGCCGCTGTTCGCCGATGAGCGCGCGCGCACCTGCAGCGGCGCCAATGCTCCGACAGCTCGGGCTGTCACTCTTATCAACCAAATGCTCATGCGCCAGTCACATGCCGACATATTCAATGATGCTGACATGATATTTTATAAAGCTGCTCTTACATTTCTTAATTCGTTTTAAGGGTAAGAAGTAATATAGATTATTGATGTATTACGATTTATGGATAAAATGTAAATGTATTGGCCTATGCTGTAAAGTTTATATTTCAATAAAGACATATTGTATTGTATTGTATTGTATTGTATAGAAGTTTGATTTTGTTACAGCTTAAAGGTATTATAGACCTGAGTATTTGGTATGAATTTCAATTTTATACCTCTACGCGTTTATGAGGAAATGGGTAGTAAGGTTAAAATTATTAAAAAAATATATATTATGTGATGTAACTAAAATTTATGGTTTTCGTAATTTTTCCTTTATCTATGCTATAAGACGTTGCTTCGTACCAAATTTCAAGATTCTGAGTTCACGGGAAGCACCCTGTAGGTTTTGATTCCCTTGCAAGTGTCGAAAATTTGCGGCATAAACGGCTGTATCTTTTGATTGCGTTGGCTTAGAAGTTTGATTTTTTCACAGCTTCAAGGGACAGTAGACCTGAGTAATTGATATAAATTTCAGCTTCATACCTCCACGCGTTCCTGAGAAAAAGGGTCTTGACAGACGGACAGACGGACAACAAAGTGATCCTATAAGGGTTCCGTTTTTTCCTTTTGAGGTACGGAACCCTAAAAATAACCAGTGGACTAAAAATTTAAATAATGAAATTAGTTTCTTAAAATTACGTTTACTTTCAGATAAAAATAGAAAAAAAATACCTTTTTTTTACTAAGCATACCCAATTACACTTGGCCTAATCGCGGCTTTAATTTCACACACTTGGTTTTCATACTAACGGAGGGAGGGAGATGCGTAGTCTATAGACGTCTGACTCTGTGCACATAACAAAAACATTAATTAGTAAGAGTAAAGTGAAAGATTATTTTTATGTTGGACAAAATATTATGTAACTAAAAGATCCCACTATTAATAGATGGTACCGGTCCCAAGAAATCATTTCTAAAATAAATGGTCTGAGGTCTTATAATGTAATCTATATAATAAAACTGTAGAGGTCGAAATTCTGTACAAAGAAAAAAAAAACAAAATCGTAAAGGATAGGAGATAAATGAATTTAATTTTGAATGATGTTTAAAATAAGCAGCGTAGCTGTCAAATTTAGCTTAATTTAGTCGGGATGTTTTTAAATGCCTGCTAAACTACGCGTATAATCGATGTTTGACGAGGCAATCACCTGTCCCTTTTCGTTCTTTAGAACGTGAAAGAGACATATGATTGTAGAATCGGGCCCAGTGACTCATGACGCGTAAAACCATCGCGTCGCAATCCGCATCGCCCGCCGCGTAGCAATTCGCGTCAAACTCACCTTTCTCCCGCCACGGATCGCGCAGATCTTCAGCGAAATACTCCGTGACGTCATACGCCGCGTCCGGCTCGCCAAGGCAGTCGGACTGAGTCTCCACTCTTCTAGCTTTGATTCTCTCTCTCTTTTCCGCGGGCCGCAAGCGCAGCGACGCGAAACGCTGCAGGCCTGTTTCCTTCTCACTCTTTTTGAGACGGAAGGAGCCGAAACGTTGGAACATTTTGATTGTGTCCTTTTCTTTTGTTTTATGTGAAACGCTCCATCGATATATTGTTTGACATCTGACTGCACTACTATTTCAGCACTATTATTTGTTTTATTTTGTACCCTTTATCGATATGTATAAAGTCCAAATTCGATCGAGCATTATCGATTAACCGGTTTTACACGGATAGACTACAGGCCCGTGTCAAAAAAATGATGGGTCATTTGAACCACTAGATGACCTATGTAGAACGATATAAGAGCATAAAATAATAAGATTCAGCATTATGCCGTCACTTGTAAGCTGTCCAACTGAGTGCAGGTGAGAATTCAAAAGTACAGGTAGAGTGAGTACATTTTGGTCATATATTTTTGTACGGCATTCTTACCATCGATAGATCCATGAAAAATAATAAGAAAACGCGTAGTGCCGTAAAAAAATGGTGCGCCAAAAAGTCGGATTTTTTTTTTGTTTTTCCGACAATTTCCAGGGTGAATTTGGTCATTTGATTTTGTACGGCATCAGTTTCATACTATTTCAATACTGCTTCTAATCCATTTTTCCGCAACGCCGTACAAAAATCATGCGACAAGGGGAAAAAACCGAGGGTTGCAACCCCCTCTCTTTCCGTGGTCCAGGGGGTGATTTGAAAAAGTACGGCTTCGGTTCCAAAACATTATCTAGCACCTAAAAGTACTATTAAAAATAATGCCGTCAAAAAATGATTGTTCATTTGAATGTATATCAATAATTATCTTAATTTCATCGTATTCTTGATTTATAAAGCTGTAAAATCATTTGATCCTGTACGGGAACTTTTTTTTTAACATGATATTGTAAAATACAATTGTTATATAGTATTGCCGTTCAAAAGAAACTGTTCTGAAAAAAAATATAGAGAAATACAAAAACTGAAATTTAGCAAATTATTGCAGAAATTTAAATATCATAGATTAATGAAATATAGCAGTTTTGTACATTGTATCGCATGTTTTAAATAGTATTAACATAAATAAATTAGGAAAAAATGATGCCGTACATTTTAATGCAGACCATATCTTTTAGGCTGATGAAAATGACGCTACCATTTTAAGGGTACTTTATGGCCATCTGATACAGTACGGCATTAACATATTTTCGAAGAGAACAATTGATAATATGATAAAATCACTATGACGTCTAACTGAAGTGAAACGGTGTGTATATTATATCCAAAAATTGAAACTGTCAATCACAGTATCAACAGTTTTGTATACTTTTTGGTTTACTATATACTTCGAACATTATTGATACATATATATACTTCTCATCAAAAAAATCGAAACACTTCCGTACTAAGTTTGTTTGCAAGGTGTTTCGATTTTTTTGATGAGAAGTGTATAATTTATTTGTTTCATTGTAATGGTGTGAATAAATAAAACAATCATTTTTTAGAAAAATTCGATATATTTAATGATGATGATAATAAAAAATATGGTTTTTCTTTAAATTATTCAGTATTGGAATCAGCGGCTGAGTTGTTATCAGAATCAACGTCTTCATCGACGTCCGAATTATCTTCTCTATCTAAATTATGAAGTTCTCTATGAAAATTAGTACAAATAAACTATCTAAATGCCGTATAAAAAATATCGTTATGAATTTCACCTTACTTTTCGTTATATGGATTTTTTCTTTTTCTTTTTTTCTTTTTCATTTTTTTTTCCCCTTTGAACCAACGAAAATGTACGGCATATGAAAAAATATTATCTATGCATAAAATACTTTCGAAATAAATTAATTTGACGTAGTGTCAAATCACCCCCTGGACCACGGAAAGAGAGGGGGTTGCAACCCTCGGTTTTTTCCCCTTGTCGCATGATTTTTGTACGGCGTTGCGGAAAAATGGATTAGAAGCAGTATTGAAATAGTATGAAACTGATGCCGTACAAAATCAAATGACCAAATTCACCCTGGAAATTGTCGGACAAAAAAAAAAACGACATTTTGGCGCACCATTTTTTTACGGCACTACGCATTTTCTTATTATTTTTCATGGATCTATCGATGGTAAGAATGCCGTACAAAAATATATGACCAAAATGTACTCACTCTACCTGTACTTTTGAATTCTCACCTGCACTCAGTTGGACAGCTTACAAGTGACGGCATGATGCTGAATCTTATTATTTTATGCTCTTATATCGTTCTACATAGGTCATCTGGTGGTTCAAATGACCCATCATTTTTTTAACACGGGCCTGTAGTCTAGGAGCTATTGATATAGTAACTGGTTTCAAAATTCATTTCTTTCAATTTATTTTGGGTTTTGTCAGTGTTTGATAGGTAAGTTTCGGAGATGGGTCAATGTTCGCCTATTTTCTTAAATAACTTTATGATAATTTATCACAAGAGATCTGAGATTATTACACATTTCATTTGACATGTCATACGATATAGGTAGTAAACAAAAATTTTCAGTCCTAATTTCCCGCCGAAGTGTATCCATGTTTAAAATTCAATACTTATTTACAAGTACAACTGCGTGCAGTTGTTTCAGATGTAAGCTTACTACGTGAGAAGCGACAGGCTCGAGAAGCTGTCAAACGCGACGTAGTGACATTAAAGCCATAGTAGTTCTGTCAATATGTCGCGTTTGACAGCTTCTCGAGCCTGTCGCTTCTTTCGTAGTAAGCCTATTGATAATGAATAATTTCCTATTTACGAATCCCTCTTTACGTGTGTACAACTCGCACTTGACCGGTTTTTGCTTCGTAAAGCCTAGCCAGAAATATAAAAAGCCCGCCCTGGGGGAGCCACAAGCTTTTTTATGTTTCTGGCAACAATATTTCCACTATAACATTAGTTCCATTGAAATTCCGCAATATATGGCGAGGTTTTTACTTTTTCTAGTTGGGCTTTATGCGTACCTACATCTACATATTCTATTCTAATATAATATAGAGGAAAGCTTTGATTGTTTGTTTGCATCGAATATGCTCCGAAACTACTGAACCGATTTTGAGTAGCGACACTATCATCGGGTAACATAGGCCATTATATATATATTTTTTTAATTAGGTAAGTTTCTTTACTAAAACGTGCTTAAACTCTGATAATGTAACCCGAGGTGTAAAAAAAATACCTAAAATTTTCCTAATAAATGAATAGGCTCCGAAACTACTGAACCGATTTTGTTGAAACTTGGTATAAAGATAGAATAGACCTTGAGAAAGAACATGGGCTACGTTTTACCGCTGGAAAATTTGCCATACCCACGGGAAAAAGCTGTTAACGCGGGCGGAGCCGCGGCGTAAAACTAGTTTCCTAAATAAAAGTATCTCATACAAAAATGCCATTTGGCTATAGTGAATTTTGTTACGTTGTGACATAATGACTTAAGCCCACTTATGTCGGTCCGATCCAATTACTCGCGACTGGGTAGACCGTAGAACGACAATTGACAAACAGACGAACTGAGAATGCGAGCGAAAATAAAGCCCGACTACAAAAAAAAAACCTCGCCATATTGCGGAATTTCAATCAAACTAATTTTATAATGGAATAAATAAGAAAAATAATAATAATAAGAATAATAAGAAATCATTTATTGCATCAAACATGGTAGTAAAGATTTTAAATAAGAGCTTTGTTCGCATGTTTCGCCATTACAAAAAAATAGCATGCAAAAATAAAGTCACATTATATAACATAACTAGCGACCCGCCCCGGCTCCGCACGGGAAAATGGTTATTGTGGGTTATTCTTGAGTATTTATGCATGTATTATAGATATAAACCTTCCTCTTGAATCCCTCTATCTATTAAAAAAAACCGCATCAAAATCCGTTGCGTAGTTTTAAAGATTTAAGCGTACAAAAGGAGGGACATAGGGACAGAGAAAGCGACTTTGTTTTATACTAAGTATGTAGTGAAGAATTGGATTAGGTACAAACAAATGGATGTCATTAAAGTAAAAAGAGATATTAACATGTTATGTCAGAAAATCCTTCACACTGTATATAGTTTGCTCAAGGAGCCATTTGTATAATTTTGTCGAAAATAAATTCAAATATAAATTGTTGCCATAAACATGTTTTTTTTTTATTTGGGACATCTCACATTTTCCATTTTCTTCTAATCTCACATTTTAGATTTTAAATAAAAGGCTTTTAAGTACACAATGTGCGTTTTTTGTATTTATTGTCAATTAAGGGGGGGGGGGGGAGGAGGGGCATGAAAACAACTTATTAATAGTCCGGGGAGCATAAACAAAAAAAATGGGAAACCCTGTTTTACACTAATTCTTAAACTAGGCAGAGTACGAGGTGGGGATGACCTGATAATTTTCGTAAAATTTATTCCCAGTCGTCCCACTGAGGATGACGAGGTGGGGACGAATGGGAACGACTGGCTAACAGTTTTTCCCGTGGGAATGAGGTATTTTCCTGCGATAATAAGTAGCCTATGTGTTATTCAAGCTACAATATTATTAAACTACATTTTTTTAGTCAAATGTGTTTTGTTTTTATGTGTTGGCATGTCCTGCGAATAAAAAATATTCTATTCTATTATTGGAAGGAAGTTACGTTAAAATCCATTCAGTAGTTTTTGCGTGAAAGACTAACAAGCATCCACACATCGTAACAAACTTTCGCATTAAAATATTAGTAGGATTATCATAGTTTATTCGTTACGACAGTCGCGCGACAGACAAACAGCCATAATATAACAATGAGTATTAGTTGTACAACCGCAAACCACAAAATGGCGATCCGATTCTTACTAGCAAGTGTGAGGTCTGACCCCAGTCCGGTGAAGCTTGATTTGTCGTACCTTTTCGACACAAGCATAGGTCAATTCAAAAAAAAAAAAAAAAAAAAAAAAAAGGTCTGATCGATTGCGGTGGAAAATCACGTGACTCGCTATTTGGGTCCAGCCGTTAGTCCCCCGTTCTGGCAAGCCCCCGGTTGCGACGCCCCCGGCTGGGACGCCCCTGGTGTATATTACTTTTTATATACTTAATACTGTACTTTACAAAGTCAACGAAAAATAAGAAACCCGTTTTAAAATTATCTCTAAGATCTCTATTTTTAACAAAAAAAGAGGTGTGTTATAGTTTGACGTGTGTGTCTGTCTGTCTGTTTGTACACGCTTATCTCTGGAACCGTTGTTGGACCGATTTAAATGAAATTTTGCATGGTACCGGTCAACATCTTAGATACTATTTAGCAAGGGAAATAAAATAAAAACAACGCGGATATAGCCGTGGGCGGACAGATAGTCTCGAATAAAAACCTTCCAATTTTGAAACTTCAGTCAGAACGCAGATATCGATCGCTCAGAGAGATTAATGGTCGTTGTGTCAAAGGTCAGTTAGATTTGAATGAGAGCAATTGATCGTCAATTGATAAATTGCCGGTCGAGCAAGTCCATTAGCGCAGTTTAGTATCACAAGCAAGATAATTTAAACAAAGAATCCTACTAATATTACACAAAAACGCGTAAGTTTAAATTAATAGTCATCAATAGCAAAAAAACATGTGAAAATATGCCTAAGGGTCGCCTGGAAAAAATCGCTTAAAGCGATAAGGCCGCCATTTGTATTATTCTTCCGCTGTATTAGTTATGCAACTTTGTTTACAATAAAAATTATTGTGCAATAAAAAAGTTAACGATTTGATTTGTTGCATGGACGTCTTTTGGCTGAGATGATGATGATAAAAATTTGTATAGTATTTTATTGTATGAATTCTCAATTCACAAGTCACACAACCACCGATCAGTTTTTCACCGCAAGCCACCGAGGCAGTATATTTTTTTACGAAAAAATAAATATAAACACAACACGTTATTTTTTTTATTTTTTAGCCTAGTCGCAAAATCTTTATGCCGTTACGAATAGTATCACTATCACTTCACTTGTGACCGCCACTTTAGTGATTTACAAATATTATAAAAATACGTTTAGTAAATATAAAAACAGCTGATTGGTACAGTTGCACTACATAGTGATGTCCCTTGTAAATTACATATCGTATTAGTACTTTAAAACGACCGCCCGGCGCGCGGCGGCTACTCTACTGAATTCACACACAATCACACAACGCGCGTAGCTAGCATATAGCATATTATTACACTGCACTGTAAATACGTAAGTACAGAAGTATAATTATAATACTAGCTTCTCGCTCCGCGGTTCCGCTCGCGTTAACTGTTTTTACCAATAAATAGGCATTTTCCGTGATATAAGGAAGGATATAAGGTAGCTTATGTCCTTCTCCAAGGTCTTCTCTATTTCTGTACCAAGTTTCATCAAAATAAGTTTACAGGTTTTGGCGTGAAAGCGTAGCAAACAAACAGACAGACAGAGTTACTTCGTTACTTTAATTTATTAAGTTAAACCAGTCTCCGAGGCCGAGTGTTAAAAATCTCGCATTACATTACGAAAGCTCTGGGTTTGAATCCCGAACAAATACAACTTTGTGAGACTTTCCCCAGTTTGTTTAAGACATTGCAGGCTTCCATTCGGAAGTTCGCAGGTTCAAGTCTCGGCACGTGCCAATGTGTTTGCGATTTTCGAATTCATAATGTACGTTTATTCGACGCTCTTACGGTGAAGGAAAACATCGTGAGGAAACCTGCACACACCTGCGAAGTAAATTCAAAGGTTGTGTGTGAAGTTGCCTAACCCGCACTGGGCCAGCGCGGTCGACTAAGGCCTGTTCACCCTGATGTCAGGGTAGGCTCGAGTCCCTCGGTGGGGACGTATATGAGCTGTTGGATGGAATCGAACCCATAACCTTGTGAAACCTTTGTTCTAGTTCATTCGCGTCACTATGCGATGTTACATAACAAGATTAAAGTTGTGACCGAAACAAGTTTAGCCGCATTCTTAGACCAGGGACGTACTAAGGCACTGGGCTCATTTCCGTGGTGGCCGCTAAAATCTCTCAAACTAAGCTCTTCTTGGCCTTTTTCTTTCATATGGGAGTCGAATAGGATGGGAGATGAAGAAATGTAATTTTGAATGAATGATATTTAAAATAAGAGAGCAGCTTAATTTATCACCTGCGTGTTTTCAAATATAATTTAAAATATATATTGACATGTGGAGGGGAATGTGTACTTTGGTATTTATCAAGAGTAATTATGTTTTTTCAAATAATTCAAGTAACAAATTCTTTGAAAAAAAATCTTTCTTTTTTGGTTTGATTTTATACCGATAAAATTATCAGCAAACGCGTTTTCAGCCAACACACATTTTAGATTAAATGCTCAAATAATGTACATCTGAAAATCAACATATCTACCTTAGAGTATAAATAGAAAAAAATCTGGGAGGGATAGAGTTCGCCTAATCGAGTATGAACTGTAAGCACGGATATGAACAGTCCGAATATCTTCAGCGCGTTCGTTTAGTATCAAATGGTTATCGGAGCTAATTGTTTTTCCCGGTGAAAATAAGAAATTTAATAGGAGAACATTTTGAAATGTGCAGTGATAAGTTGCAAACATGACTCGAGGAACAAATCCAAAAAGAAAAATGTTATTGATTTCACTGTCCATACAAAATCTGCCAAAATTTGCTTGCGCTTGACATAAAGGCAGCGGAGCGATGCGCGTGCTCTATGTATATTTATTCTCTAAGATACCTACTTATACGAATTACGAGGAATATCCCACTAATATTATTATAACGCAAACTTCACGCAAAAACTACTGAACAGATTTTAATAAGACTTTACGATAATGTAGAGCTTATACATCAGAATAACACATAAGCTACCTTTTACAGCGGGAAACCATAATTTTCACGGGAAAATCTGTTACGGCCTGCAGAGCCACGGAGCGGAAAGCTAGTTATTAAAATACTTATTTGCTATTCCAATGCCACTTAGTTCGGTCCTGTGCAGTATTTAAGTGGGATCTATTTTAAAATGTGACCTTCTAAATCCTACGCTTTTTATTTTTATACACAAAACAAGAAACAGGTATAAATTAGTCTGGTTAATGTTAAAAAACACTTTGAGTAAACATATAGGTACCTAATTAATTAGGGGCATATACAGGGTGTTTGGAAGATGGGTGCAAAGCTTTAACGTGTTGTTAGTATAGACCATTTAGAACCATATCAGACCATATTAAGCTTTCATGTGACGCATGATTTTATTTTTTACCGAATATTGACCATTTTTGTTGAAAAAACCCAAAAGTTTGCAATTACCTGCAAATAATGGCCAATCTGGAAGATAAGTGAGTTATTCATTATTTTATTTAAATAAAGTAATGTGTAAACAATCAATTAAGACATTATTTGCAGGTAATTGCAAACTTTTGGGTTTTTTCAACAAAAATGGTCAATATTCGGTAAAAAATAAAATCATGCGTCATGAAAGCTTAGTTTGGTCTAATATGGTTCTAAATGGTCTATACTAACAAAACGTTAAAGCTTTGCACCCAGCTTCCAAACACCCTGTATTATACACCGTAAAATGTAACTGGTTGTTTATCCAAGTCCGATGTAGCTTGATCCGTCATACCTTTTCGACTCAAGCATAGGTCAATTAAAAAAAAAAGGTTGTTTAGTGCTCATGAAACTAAACAACATTTTTTAAGGAACATATTGAAATCTCAAAATTAAAATCCCCCTTTTCATGAAACAACCGGCCACTTTGTATTTATTATAATTTGAATTTTAATTCTGAAGTTTCAACCTCAGATGTTCCTTAGGGAAAGCTGTTCAATTTCATTTTATTTTATTTTTTATTTTATTTTATTTTATTCATGAGTACTACCTTTATGTTGGGCGGTAAAAGGTAGCCTGTGTTATCTGATGTATAAACTATGTTATTGTAAAGTCGACGTCGAAAAGTGATTGTAAAATCTTACTTCGAATAAAACATGTTTCATTTTCATTTTCAAGTTTCATTAAAATACATTCAGTAGTTTTTGAGTGAAAGAGTAACAAACATACATCCATTCTCACAATCTTTCGCGTTATTACCTAACATTAGTAGGATGTATATCAGCCCCCGTAACATGCAGTGTTATGACAAAAGTTTGTCGCGCGAGAAACCCGCCATATTGAAATATTCTCCAATAGGATAAGAGAATACGCACGACAAAATTATGTCTGTCACGCGTGGACCGGGCATGTTAGATACCCTTCAGGTAACAGTGCCCGTACCCGCCGGCGGGGGCGCGGCCATAACCAAAATCAGAATTGATACTCAGAGACGGAGCCGTCGCCTCAGGCGTCGTCTCCTTCACGATGTTTTACAATATCAACGCGCTAGGCCGTGGTCCGAGGCTCCCTCGAGCCGCACCTAGACGCGTTGGTATATGACTTTTTTAGGGGTAGATTCTTCTGCTCCCCCGTAAGTCCGGTGAAGCTTGATTGGTCGTACTTTTTCGACTCAAGCCAATTAAAAATAATAAATAAAGGGCATGTTAGAAGGGTTGCTCTCTGACACCCATAGTTACAGGCTCTGCCTAGTTTGGTGTCAGATGATCGTGTGTGAGGTGTCACCACATATTTATTTATTAACCGACTTCAAAAAAGGAGGAGGTTCTCAATTCGACGCGTATGTTTATTTTATGTATGTATAGCTGTCTGCCCGCGGCCACGACCGCGCTTTTTTCCGACTTATCCGTAGTAATTTTTAACTATCCCACGGGAACTCATAAATTTTCCGGGATTTAAAGTATCCAAGAAGTTGACCAGGGATGTTAAGAACCACCATGCAAAATTTTATTCAGATCGGTCCAATAGTTTCGGAGATTAGCCTGTACAAACAGACAGAGAAACAAAAAAAAAAAGAAAATTGTCTGGATATGTTCTATTTCACTTCTTACATCCTCCTGACTCGGATTTCATCTTTTTTTTTCTGTGTACAGACATTTGACCTCTACAGTTTTATTACATAGACTAGCGACCCGCCCCGGCTCCGCACGGAAAAGTAGTTATTGTGGGTTATCCAAAAGTATATGCATGTATTATATAAACCTTCCTCTTGAATCACTCTATCTATTAAAAAAAACCGCATCAAAATCCGTTGCGTAGTTTTAAAGATTTAAGCATACATAGGGACATAGGGACAGAGAAAGCGACTTTGTTTTATACTATGTAGTGATTTAGCCTCACCTCTCGCCTCCCGCAGCGCGGCGGCTGCGTGTCTGTGCCCGTTGTTTTCAGCCAGTGCGAGCGGGGTATCCCCCCCCGCGTCCCTCAGCTCCAGCGATGCGCCCGCGCCGACCAACACCCGCACGTTTTCAACATGGCCGCGCTCAGCTGCCGTATGCAGCGCCGTCTGGTGGCAACACACACAAATGTTTGGAATTTCGGTTTTGGCACAGAATAAATAATAGTACTAGGTACAGAAGGCGCTCTCTCTGATAGCAAACGTGCGAATTTAATTCTAGCTACCACGCCACTAACGTTCAAATTACATTGAACGCGTCGAACGTGGCCCTGGCTATAATAGCCTAACGTTTGTCGTTGCGGTCGTCGTGCTCCAAAATGTACCTATGCCGGGCGGCCCCGTATACTGGGCCAGTTATAAGGAAAAACGCGCGCGCTTGTGAAGACGCTAGTATTTAGTCTGTGGTAATACGGACTCTCGCGGCGCGGTTTTAAGGTGCATTTTGTTTTAATACGAGCGCAACGATAAACGGCAGGCTATTATAGCCAGGGTCACGTTCGACGCGTTCAATGTAATTTGAACGTTAGTGGCGTGGTAGCTAGAATTAAATTCGCACGTTTGCTATCAGAGAGTGCGCCTTCTGTACCTAGTACTATTATATATTCTGTGGTAACATACCTTCCCGCCAGTGGCGGCGTCGCTCTGAGCGTCAACGCATGCGCCGGCCGCGCAGAGCGCTTCAACGCACCGGCTGCGTTCGCACAACGACGCAGCGTGTAACGCAGTGCGGCCGTGGTCATCCTGCGCATCCACTGACGCTCCGTTCGCCAGTAGCTCTTGTAACAACTCCACATTATCCCACAGCGCAGCCTGCAAACACAGAATGTTACAAAGAGACATCTCATCATCATGTATTCTTGCAAATAAATTGTTATTCTATTCCATGGTCCAAGAAAACAAGTTCTTGCAAATAGACCACGTGACTGCTACCTACGTCATTTTGCGCTGTTCATCCGTCTATTACACGCATTCGACAAGGATGAATAGGCAAAATGACGTAGACTTGTGTCAGTCACGTGGTCTGTTCGGAAGACCTTGTTTTCTTGGACCATGTTCTATTCTATTCTTCTCTCACACACGGCCATCTTGAAAAATGCAAAACAATACATATATTATTTATTGCACATAAAACATGTTACAAATGAAAAACAACGTGAAAATAAATTTGCGGCAAATGGCGGCCTTATAGCTTAAAGCGATTTATCAAGGGCAACCTTTAAAAATAGAATAGAATAATACTTTATTGGCCAAAAAGTAATTAGTACAGTAGCCTAGCCAGCACATGTGGCTGGACATTTTGACTTTGAGAGCGCCCATATTCAACCTGAAAGTTAGCTCAGACCTTCGAGTGTTTCCCGTTTGTCCCTACCCCGTTGTCCCCACCGAGGACGACAGGGAATATTCGTAAAAAGTATTATTAATCATATATAAATAAATACATTTATTTCAGGCAATATTTACATACAGATGTTAAATATGTAAACAGATTCCCGTATCATAAATACCTTACAGAACTTACATATTTATTATTTCATACTTAATCTAAACATTAAACCACACTAAACTTCGGCGCGCGTGGTAGGTCGGCGGGCAGACGTCCTCGGAATTACCAAAACACGACACCCTGCGACCAGAAGTCCTCCTTCATAAAGGTATTCCCAGTAGTCGTATAAAAATTAAATGAGAGAGGTGATAGTTTGAATGTTTATTTACTTAAATGTTGATCTTTCCTTCCTAGTTTTCTTAATTTTTCTTGAACTTGCTCGACTTTTATACTATGCGTTAGACAAGAGTGTGGACAAATGCATCAGTGAGGAACGGGAACAACTGAGACCTTCTTATCCATTTTAGAGCATGTACCACATGGTATGTACCACAACTATTGTTATTGAAAAAGGATATCATTCATTTTGGACCAAAAAAGTAAAAGTGCCGGCCAGCAAAAAAAAGTATAACTATCGGGTAGAACACACAATTCCTGTATTCTTTTACTATGACACCAATCCTGTGCACCACATGGTTGTATTGTTAGAAGCTAATAATTAAATAATAAAAATGTTATTATAAATGTATTATTTTGATGCATGTTACAGCGCATGTATTCCTATTGTATTGAATATATTATATTTATTTATTTTATGCAGTTTAACTTTTTTTTATTATTATAATAGGGGCCCACTTGGATTAAGTATGTATTTGTTTAATATAATTAAAAAATATATTATGAAAGTATCATTATGATGCATAATATGATCATTCATCAACATTTTTTTGTTTATTATTTAGAAAAAAAAGTTAAAAAAAAAATAAAAAAATAAAGAAAATTAAAAAAAAATTTAAAGAAATATAGAAACTACGACGTGTTCTATCCGAAATTTAATTTTTTTTTCTTGGCCGGCATTTTCACTTTTTTGGTCCAACATTGTATGAAACGTGAATGATGTCCTTTGAAGTAAAATGTAATGAATATAATATTATATTAATTATATTTATAACCACATGATTTTTATATTTCGGCAATAATTGCTATTATTAAATTAATTTTATTGAAATTCTGCAATATGGTAAGGTTTTATTTTTCTGGTTGGGTTTAACATTTATTTGACTTTTCAGGCTGTGTGTGAAGTTGACCAACCCGCACTGGGCTAAGGCCTATTTACCATGAATCTGGTTAGACTCAAGCTCCTCTATCTATCTATATTGGGGACGTCTACAAGTGGCGTAGACGGGCAATCAGCTTCCTATATGGGAACTATTTCACCGCTAATCCCAGCCTGATGATGCCACTCGCCCGTATGTAATAAGCATTCCCTCCTATCTGCGCACATTACTTTCAAGAATGTTTCGTGCGGCCCGCTTCCTCAAAAGGAATATTATAGGGGCTGTTATGTTGCATGCGCAGCGCAAAAGTGCAAAGAGCCAAACATTTTTTACTTTTTAACCTCTATCCAAGTGGGAGGGTGGCTTCTGGAAAGTGACCTCCATAAAAGTTGCTTCTCTAGGTCCACCCCACCAGGTAAAATTAAAGAAAGAGGATGTAATACTGAATAAAAACTTCGATAAAATGTTTCGCTGTTTTTTTAGGGGTGTACGTTTCGACCTCTAGCGGGGCAGGGGTGATTCCCCGGAAAAGTGACCTCAGTAAAAGTTGCTTCTCTAGACCTCTCCCATCCAAGAAGAAGGGGGGGAACTCTAATTTCGATCAAAAACTTTTTAATTACTTGTTTTCTATGCATTTCATAGACCCCCAAAGCCTACACTCCAACTCCTATATTCCGCCCCGAACTTGACTCTCTGCCCCATTCTTTACAACTCGTTCCATTGAATAAATATCCATTATTTTTAAAAGTACTTAGTTTTCCATAGGTTTTGGCACGACGGGTTTTTCGTACAAAAACTCTAACATTTCTGACTGACCTGATGCAACAGCCGACCCTGAAAGTTATCCTCGTCTGGCGAGAGGTCCATTCTATTGATCTTTACGCAAATATGTGCACCATAACAAAAATTTCCGGGGGATATTATCGGTCAACCGTAGCGACGAATAAGTTAGTACTTAAACACCGAAAACTTACTACTTTACTAACGTAACCCACTAAGTACAATGCAATGCATTATAATACAAAACAAGGGGTAATTAAAAATGGATAGATTAATTTATATCAATACTTTATTAAGAAAACGAAACGATCGATTCTTGTGTTATTATTTTTTTTTTTTTTAATTTATTTGTTAAAACGTCA
Organism: Teleiodes luculella; assembly: GCA_948473455.1. Taxonomy (NCBI): domain Eukaryota; kingdom Metazoa; phylum Arthropoda; class Insecta; order Lepidoptera; family Gelechiidae; genus Teleiodes; species Teleiodes luculella. The sequence goes on along the minus strand of OX419611.1, from coordinate 3,364,926 downwards.
GTTTTATTAATTTTTTAGTTTCTTTCTCCCTTATGGGAAAGGCAAAGGGATCTAAGCCCATACAGCCTAGTCTTTAGTAGTTTCTGTCTTCATCTTCAGTCATTATTTCTTTAGTTTTATTTCGTCGTCCGTCTTTAGTCATTTCTTGCATCCATGTTAAACGTCTTCAGTAGTTTCATTTCTTGTTACGGGATCATTGAAATGCAAGGGTGGTTTTTACATTCCAATGATACTGCAGTTTAACGCGGGGTATCAAACCAGAAACAGCTAACCACACATTATTTCTCACTTTCATTGAATAGTTCTTCTTTAACGGCACATTATCGCACTAATTCCACCATATTAACACAACAATTACCATGAAAAACTAATTTTAAAAAGGACGAAACAATGAACCCGCCATTTCCTCTCGATTCCCGCGTAAAACTCCTGTTTTTTTTTTTTTTTTTTTTTTTTAGTTTCTTTCTCCCTTATGGGAAAGGCAAAGGGATCTAAGCCCATACAGCCTAGTCTTTAGTAGTTTCTTGCATTATCCAAGTTTAATGTCTTCATCTTCAGTCATTATTTCTTCAGTTTCATTTTGTCATCTTTAATCATTTCTTGTATCCATGTTAAACGTCTTCAGTAGTTTCATTTCCGCCATTTCCTCTCGATTCCCGCGTAAAACTGCTCCTCAGTTTTATTAAATAATCCTCTTTGGCATATTTTTTTTTTTTAGTTTCTTTCTCCCTTATGGGAAAGGCAAAGGGATCTAAGCCCATACAGCCTAATCTTTAGTAGTTTCTTGCATTATCCAAGTTTAATGTCTTCATCTTCAGTCATTATTTCTTCAGTTTCATTTCGTCGTCTTTAGTTATTTCTTGCATCCATGTTAAACGTCGGTAGTAGCACAGAATAAATAATGTAGTAGTAGTTTCATTTCTTGATACGGGATCATTGAAATGCAAGGGTGGTTCTTACATTCCAATGATACTGAAGTTTAACGCGGGGTATCAAACCAGAAACAGCTAACCACTCATTATTTCTCACTTTCATTGAATAGTTCTTCTTTAACGGCACATTTTCGCACTAATTCCACCATATTAACACCACAATTACCATGAAAAACTAATTTTAACAAGGACGAAACAATGAACCCGCCATTTCCTCCCGATTCTTTTTGGCATCTTTGGTTATTATAGGGGCATATTACATTATCAAAGATCTTTGATCAAAGAGACTCAAAAATCTATGAGTCAAAGATATTTGACAGTGTAATATATTTGATCTTTGATCTTAGATTTTTGACATTTGTTGTTATGGCTGGTTTACACGTATTAAGTTGTTAAGTAGTTAACTAAATTTGAAGTTAAAATTAACTTAATTTTTAGTAACCGATCGTTTACACGCTTGTCTAACTTATGCACTCTTTAGTTCACTGTACTACTTAAGTACTTCACTAAATTGTTGAGTTCACACATAACTAAATGACAGTTTAGTAGAAAGCCACGCCTACCGGGTAATGCAAGCGGTGCGGGAGGCGCGGCTACTTAATCAAAAATAGACTAGATTCTATTTCACTTGTTCACTTAACCACTAAATCGTTTACTTACCATTTGTGACTAAAGAGCTCTTAAGTGGTTGTTTACACGCAAGAATTAAGTTAAAATCAAGTTAAAATTTAGTTCATTACTTCGTTACTTAATACGTGTAAACCAGCCATTAGATTGGATCCAATAGTATTGGATGCAACATCGATTCCAATACGGTCATAGAAACAGGTGTTGCCAGTTACTTTTCATTTTTTCTACTCGGAATTTAAAAGCAAATATAAAAACAAAGAGTTTTTAATTTCTTGTTCCTTAATATGTTTCAAATATTGTAATGTAATTCTTTTTCTAATTATATACTTGCATAATCTTGCTGTCCAAATTTTAAATAACAGAAAACAAGCCATACTAAAAATTACAATGTCTTCGAATTCGCTGAGATCTGGTAACCCTAACGTCAATACCTGTGATCAATCTGTCAAATGCCGAAACAATAGTACGTGAGATAGGATCAAAGAACTTTTATAGTGTAATACATAGATATGACTCAAATTGTCAAATAAATAGGATCAAATATGATCAAATAATATGATCAATGATCTTTGATAATGTAATATGCCCCGAGCAAAGAGATTGGAGAACCGCTGCGAAAGCGGCTCCCATCTCTCTGGCGTGTTTACTAAATGTACCTTGTGGAGACTCCCCGTGGGGTTTTGGTCGGGTATATTTAGCATGGCGCTTTCAAAATATTCGAACTACTAAATATACCCGAGTTGGGGTGTCATGATCGGGTATATTTAGGAGTGAATGATGCGCGCCAAGTGTTTACAAATGTACCTTGTGGAGATTCCCTGTAGAGTTTTGGTCGGGTATACTTAGTACAGCGCTTCCAAAATATTTTAACTACTAAGTATACCCGAGTTTTAATTTGATAATTGGGTATGTTAGGAGTGAATAGTATTTTGAATGCCAGCATCGTAAGTCTACAAAGTGTACCTCCTCCTATAGGAATTTGGTCGAGAATAAATAGCATGATAAAATATTTGAACTACTAAGTGCACCCGACTTAGAATGTCATAAAGGGGTGTGTTTAGTAAATAATTGTTAATTTTTACTTTAACACTAAGTATATGTGGTTACTGATATGATATTATGATGTGATGGACGGCCCCGTAGCCTAGATGGTAGTACGTCTGCCTTCGTTGCCGTGCTCTCAAAAGGGCCTCATATGTGAAACTATTTTATTATAATTTAGACCTTAATTGAATTCGAAGCACATGGTCGCAGGTTTGAATCCCTGCCAGGACAAACATTCAAACCAATAAACTTGAAGAAAAAAACGTTTAATATCGTTAACCTACACGGCAGTTATCGAAACTAAGTCAATGTAATTCATAGTAAACAAACAAATAAAGAAGGAAAAAAATAGCACGCGAAGCCGGTGCGCGACAGAGACGATTAGAGAAACGAAAGCTACGAATTATGTTCGGGTATAGATAGTAGCTACCAATAAAAAAAGTGCAGTCCTAACTATACCCGATCAAAGCCAAGCAGGCTCTTGTAATCTAAGCAAGGTATGTTTAGTAACGATTTATTTTTAAATCGTGCTACTATCTATACCCGATGTCGGTCGAGTCGGCGTGTCTTGCAGAGGTATATTTAGTACTTAGTAGACACTTTGTAAGTTGTTCCTCCTAACTGTACCCGAAGATAGACAAGCTCGTGACGTCACTGGCGTCTCCACAAGGTACATTTAGTAAACACGCATCTCTCTGTCTGATAGAGAGATTGGAGTTTGGTTATTGGTTGTTTTACCTTTTATTAAATTTTTAAAGGAAGGCAAAGGAACTGAGCCATACAGCTTAATCATATATTTTTTTATCATCACTACTTCACTACATCACTACATAGTATAAAATAAAGTCGCTTTCTCCGTCCCTATGTCCCTATGTCCCTATGTCCCTTTGTACGCTTAAATCTTTAAAACTACGCAACGGATTTTGATGCGGTTTTTTTTAATAGATAGAGTGATTCAAGAGGAAGGTTTATATGTATAATACATGCCTATTATACTGAAGGATAACCCACAATAACCATTTTCCCGTGCGGAGCCGGGGCGGGTCGCTAGTATAGTAATAAGGTGAAGTGAAGTAGTATGGATTGGCGGCGAGGCGGAAAGCTAGTTCATCTTCATCATTAGCTAGCAGGCTGCGGCAGTCCACTGCTGAACATAGGCCTCTCTCAAGACGCGCCAGTGAGAAGCTAGGTAGGTTAGGTACCTACCTAGTTTTTTACACAAGATGTTTATTCCTCAAATATTTTTTGTAAGTATTTTAATTTGGTTTCCTGCCCCTTTAATCGCTTCCAGTAACAATGCTTGTACCCGCCGGCGGGGGCACGGCCAAAATCAAAACTTTTTCTTCTTTTCGAGTCGACAGTAAACTCACGAGTCTCGGCCCAAAAACCAGCCACACGAATAGCTTCGTCCGTCAGTAGCCTTCATCAAGTCCTCTTGCGTGCAGGCGACAGGACGAGATGGGCAACTAATGATTTGGTCCATTTTCTGGGGAAACATAGCACACCTACACTCCAAGTTGGAAAATCAAAACTAAATCAGATACGAAACATCAGGCATTTAAGTAGTCTCCTTTAGGCCTAGATTCGAGGCTTCCTCGAGCCGCTTTCCGCTGCTCTTCTTCAAGTCCAGTGATGTGGTGCTACCAAGCACGACCACAGCATATTTTCTTGATTCGTCGTACTTTTTCGACACAATAATAGGTCAATTACATAAAAGGCCCCATTAATGCAACACAACAACATTAGTTGTGAGATTAATAAAATAATTTATTTATTTATCATAGAAACAATACAAAATGTGGCAATGATGAGCATGTCACTAATTAATTTCCTATCAGAAAAAGCCTCTTTTGCCTTTCTTTTTTCTAACTTTTTTTGCGGTGATTCTGTCGCCGGTGGTAAGGTACCACCATAGTCTGGGTTCTCCAAGTACTTGAATATTGTATTTTTACAAAACTCCACATCTGAACGTCGAAAATCTCTCGACGTAACTTCATTTTCCCTGAACTCCCCTTCTTTTGTACAAAATAAACGTAGGTCTTTTTCTAGAGAAATATATACGAAACCGGTATCTGGATTATAGTTTGTTTTCCCCTCGCCCAAATTAAAATACTCATAATCTTTGCACTTTGGCAGGTAATAATTAGCATTATGGCAAATAGTTCTTCTTTCATCAGGCGTACCGTATTTTTTCGCAACAATTATGCAAAATTCAAACCGCCTATCATATCTCCTACACTCTTCCTCAGTCCATTCTCTTGGCCCGCTCGCACTTATAATTCTAAAACCATCTTCATCTTCGTCATCGTCTTCCTCATCCTCGGTTGTATCTTCAACCGTGGTTGCAAGCGTGGTCGTAGGCTTTGCGTCGGTATCCCCTTGTGGTTTATTCCCTTTACTTATTTCTGTGCCATTTTCTTCGCCATCTGCATTTGTTTTTGTTACAAGGCAAACGATAAAAAACACACCAATTATTGCAAGTTGAATAACAAATTTATTTTTCATAGTACCTACCCAGAATAATACTTTACATCCTGTTTATATAAGAAATTGACGAAAAAAATTATTAAAAGCAAAAATAAAGTAAGTAAGTATAAAGTCAGTTATTCATTTGTTATTAGGGTTACGTACCTCAAAAAATGAACCCTTATATTAGTCCTTTAAACAGTGATCCTTCACTTTGTCCGTACTGTCTCTCAAGACCCTTTTTCTCAGGAAGGCGTGGAGGTATCAATCTGAAATTTATATCAAATACTCAGGTCTTAGAGTATAAATAGAAAAAATTATAGGAGGGATAGAGTACGCTTAATCGATTATGAACCGTAAGCACGGATATGAACAGTCCGAATATCTTCAGCGCGTTCGTTTAGTATCAAATGGTTATCGGAGCTGATTGTTTTTCCTGGTGAAAATAAGTAATTTAATAGGAATACATTTGTAATTTTTTATCTATCTATCAGTGATAAATTGCAAACATGACTCGAGGAACAAATCCAAAAAGAAAAATGTTATTGATTTCACCGCCCATACAACATCTGCTTACGCTTGACATAAGGCAGCGGAGCGATGCGCGTGCTCTATGTATATTTATGGCTTAGGTATTATTTTCGAGGCGACTAAAAACTGAAACGGCTACAAACTGTTAGCAACTAAAAAAATAATTTGGCAGCATAATAATTTATTTGGCTTTAATTATCCCTACCTAAATATTTCATATTATAAATGCGAAAGTAACTCTGTCTGTCTGTCTGTCTGTCTGTTACGCTTTCACGCCAAAACCACTGAACCGATTTAGATGGAACTTGGTATGGAGATAGAATAGACCTTGGGGACGGACATAGGCAACTTTTTACCTCGGGAAAATACCTCATTCCCACTGGAATTACTGTAAGCGCGGGTAGAACCGTGGGGCGGAAACTTGATGAAACTTGGTATCACCAATCTGAGCTTGGGGTATGATAGAATAGACCTTGGAGATGCATATAAGCTACCTTTTACCGCGGGAAAACTCCTCATTCGTACGGGAAAAATGGTAGCGCGAGCGGATTTTTTTGACGAAACTTGGTACAGAGATAAAATAGACCCTGGGGATGTATAAAGGTCACCTTTTGCCGCGGGAAAATCCTTTTAGTACAGATGAAAAGTTTTGATGAAGATTGGTACAGAGATATATTTAACCTAAGAGTAGAATATAGACTAACTCTTACCGCGGGAAAATACCTTATTCCCACGGGAAAAAGGTAAGTCGCGCGGGAAGTTTTGGTGAAACTTGGTACAGATATAGAATAGATCTTAGGGATGGATTAAGGCTAACTTATAGTGCGGTAAAATGCCTCATTCCCACGGGAAAATTGGAAGGGCGGGCGGAAATTTTCGATGAAACTTGGTACAGGGATATAAAAGATTTTGGGCATGGATAAAGGCTACCTTTTACCGGGGGAAAAAACTTTATTCCCACGGGAAAAATGGTAAAGTGGGCAAAAAGTTTTAATTAAAATTTATTACAGAGATAGAAATGGTACAGGGAAAAGTCGAAAACGAACGCGAGCGTAGCCGCGGGCGGGGCAGCTAGTCATAAATAAGCCTCAAAACGGGGCTATCATAAAAATCAAATAATGGCAGCTAATGTAGCAAAAATAATAAGTAAGTCGACTGAAAATATAGGTAAGGTAGTATAAATAATAACTTGGCGAATAATAATATTAGTGAGGTGGCATTTTTAGTTGTCAACTTTTGATTTCCATCTAAAAAAAGCTCGTTTGGGCATTGATTTTTACACTCTTAAATATAAACTTAAATAGGTACCTAATAACTGTGCATCCTGTTTTAAATTTTGTTTAGAGCTCTTAAAATGTCGCAAAAAAAGTTTTGAAGCCATATTTGAATACCTTTTTGTCTTTTTACAAACAAATACTCGATGCCAGTTTTAATTTAAAAACTGCCCTGCAGTTCATTAATTTAGTAGCCATTTTATATTTACAATGATAGCTCATAATAGTCGCCAACCCATTATTTTTAGCACCCATTACCCTCAAACACATAAATGGCGCAACATCTATTCTGCCAGTGAACTCCACACGGACCGCTGACCGCTTTTTTTTTTTGCAACTTTTTTTGCAAGCTTTTGCAAGAACCAAAATTACTCTGCAACTATTGTATTATTCTTGATGAAATTTGAGAATATTGCAGATAATTGATTGAACTATTTGTTTTTTGTTTGCTTTTTAGTATAAATTACGGTATATGACCCTATTTTTCATAGTAAATATCGAACAATGGAAAAAACTTACCATGATGCCGAAGTAAATTTTCGTAATTTTTTTCTAATTGGAAAACACATAATTCTTATTAGAATACCTTTTGGCACATCACTGATTCACTATAAAACACTTATTTGTCGAGTTTAGACCTCATTTGTGGTAAATTCTTGAATAAATTGTAAAATAAACACAACACTTCCACAACGCTCATACAATCTGTCACTTTCGAATTTTTTTTTTAAAATTTTTTGTAATGGCACATAGTGAAATAAAAGTGCCAATAGATTGCTTCATAAACGCCCTACCATATGTCCATACACCGTACAAGCGATTTTTCCATGGTTTAGCCCGTAAAAAGCCGATTTTAGAGTTGAGATTTCCGAGCACCTGTTTCTGCTCTAATGAGTTTATGGTTATTTCGTAGGCGGCAGCACCTGTCTCTGCTCTAACGAATTTGAGGGTTTTTTTTTTATATCCCCAATTTAGATTATTTTGTCGCCGCGTTAAATACGTGCCTATTTGTACGACTATGGCAACAATTTCCCTATGATTTCCCTTATAAAATTAGTTCCATTGAAATTTCGCAATATGGCGAGGTTTCTTATTTCTTTGGTCGGGCGGGCTTACCTACTATTTGGTACCTATTCTGTGCCATCCATCAATACCAAATAGTAGGTAAAGCCCCTACAGCCTACAGGTTTCATCGGTGCGCGAGTTGGACTTGCACTTGGCCGGTTTTATTTTTATATTCTTTTTTATAGTAGGTATGTATGAGACTTGAGAACTTGTCAAATGAGGAGGTAGACTACCTATGGGCTATGTTACCTCAGAGAGATTGGAAAAGCAAAGTGCGGCTCCGATCTCTCTAGGTTAGGCATCTATTTCACTGGCGACGAAGACAAAAGGGACGCAGTTATGCGCAAGAGTGAGCGCGGTGTATTTGTATCTCATTCTAACGCATAACTGCGTCCTTTCATCTTTTGTCTTCGTCCTTACCTGCACTGTCTGCACCACATACGACTTCCATTTTTTCCTATTATAAAATCATGCTCATCAAAAGCTGTATCTGGTTTCATACCCCGCGTTAAACTCCGATGTCATTAGAATGTAACTTGTAAGTACCACCCTTGCATTTCAATGATCCCATGACAAGACAACACTACTGAAGACGTTCAACAAGACAAGACTTAGAAAAGACGTAGGATACAAGAAATGAATAAAGACGACAAAATGAAACTTATCTTATTATTACTATGCAATAAATAAATGATTACCATAGACTAGGCTGTATGAGCTTTGAACCCTTTGCCTTTCTCACTAGGGAATGATAAATAAAATAAACTAAAAAAAAAATTTGGCTATTTTCAATATTTTGTTTTACGAAATGTTGCTTTAATTTTTTCCACAAAAAATTGGGATAAAAGATACCTACAAGTTTTATTTCTCAAATGACAAAATGACCTCTGTTTACAAGCTTGAAAAGGACTTATGCCGATGCTGCCATGCCGAGGGTTCATTCTATAAATTAGCGGAACCTATTGACAGTTTAGGCCAAAAAGAAATCTTTCTGGATATGCTAAAGAGGACTCTAAATATTGAAGTAAGTTGGCTTTGAAACTCGTTTATATTTTTTGGGTCGAGGGAGATCTGGGGGAGCATGTTTTGTCACTTTTCCGGGAAACCACCCCCCCGCCCCGCTAGAAGTCGAAAGAGTTAAGAATATAACAATAATAATAAATAAAAAAAATCATTAGCAAACTTTGCTGAAGACACCGTTCTACTGAGAAAATGATTCTGAGTAAAATAATTCTCGAAATAAAAAAGAGAGTTTTGTCTTTTTGTGATAAGGCGGAAGTATATCACCCCTTTTTTATTTTACTGGGCGGGAGGGACATAAAGAAGCATTACTAAACTTTTGCTGAATCTTTGAACCAACAATAACACGAAGTTGACTCTCTGACCCACTATAGGGATTTGGGTAAAATTCTCTATTATTATTAATTTCTTTTGAGATTTACGGCCTTGTAGCCTAGTTGGGCCTACCTTTAAAGCACAGGGTCTTGATTGCACAGGGTTCGAATCCTCCCTACCGTTAGAGGCTTCATGAAAGAAGCATCCAAAAGCTACTTTGATGAAGGCTCTTCCCATCCCAATCCCTATGTTGTAAGGTGTACTTACAACTTTTCCGCACCCCACTACGCGGTTCCGCCACCGTCCCAAACATATGCTTTCCGAACCTGACGACGAAATCACTGATGCAGTTAAAGCAGCCGAAGAATTTAGATTACACCTAACAGAATGCCCTTCGGGTAGCGAATACCCTTCAGGTAACAGTGCCCGTACCCGCCGGCGGGGGCGCGGCCAAAACCAAAATCAAAACGGACTTTTTTTTTGGGGTAGAGTCTTCCGCTCCCACGTAAATCCGGTGAAGCTTGATTGGTCGTTCTTTTTGGACACAAGCATAGGTAAATTAAAAAAAGAAAGCTGCAGAGCGCTTTTTGAATCCGTCAAAACAACCATCATATACATTTAAATTTTCAGATAAGCCGAATGCCCGGCGAGCAGAGTGCAATGACGTTCACGATATGCGGTTCGTGTGTGCTCCGGCTTCGAGACGCCCACAACTTCAAGCAACAAGTGGAGCTATGCGAGCTACGCTTCAGGGAAATGTACAAGAACATCGTTGTGGATTGTGAGTACAGACTGCCGGTAGATATTGTGTTCAGTAGCAAAATTCCTCTTCGCCATTGACTACACATGGTGAATTCTCCAAATGTCCAATTCTCAACAAAAATAAAAAGATGTTCTCAAAGGTCCGTTCTAAACTTATTAAACTAAGAAAATTGACATTTTGCTAATAGGACATTTTGATAATTTGCAAATTAGACATTTCGACACTGAACGAGAATTTGTTAACAAACATTTTCTAACACTATAACATTTAATAACAATTGTTACATTTTGTTAGAAACTGTTAAGGTAGCCGTTCGAACCGAGCGTCAGCGACACTGACGCTGCGACACGAAAAAGGATAATGGACTCTAAGGTAATGGATTTAAAAATGAAATACTCAAAAGTGACTTGCCGCGACGACACAGACCCCGGGAACGCCGCGTCACTTCGCGTCACTGTAGCAAAGTCCACCTTAAATCCATTATTCTTTTTCGTATCGCAGCGTCAGTGTCGCTGACGCTCGGTTCGAACGGCTACCTTTAGATGTTATACTGTAACATGCACTGATAGATGAAAATGTTTACAAAGAACATGTTTTTTTTTTAATTATTGTATTGTGATCAAATGTTTGTAAACAAATGTTTCCTAACGTTAGTGAACAATTTGTAACGGCAGTGTGGGAGCACAGTATTAGTAAAGAACGGCTGAGCAATTACTGAATGAGTTATGCTCATTTAATATCTCTGCTCACTCCATTAAGGAAAAGAGCATGTTTCATTATATGTGTATGTCACAATTATTTTTGAATTGGATTCAAATATATCCCCTTGCGAGCGCCGGAGAGCGTCGATGACCAAATGGCTAGGGCCGTTGGCTTTCATTCGGAAATTCGCGGGTTCGAACCTCGGCACGTACCAATGTGTTTTCGATTTTCGAATTCATATGTACGTTAATTCGACACTCTTACGGTGAAGGAAAACATCGCGAGGAAACCTGCACACACCTGCGAAGTTATTCAAGGGTTGTGTGTTCGTGACCAACCCGCACTGGGCCAGCGTGGTCGACTAAGGCATATTCACCCTGATTTTAGGGTAGGCTCGAGCCCCTCGGTGGGGACATATATGAGCTGTTAATTATGATGATGATATCCCCTTTTCTGGTTCGATTTAATTATATTAAACTAGTTTTTCGCCTCGCGGCCACGTTCGCGTTTTCATTTTTCCAGTGGATTGGAGTGGATTTTTCCTGCGGTAAACGTAGCCTATGTTCTCTCCCAGGGTCTATTGTATCTTGTACCAAGTTTCATTAAAATCGGTTCTGTTGTTCATTCAATGCAAACAAACAATCAAATATTTTCTCTTTATCATTGTTTTTTATTTTGTAAATTATAAATATGTCTGTCTTATAATATTACTAGCTTTCCGCCGCAGCTCCGCCCGCGTTAACAGTTTTTCCCGTGGAAATGAGGCATTTTCCCGCGGTAAAAGGTAGCCTATGTTACTCAGGGTGAATGTAGCTTTCTAAAGGTGAAATAAATTTTGAAATTGGCACAGTAGTTTTTGACTTTATTCATTACAAACATACACACACACACACACACAAAAATACAAATCTTTCCTCTTTATAATATTAGTATGATTAGTATTTATACCATTGATTAATGAAATGATCCTTGATTCTTTAATTGCAGCAATCATTGATCTTGTAAAAGATGAGGAGCCTAGCAAAGGTGAGAATTATTTTTAAAAAATCTATGCGCTTTTTCGTTGCTCGTTAAGTCGCTAACGACCAATGAAATTAACAGCCTCCGTGGTCTAGTGGTCAAAAGCTCGCCTGACGTTACGGAGGTTCCGGGTTCGAATCCCGGTGGGGACTCGTCGAACAAATATCACTTTGTGAGACTTTCCACAGATTGCAGGCTTATTGTCCGAAATGAAAAATGATTCCGTGCTTCGGAAGGCACGTAAAGCCGTTGGTCCCGGCTACTATCTACGGATGTAGTCGTTATTGGAGCCATGTCGGAAGGCTAATTCTTCGGTTCTACAATTCCGACACCAGGGTTTGTGAGGTAGGATAACCTCGAAACCCATACGATAAGCTAGCAAGCAATGAAATTAATTAGTCGATAATTTAGTCGATAGTCGATACAAAGCATGCAGGAACGCACCAAAATAAAAAAAAAGTGGGCTAGCTTTGGCCACCTACGTCCGTTGGCTTCCATTCGCAAGTTCGCGGGTTCGAACCTCGGCACGCACCAATGTGTTTTCGATTTTCGAATTCATATGTACGTTATTCGACGCTTTTACGGTGAAGGAAAACATCGTGAGGAAACCTGCACACACCTGCGAAGTAAATTGTTCGTGACCAACCCGCACTGTGCCAGCGTGGTCGACTAAGGCCTATTCACCCTGTTTTCAGGGTAGGCTCGAGCCCCTCGGTGGGGACATATGTGAGTTGTTAAAGAAGAAAATACTAATAAGTAACTTGATGGTTATTTTGAAGAAACATAATGATTTTTTTTTGTACAGATGTCAAGAATGAGTTGGAAGTAAATGACAGTGATGATGGATTCGACATAAGATTTAACGATTGTAAGTATCATAGCAAATTAGTACATTGTCTTTGAATACAATCTAAAACGATTTAACTTACGAATCGATTAAATAAAGATCGTATTGAATCTCTAGATGTATTCAATTGCATTGATCTTCATAAAAGTATAATCGTAACACGCATCCCACTAGAGTAAAATAACTTAAGAAAATATAATATGTTTTCAGCGGACGACGAACAACCCGTAATCGAAGTTAAAATAGAAGAGTCTGGCAAAGCCAAAACAAAACCTAAAGCGACCAAGCCGAAGGCAAAAACGAAAAAGGTATTTAGCACGAAATCTACTAAGATATTTGCCAATCTCTTGCATAGCTCTCAGCTCCAAAGTTCAAAGTTCATAGTATTTATTTAACTTTAGAATATTTACATCGCTTAGTTAAGTCAGTTACATATTCTTTTGTGGTAAGTTCAGAATTTGGATGTCTTCTGTGGAGAAGAACTCGCCGGAAGAAACTCCACAGGCGTTGCATCTTTGAAAATATCTTTACAAAATTATATGTATGTATACAATTTTATTGTTGACCAATGTGTGTTGTCAGTGATCACTTACGGATCTGAGACGTGGTCGCTTACTATGGGCCACATGAAAAGGCTCAAAGTCACCCAAAGAGGGATGGAGAGGGCTATGCTTGGAGTTTCCTTGCGTGATCGAATCAGGAATGATGAGATCCGCAGGCGAACCATAGTCACCGACATAGCCCGAAGAATCGCTAAAGTTAAGCGGCACTGGGCTGGGCACATTGCGCGTAGAACCGACGGCCGTTGGGGCAGAAAGGTTTTTGAATGGCAACCGCGCGCCGGAAGACGTAGCGTGGCAGGCCCCCCACGAGGTGGACCGACGATCTGGTGAGGGTCGCGGGAAGCCGCTGGATGCGGGCCAAGCAGGACCGATCGTCGTGGAGATCCTTGGGGGAGGCCTTTGTCCAGCAGAAGAGGTCTACAGGCTGAGATGATGATGATGATGACAATTTTATTAAATATAATAATTTTTTATTTCATTAAAAAAAAGTCATAAAATACTAATGGCAGGCAATAATAGAAACGATTGCAAACGGACAATTGTAATAATGTGTAGTAAGCGCGAAAGCCTCGAGCAACAACAGTGCAAACGAAATATACAATTAGAGGAAGGCAACCAGTCAAAGTAGATAAGCTAAACTGAATAACCAATCAATTTTATCACAAGCAGGCCACGCTCATTTAGATCTAATCCGCCACGGACTGTATTTTAACCAAGTGATACTACATCTCGTAGCTCCTGCTACGTAATTGCTACGCAGCCGTAGCAGTTCTCTACGGAAGGTCTACGCCGTAGAAGTTTGATTTTTTTATTTTATGTTTAATTGACCTATGCTTGAGTCGAAAAAGTACGACGGATCAAGCTTCACCGGACTTGCGGGGGAGCGGAAGACTCTACCCAAAAAAAAGGCATATTCCAACGCGTCTAGGGGCGGCTCGAGGGAGCCTCGGACCACGGCCTAGCGATAATTAAAAACATCGTGAAGGAGACGACGCCTGAGGGGCTCCGTCTCTGATTATTATCAATTCTGATTTTGGTTATGGCCGCGCCCCCGCCGGCGGGTACGGGCGTTGTTACCTGAAGGGTATTCGCTACCAGAAGGGCATTCTGTTAGGTGTAATCTAAATTCTTTGGCTGCTTTAACTGCATCAGTGATTTCGTCGTCACGTTCGAAAGGATGTGTACACTTAACAACATAGGGATTGGGATGGGAATGGCCTTCATCAAAGTAGCGTGTGGATGCTTCTTTCATGAAGCCACTAACGGAAGGGAGTGAAGTTTGAATGTATATTCCGCTTTCACGCCCAAATTACTCTATTTGGATGAATTTTGTTATAGAATTTTGTTAATATTCTCGCAGGCGCTATCCAAGGGAAGAGGACAGACCTTGGAGTCGGAGGCGACGCAAGAAGGAGAGAGAGGCGAAGACGTCACAGACAAGAGAAAGAAAGGTAGGTGATTTTAGTTCAAACGGAATTCTTTTTTTATCATCAGATTGCATTAAGACGGCACCTTGAACGTTTTAGTTCTTTTAAATTGATATTACTCGTTGTAAAGTAGGTTTGTTGATTTTCAGATAATATACATTATTTGGTATTATAATCGAAATAGTCCCGTTAGTACGGCTTGTTAACCTGAATTACGGTCCCATCTGGCAGAAAGCATGAAACTTAGCATACATGTAGCTTTTATATATGTGCTTCAATGTCGATATGGAAACACGCTGAGAAATGATTACCCCCCCCTTTTTCCCTCATTTTACCTCCCTCATTTTGTTTTTTTTCATTTTCTACAAAAACGGTAGGACTGATGAGTTTACTTTTCAAGAACCAAATAGTTGTCGATAAATTACCTACAAAATGATACTACATTTTATAGTGCTAAGATTAATATATTTCTATATACAGCCATTAACGTATTATGAAATTTTAAAAACAGGCACACTTTTTTCTTCCTTACTTCATTTATAGGAAAACGACAAGAGTGGTGATAAAATGGACTAAAGAAGTCAACTACCTTATACATTAAGCTAAAAAATGACATTTACTTCATAGTCGTAAAGGCATTACTTCTAGAGTTACAGCTCACCGCGTCTGACTCAAGTACTCTTTTTTTTACCTTTTTAGAATACATCTTTCTGTTAACTTTGTTTAGCGTAGATTAGATTCAGATTTTCCAATTAGAAATAAAACAGTCCATGTACTAATCCAGGCCACAGTCTATTTACATGTAAAACTAGCTGTCTGCCCGCGGCTACGCTTGCGTTGTGTTTCGACATTTCCGTATTAATTTTTAACTATCCCACTTTTTTCCGTGATTTTAAAGTATCCAACATGTTGACCGAGTATATAAGGTACCACCATGCAAAATTTCGTTTCAATCGGTCTAATAGTTTCGGAGATAAGCCCGTAGAATATACTGCGCCGTATGAGTTACTAAAGTTTTTTAACTATCCCACGGGAACATTTTAATTTTCTGGGATTAAAAGTATCTAATATGTTGACCGGAGATATAAGGTACCACTATACAAAATTTCATTCAAATCGGTCGAATAGTTTCGGAGATTAGCCCGTGCAAAGAAAAACAAAAAAAAATCTATAAAATCTGTACATAGAAAAAAAATGCTATAAACCTATTCAAGGGGATGTAAGAAGCGATATAGTACATACCCAAATTTTTTTTTTATATTTTTGTTTCTCTGTTTGTCTGTTTGTACGGGCTAATCTCCGAAACTATTCGACCGATTTCAATGAAATTTTGTATAGTTGTACCTTATATCCCGGTCAACATCTTAGATACTTTTAATCCCAGAAAATTAAAAAGTTCCCGTGGGATAGTTAAAAAACTTTAGTAACTCATACGGCGCAGTACATTCTACGGGCTTATCTCCGAAACTGTTAGACCGATTGAAATGAAATTTTGCATGGTGGTACCTTATATACTCGGTCAACATGTTGGATACTTTAAAATCACGGAAAAAAGTGGGATAGTTAAATATTAATACGGAAATGTCGAAACACAACGCAAGCGTAGCCGCGGGCAGAAAGCTAGTTTTACATGTAAATAGACTGTGGCCTGGATTAGTACATGGACTGTTTTATTTCTAATTGGAAAATCTGAATCTAATCTACGCTAAACAAAGTTAACAGAAAGATGTATTCTAAAAAGGTAAAAAAAAGAGTACTTGAGTCAGACGCGGTGAGCTGTAACTCTAGAAGTAATGCCTTTACGACTATGAAGTAAATGTCATTTTTTAGCTTAATGTATAAGGTAGTTGACTTCTTTAGTCCATTTTATCACCACTCTTGTCGTTTTCCTATAAATGAAGTAAGGAAGAAAAAAGTGTGCCTGTTTTTAAAATTTCATAAAACGTTGATGGCTGTATATAGAAATATATTAATCTTAGCACTATAAAATGTAGTATCGTTTTGTAGGCAATTTATCGACGATGATTTGATCTCTGAAAAGTAAACTCCTCAGACGTACTGTTTTAGTATAAAATTCAAAAAACCAGAATGAGGGAGATAAAAGGGGGGGGAAAGGGGGGAAACAATAATTTATCGAAGTGTTTCCATATCGATATTGAAGCACATATATGACAGCTACATTCATGCCAAGTTTTGTACTTTCTGCCAGATGGGACCGATATCCTTATATTTTTTAGCTAGCAAGCCGTACTACGTGTCTTAAAACAAGTTTAATAATTTTTTTTCGATAAAAAATTAACTATTTTAAACTTTTTTATATGTAAACGGCAACTTGTTAATCGCTAAAACTTGATCACAATAATGATATTTGGCTTTATTAAAATCAAGTTTAGAAATATTTTTGTTATATTTATAACTTTTTGTATAAATGGACAAAAACTTACTTGGCACTTACACTGTTTAGTTCTAGCGCGCAAACAGCACACCTTTCTCTGTTCCACATGTACGGCACCGCTTAGCGCTATTACTTTCCTGCATTTCCACCAGTGGTCCGTTTACTTTGCCGCGCAGATAAACCACGCCTCTTTTGGTTTTTTTTTTCTTGGTGCCGCCTTATAAGGATTGTGAAGCAGTCCCCCTAGCATGACCGTTCACTCGAGAGACATAATTTTGTCGTGCGTATACTGTTATCCTATTGTATTTCAATATGGCGGGTTTGTCATGGTGGTATTATTTTGTCAGCTCGGTATGAGATATATAGTTTGTCACGGTGGTCATGTTATGTACGTTTTCCTATATTTTGAAGGTGTTGTAGATACAAGGAAAAAACTAGGTATATGGACGTTTTAATTTTATTTTTTTAGCATTTAATTGCCGCATAATTATGTATTTCTTTACTAGGTGTTCGTCCGCGGCTACGATTGCGTTGATAATCAGATACGGAGCCCCTCAGGCGTCGTCTCCTTCACGATGTTTTTCAATATCAGCGCGTTAGGCCGTGGTCCGAGGCTCCCTCGAGCCGCCCCTAGACGCAACGGTATATGACTTTTTTTTGGGTAGAGTCTTCCGCTCCTCCGCAAGTCCGGTGAAGCTTGATCCGTCGTACCTTTTCGACTCAAGCATAGGTCAATTAAAAAAAGAAGAGATGGCATAACGATAGTAGCCGTCTATCCGCAAGCGTCTACTTCGCGTCCTACTTTTGACCACTAGCTGTCGCTTTTGTTTGTCTCGTAATCCCACGTATTCGACGTATCCGATAAAAAAATACTTATCCATGAAATTGGTGCAAGAAAGTAGCGGTGTTATTTTTTAAATTGCAAAAGTTCAACAGAAGTTAACATTTAACTTTCTATTCGTCAGTGTTGTTTTTCTTATTTCATAACCGTAAATTATTTTCACTAAAATGTTCGGCGACTGCCACGCTCTCTATTACCGAGTGAAAGAACATCTTGATCGTTGTTTCCGCACGTGTTGTGAAGCTAGATTAGCTATTCACCGCTAGATGGCGTCACTGCGTCATAGAAAAATCTCTCCCCGCACCCCCTCCCACTGGGGACACCCGCCGCAGTACAACTATCGTAATGCCTGCTCTACGCTTAGACAGATGTATCGGCAGACGTTGGCGGATGGATCAGCCGATAAATATCCAGCCCCTCTAACATGCCCGGTCCACGCGTGACAGACATAATTTTGTCGTGCGTATTCTCTTATCCTATTGGAGAATATTTCAATATGGCGGGTTTCTCGCGCGACAATTTTTTGTCATAGCACTGCATTTACGGTTGCAGGAGTGCCCACTCATCTGTCGGTCCATAAGTCTTTGTTAGTTCGCGACGAAAGCAACAGAAATGACGAATAGAAGTAGGTAATTATAAACATATTATTTTTGTATGATCAACTTTTGAATTTAACTTTGATATGTAGGTATCTAAAGCATGCTGTAATTATGTGTTTTTAGCATTTAATAGTTCATTTAGAAGCATATTGTATATTTTTAATATATCATTCACTGGTAATCCTAAATAAATAAATAAACTACTAGAAGAACGCGTGCACTCTCGCTCGCTTTCCGATGAACACTGATGCGTCGTCCTATGTGTGGACACACCGCCGAGCGCTCGGGCTGAATCCCTTTGATCCGTGCCTCAAAAACCGACAACGAATGGAAGATAGCCGGATGGATCTGTAGACGTCAAATACCTACCACAGATGCCCAGATCACCCCCACTACACATAGGCAGATGGATATGCGTCACGCTTGCCATCAATGGCACCCAACACAATATTTTGATCACAAAATTCGTTTATATGCACTACTGAAAAAGTTTTGAAGTACCAAACATGGAATGCGTTACCTACTAGAAAGAAGCTGGCTCATTCTATTTCTGCATCTACACTAATATTATAAAGAGGAAAGATTTGTATTTTTGTGTGTGTGTGGGTGTGTATGTGTGTATGTTTGTAACGAATAAACTCAAAAACTACTATGCCGATTTCAAAAATTCTTTTACCATTAGAAAGCTACATTCACCCTGAGTAACATAGGCTATATTTTATTTTCAAAAAATTAGGGATCCTCACTAAAACTTCAATAATGTAACCCAAGGTGTAAAAAAAATACGTAAAATATTCCTAATAATTGAAAATGCTCCGAAAGTACTGAACCGATCTTGGTGAAACTTAGTACAAAGTTAGAATAGACCTTAAGAAAGAACATAGGCTACAATTTACCGCGGGTAAATTCCTCATTCTCACGGGAAAAAATGTTAAAGCGGGCGGAGTTGGCACAAAGATAGAATAGACCTTGCGGAAGAACATAGGCTAACTTTTACCGCGGTAAAATTCCTCATTCCCACGGGAAAAACTATTAACGCCGCGGCGGGAAGCTTGTTAACAGTATTTTCATCAAGTTATGCCTGCGAGTAATTATTTTCAGAGATGAATAACATCAGACTCGGTCAGACAGAAACCGTTTGACAGATGAATCCAGTTCAGCCTGCATTCTTCTAAAAGTGACATCTTAACATAAGTTACTTGTCATCTAATCTACAACAACAGAAGTCACACTAACTTTACTATTAAATTACGCGTATGATTGAAACATTGCAAAAAGTTCATATCTTTGTATTAAATAAAGAGTTTTGATTAGATAGTATTTATTATTTTCATGATAATCACAAAGTAAAAATTACCTATTTCATGGCACGTCTATGACCTCATTTAATATTTCTATAGAAAAATGGCACGGTGATACATAAAGGTTCGCCATCCCTGGCCTATGACATCTGCCGATACATCTGTATATGTGTTGAGGAGGTATAAGAAGGCATCTCCTCTTCCTTCTCTACTCGATGGGTGAAACGCTGGTCTTACACCATGCAGGTTACGGGTTTGAATACCGGTGCATGGTCAAATGAAAGATCACGTTGTCATTGCAGGCTGAATTAAGTACCAGATTTTCTGTAAATAAATATTTATTTATTTATTTTAAACAGGTACATTTACAGCAGTACATATATACACATTTTACAAGGTATTATATATCTAGGTCTTGTTCTTATATGTCTACCGGTTACAAATGTACACAACATTTTCTATCTTCTTCTTATATATGTCGGCCGGTGTCGGAGATTGAAGCCAGATTGATCGTTTAAATCGATTATAAACATCGATTGATAGTTATTTTAACGTTCTCAAATAGTTGAGGGTAGAATCGATATAGTCGACCGGTGTGAAGTTGGCGCGGTGACGTTTGACAGGAGGCCCTACTACCGGGAGTGGGACCGGGTAGTTCACTCGCATAAATAGCATCGCTCAGTGGAGGGCGGGCTCTGGGTAGATCTGCAGCCGCGTTGATAGCTTTGTGTGTCTGAGAATTAGTGTGTTTCTGGTGGACGTACTTGTCCGGTGTGTTTTGTGATGTGTGATTCGATGTGAGATCTGGATGTATGTTGAAATAACGGTCGTTGGAATACTGTTTTTACCACAGTCCAGTGGTGTCTGTAAACCGTGAGTAAAGTGATCTAATTATCGTGTCGCTAGCAAGGTTAGCTAGGTTGTGTGATATTCGTATGGTGTTAGCTATGGCATTGTTATCATGACCGCGGGTAGAGTAACTGTAATTGGTCGAGTTACATAAGGTCCGGGCGGGGAGGCCCCTTGGTTGGCCAGTTTGTAATTGTTCAGAGTTTCCATGCCAGTTTCCCCTTATGGCATTTTGATGGTGCTCGGATCTACCTAAACCCCTTTTAGGGATTGATTAGGTCCCGATCGTTCATGATAACAAACAATCGAGTCTATGGTGGTATAATGTGTTTCAATTGTAACGACATTCGATATAGTTGGTAAAGTCTGTTTCAATAGTGATGACAAATTGGGGTAGTCCTGACAAATATAGTGTACGATGGTTCTCTAAAAGTTATTGCAGCATACGCCCACGCTTAGTGTGATTCTGCGTGTAGCCCTTTGCGGGTTTCCTTTATTTATTTGCTTTCCCCACCACCGTTTTGTCTTCATTTCCGACATCAGAAGTGGGATAAAGGATCTGTAGCCTACAGAGTTAAGGATCGGCAGTTTGTAGAACGTTTCTTTTCTTTATTTCGTTGGTAGGAAGAAAGTGTGCAGAACAAATGCAAAAGTCGTTAATTTCCCAATTGATTAGATTTGCAATCGGAGGATGAGAATAGTTTCACGACTGAGAGATTTTAATTAGTTTACAAAATTTCGTGAGACACTATAGGCCATGGTGTTTGAATTTAATGTGTAATTTGTGATCTTCTTCTTTTTTCGTGCGTCTTTGTACGTCTAAGTAAGTAAGTTGTACGACTAGTTGGGAATTTGACGATTTATGGTAACTTAATTTAAAAATATTTTAAATTCCATTTCTTACAAGTTTAATTTTCATTCGAACGTTTTGAACGTTTCTAGTGTGAGTAGAAAATAAATTATTATGCTGTGTCCGAATTGTCGATATGGTCAAGATATTTGAGTGTCAAATATTCGAAGTGATTAATCGGATGGATTAATTGAGATTTTTCTGATTGTAAAACGAGTGAAGTAAAATCGGTTTTTCTCGTGGTAGTTAGAATCAAAATCAATCAGTGTTCTTTCTTAACGGTATTCTGGGGTAACGTACACGCCGATTTATACTAGGTGCGGTAGTATTTCTGTTTCATTTTAATAAGATGTAAAGTGCGTCAAGTGTTGTTGTGTTTGTGTACCAATCGTTATCGTTAACGTAGTCATGATGTTGTACGCCAAATAATGCGCGCCTAGTTTGACATTTGCGGAAGATAGCCCGTTGCAACAATAGGTCTTTGCGATTGTATTTTGGCTTAATTTTCGGAGATTATCGGTTGAAATTTTTAGCAGTGTAACCTTTTAGACCGTGCGTGATTGAAGTTTTGTGATTTATTGTTCGATTGGCTACGTGGTTCGGAAACGTGATTCTGGTCGATTTTATTGTGAAAATTAGTTTGTTTAGTTGTTTAAAAAAATAGTGCGGTACGAAATCAGTTTTAATACTCGATGTGAACAAGAGCAGTTTCAAATCTTTAAAATATTGAGAGTTCGTTGTACGTTGAAGGTGTTAAATAAACCTACCTACTTGTAGCTACTAGTACCCACATGACGAATTTTATGACGAAGTTGATCTGACTTAGACAGTGTTTACCTGACGTTGATAATGATGATAATTGGATAATCGAGTAATGATTTTACTTTGTTTTTGTAAATAGTTTTCAAATCTTGTGATAAAAGTTCTGTTCTCATGATAAATTATCCGCCGGATGGAGGCGATAATTTAAGGTTATCCGCTGGATAGAGGCGATGATTATAGTTTGGAAGCGATGAGTTTGATTTGTTAACAGAACATGATTTGTTTTCGTGATTTAAAATTTGGAATTGATATAATTTGAGAATCTATACTCGACATTCCTTTTTCAAAGTATTACCGTGGATAGTAGTTTGTTTTTTTTTGAACTTGAAGTTTTCGAACAATGACTAGTTTTGCTTTTTGAGATTGTTTTCTAATGTGTAATGTAACGATAATGCAATGACTATGAAGACACGACCCGACGGACTGGGCCTTATCTAGTAATCGTATCAGAGGTTCCGGAGCATGTAAGAGGTGCAAGTTGACTACTTTTTATGCGCAGTAACTCTTTGCGAGGAGTAGCACTTACGCAGCTGAGATGGTTAACTTCTGATAGGTTGCTAGGTTCTAACAAGCTGGATGGAGGCTTGTGCTGTCGTGACCGGATAGAGGTTACCTACGTGATGTGAAAAGCTGTATGGAGGCTTGTGTTGTTGTGACCGGATAGAGGTTACAGAGTTTAGCGACTTGATGGAGGTTGCTTGTTGAGTTGATGTGGTATCCGGATAGAGGTTACACACATGTTTTGTGACGGGATGGACGTCACATGTCTTGGGAGCCTTTGCAGTATTTTTACCCTTTATTAAAGCCATTTAAATCTGATATTTCTATTATCAAGTTTTTTTGTTCGATAACTGATTTAACTGACGGATATGAAATCATGGTTTTTCGGTACGGATTCATTTCAAAATCGGTTTTGCTTAAAATTGTTTCTTATTATTTCGTTATAAAAAAAACAAAATTTTAGATGTGGATACGCATAGTACGGAGCGTAAAAATTGTTCGATTAAAGTTTCGTGTTTTACCGTTAGTAGAAGTTGTCGAAGGGTTAAGTACCATTGAATTTCGATGAACGAAATTAGAGAAATTGTAAAACTGGAAGTGAGGTTCTGAGTTCGATTTTACTGTGGTGTAGTTGACCGAAGCGGAGGCTTGGATGAGCTGTAGTGCGTAGAAATCGGTGTCTCCTTTGAGTGGTACATTGTTGTTTTTCTAGGGACGCTCTTTTTTAAAGTAAGAGATGCGCTCACTTTTGAAACGGGAATAGTCCACTTTGAGTAGTCCGTGCATGCGCAGCGGGCTCCTTGCTCTGGCTGAGGTTATGTTGTATTTGGGTCTTGGAGATGGAGTCATAGAATTGACTTGTTGAGTCCAGGAGAGATGGACATTGGGTGTGGCTATGTGATAGCCACAGACCGGGAATAAGATACCTCATGTTTGACTTTCAAAGTGTTTATTGTTTGTGACTAGTGATGTCACGGTGATTGTGACTATAATGATACTTGATCGCTTTTACTTGAACTTAATTTGTCTGGCAGGGATTAAACATTCTTCGACCTAGTAACGTTTTGGTCAGGAATAGCCGAGCGGTATTAAGTGTTGTGCTTTTAATTAGCTTCGAATCCAACACACGAGGACGTGTGTCAGCGCAGGATGGCCGTGTCGGCCGGTGTCGGAGATTGAAGCCAGATTGATCGTTTAAATCGATTGTAAACATCGATTGATAGTTATTTTAACGTTCTCAAATAGTTGAGGGTAGAATCGATATAGTCGACCGGTGTGAAGTTGGCGCGGTGACGTTTGACAGGAGGCCCTACTACCGGGAGTGGGACCGGGTAGTTCACTCGCATAAATAGCATCGCTCAGTGGAGGGCGGGCTCTGGGTAGATCTGCAGCCGCGTTGATAGCTTTGTGTGTCTGAGAATTAGTGTGTTTCTGGTGGACGTACTTGTCCGGTGTGTTTTGTGATGTGTGATTCGATGTGAGATCTGGATGTATGTTGAAATAACGGTCGTTGGAATACTGTTTTTACCACAGTCCAGTGGTGTCTGTAAACCGTGAGTAAAGTGATCTAATTATCGTGTCGCTAGCAAGGTTAGCTAGGTTGTGTGATATTCGTATGGTGTTAGCTATGGCATTGTTATCATGACCGCGGGTAGAGTAACTGTAATTGGTCGAGTTACATAAGGTCCGGGCGGGGAGGCCCCTTGGTTGGCCAGTTTGTAATTGTTCAGAGTTTCCATGCCAGTTTCCCCTTATGGCATTTTGATGGTGCTCGGATCTACCTAAACCCCTTTTAGGGATTGATTAGGTCCCGATCGTTCATGATAACAAACAATCGAGTCTATGGTGGTATAATGTGTTTCAATTGTAACGACATTCGATATAGTTGGTAAAGTCTGTTTCAATAGTGATGACAAATTGGGGTAGTCCTGACAAATATAGTGTACGATGGTTCTCTAAAAGTTATTGCAGCATACGCCCACGCTTAGTGTGATTCTGCGTGTAGCCCTTTGCGGGTTTCCTTTATTTATTTGCTTTTCCTTTGTCTCGCTAAAACTCGACAACGGCTGAACCGATTTGGCTAATTTTGGTCTTGAAATATTCATGAAAGTCCAGGGAAGGTTTAAAAGGTAAGAAAAAAAAGAAAAGAAAAAAAAAAACAACGCGGGCGTATAGCCGCGGGCCGACAGCTAGTATAATAATAAAAAGAAATATCAGAAATAGTAGGTAGGTGTTAACATTTATTTTTATCTACTTTTTTACATCGCCTTAAGTTTCTAGAATGGTTACTTCGTTTACCTTTCCAAATCATTGTGGAGCATGAGAAATGTGCCATTTATTATATTACTAGCGACCCGCCCCGGCTCCGCACGGGAAAATGGTTATTGTGGGTTATCCTTCAGTATATTATGCATGTATTATACATATAAACCTTCCTCTTGAATCACTCTATCTATTAAAAAAAACCGCATCAAAATCCGTTGCGTAGTTTTAAAGATTTAAGCGTACAAAGGGAGGGACATAGGGACATAGGGACGGAGAAAGCGACTTTATTTTATACTATGTAGTGATTATATTAAATATTTTCCGTCAGGCACGTAAAGCCGGCCCCGGCTTTCTCGGGATGTCGTCGTTACACGAGCCATGTATTGTGCCTTAGGCCGTTCAATAATTCTGACGCCACGGTTAAAGTGCTCTTTCGATCACTTTACGATTAACATGAAAACGAGGAAGATTATTCTTCATTAATTCTATAGAATGAGGGATTTTCAAGATGACGTTTAAGAAAAAAAAAGAAATTCTATTGACTCAAACAGATGGCGTGCATGTCGAATAAAATGTCAAAAGCGAGCTTGTCAAACCAATCGGGGCAGATAAAAAACTGGCAACACTGTTGTTGTCACGTCAATCGTCGCGCACTTTATTGTGTTTTAATTTCGTTTGGTGTTTTTGCGTGCTGAGTTGCGTTTAAATTTTTGATTCGTTTTACCAGTGACCTTTTTGCGACAATATTTTTTCACTTCTTTTCCTACCTTCAAGCACGTCTATTTTATTTGACGTAAGAGTTAGTGCAGCGCCATCTCTTATGACCATAATGAAAACTTTTTTGTTTTTAGAACACTCAAAATGAAAATCCCCCATTTGACCGTACCACCATAACACCATCACCACCACGACCATATAGATATGGTCATATTACTGTAGTATTATTTAATCAATATGAAATAAAATATTATTTGTTATATTAAACTGTATTTATTAAGAAGCCTTTCTAGCTCTAAAACACAGGAATCCCGCCAAAAATAGCTGTCAAAATCAACGACAATACATACATACATACATACATACATAAACTCACGCCTCTTTCCCGGAGGACAAACGACAATATATTTATTATTTTTAAAACTTAAACATATAGCATTGTCTATTACATTTTTCCCTTTTCCAAAGCTTTATTTTAACTTACATTACTTAATAACACTAAATTAAAAAAATTAATAACCCCCGACACAAAACCGTTACTTGATCCTTTCAACAACTAGATAAAAACAAAATTTAAAAATTTAAAAAACCCACTCCGGATGTTAAAACATATTCAAATAAAAAACAAAATTGAAAATTTTAAAAAACCCACGTCGTATTTTAAAATATATTAGAATAAAAAGGATTAAATAACATTTTTGGAAATTCCCCGACCAGAGTCAAATAAGATAAGAAATATCAAATAAAGAAATCTATAAAAAGAGTGATTTCTCACGAAATCCGCCACACAAACAACTAATTATGACCTTTCTTAGTCCTTTCGTATATACGTACCTACCTACTTACCTTTTGGTTTCTCGTAGAAATAGACACAGCAATAATATTGATTAATTTAGGTACTATACATACTCATCTATCTAATAATATAATACAAATCCAATAAAACACGTCGGGGGCTGCCATCATCGCTCTCTTTGTTAGAAATTTCAGTTAAAATATTGTAACTACTTGTTTATATTACTTAAAAACTAAATATAATGTAGATTCTGAATAAGTAAAACTCACGGTATGATAAAATTTATTAATGTCAGAGCAGGGAATGGCAGACCCCGACGTGTTTTATTGGATTTGTATTATATTATTAGATAGATGAGTATGTATAGTACCTAAATTAATCAATATTATTGCTGTGTCTATTTCTACGAGAAACCAAAAGGTAAGTAGGTAGGTACGTATATACGAAAGGACTAAGAAAGGTCATAATTAGTTGTTTGTGTGGCGGATTTCGTGAGAAATCACTCTTTTTATAGATTTCTTTATTTGATATTTCTTATCTTATTTGACTCTGGTCGGGGAATTTCCAAAAATGTTATTTAATCCTTTTTATTCTAATATATTTTAAAATACGACGTGGGTTTTTTAAAATTTTCAATTTTGTTTTTTATTTGAATATGTTTTAACATCCGGAGTGGGTTTTTTAAATTTTTAAATTTTGTTTTTATTTTTATCTTTTTGGAGAGTACGTTACTTTTGTTTGTTATCACTTAGCACACTAAAACATATAGTTCTGTAAAGATACCGGTTCAGTAGTTTTGAAAACTCCTGTAATGCCAACTTATCTGGCTACTGCAGGGCTCCCTGGTGTTCTATCTCCATAAAACGTATCTAAGAACCTGCTCGAAATCGATTCAGTACTTTTTGAGAACTCCTGTAGTACGAACTTATCTGGCTGCTGCAAGGCTCCCTGACGCCTCAAAACATGTCCAACAACCAGTTCCAAAATGAAGCCTTTTGAATGCAAAAAACCGCATCGAAATAGATTCAGTACTTTTTGAGAACTCCTGTAGAACCAACTTATCTGGCTGCTGCAGGGCTCCCTGGTGGTCTACCTCCATAAAACGTATCTAAGAACCTGCTCCAAGATGAAGCCTTTTGAATGCAAAAACCGCATCTAAATCGATTCAGTACTCTTTGAGAACTCCTGTAGTACCAACTTATCTGGCTGCCGCAGGGCTCCCTGGTGGTCTACCGCCCCAAAACATGTCTAACAACCAGCTCCAATATGAAGCCTTTTGAATGCAAAAAACTGCATCGAAATCGATTCGGTAGTTTTTGATAACTCCTGTGGTACCAAGTTATCTGGCTGCTGCAGCGCTCCCTGATGGTCTACCTACATAAAACATATCTAAGATCCTAAGTTGAAGTGATACCTTTTTTATGCAAAAAACCGGAACTAAATCGGTCCATTGGTTTTCGAGATAGAAGGTAACAAACAAACAAACAAACAAACAACCTCTTACCCCAAACGCATATACCGCCTCCGTTCCGTTCCGTCCGTCGTGGGTAAAAAGAGCTGATAGTCTTCAAATGGCTGAAGATATTTTCTTGGATCATAGCTAAGAACACTCTCAATTGTTACACCTTGCAAACAAAAAAAACTAGATCAAAATCGGCGCATCCCTTTAGGAGCTACGATGCCACATACAGACAGACAGACAGACAGACAGACAGACAGACAGACACACACGTCAAACTTATAACACCCCTCTTTTTCGTCGGGGGTTAAAAAATAATCTACATAACAAAAAGAGTAGTAAGAAACAAAGACACATCCTCCTTTACTTAGTTTAAAAATATATGTAATAACACTAATGCACATTTTCACGGGTCTTCTCCACGATTTCGTTTTAAATTGAGCTTATACTTATACCGATATTTCGACCGAGTTACAGTTCTGCTGTGACCATGATCGATGTAACTCGGTCGAAATATCGGTAAGCTCAATTTAAAACGAAATCGTGGAGGAAAAAAAAGAAAAGTTTAAATATATTTTTATACTAAAACTAGCTTCCCGCCGTGGCTCCGCCCGCGTTAATAGTTTTTCCCGTGGGAATGAGGAATTTTCCCGAGGTATAAGTTAGCTTATGTTCTTCCGCAAGGTCTATTCTATCTTTATGCCAACTCCGCCCGCTTTAACATTTTGTTCTCGTGGGAATGAGAAAATTTCCCGCGGTAAATTGTAGCCTATGTTCTTTCTTAGGGTCTATTCTAACTTTGTGCTAAGTTTCACCTAAATCGGTTCAGTACTTTCGTAGCATTTTCAATTATTAGGAATATTTTACGTATTTTTTTACACCTTGGGTTACATTATTGAAGTTTTAGTGAGGATCCCTAATTTTTTTGTAAATAAAATATAGCCTATGTTACTCAGGGTGAATGTAGCTTTCTA
This sequence comes from Teleiodes luculella, assembly GCA_948473455.1. Classification (NCBI taxonomy): domain Eukaryota; kingdom Metazoa; phylum Arthropoda; class Insecta; order Lepidoptera; family Gelechiidae; genus Teleiodes; species Teleiodes luculella. Next base: position 3,335,958 of record OX419611.1, on the reverse strand, counting down.
ATGGTGAAAGAATTTTTGAAATCGGCACAGTAGTTTTTGAGTTTATTCGTTACAAACATACACACAAACATACACACAAAAATACAAATCTTTCCTCTTTATAATATTATATAGTGTAGATTATATTCATGATATAGAAGTCAACAGGCGGCCTTATTGCTAAGGTAGCAATCTCTTCCAGGCGACCTTAGGGTAAGGAGAGTAAACAGAAAAGATCTATGCGGGTCGGTGGCAAGATAGCAATATATACTACGTATAATAAACTAAGTGCAAATAGAACATACTTAGAATACATAAAGTACTACACAAAATAAGTAAATAACTATATATTAATAAAATACTATATACTTAAATAAACTACCTAGCCTAGCTAACCTAGCGCTCTTTCGTTCAGTAAAAAAAAAAGTAAAAGTTCCATCCAGTGAACTTTGATAAATCTTCTGATCCTAGAGAAATTTAAAAAAACTGAACCAGGGGTTCCCAAACTTTTTCATATCGAGCCGCACTTGTAGTATTTTGAAAAAGGCCTTTTTACCCACGACGGACGGAACAGAACGGAGGCGGTATATGCGTGTGGGGTAAGAGGTTGTTTGATTGTTTGTTTGTTACCTTCTATCTCGAAAACCAATGGACCGATTTAGTTCCGGTTTTTTGCATTAAAAAGGTATCACTTCAACTTAGGATCTTAGATATGTTTTATGTAGGTAGACCATCAGGGAGCGCTGCAGCAGCCAGATAAGTTGGTACCACAGGAGTTATCAAAAACTACCGAATCGATTTCGATGCAGTTTTTTGAATGTTATTTAATCCTTTTTATTCTAATATATTTCAACATAAGGAGTGGGTTTTTTTAAATTTTCAATTTTGTTTTTTATTATTATTTTGAATTCTTATGCTTCTGTCACTGTGTCTTTTTAAATTATTTTACGACTACATAAGGGTGTAGGTGTAAGTAACGGTAGGCGAGTCTCACTCCGCAGTTTAGGTATGACCGGCCGATGCGCCCCCTGGGAGATGTTAGATAGGGAACTCAACGTGTTAGTAGAGAGCCGCCAATCACAGCGATACAAGATAGAAAGGGAGGCAGCTACTTCGTGTTTTAGCTAGTGCCGTGCGATCTGAATTGCACTTTATTGTAACAGACCTAGAGTTGATATTTATTTGAATTATTAGCGACCCGCCCCGGCTCCGCACGGGAAAATGGTCCTTGTGGGTTATCCTTAAGTATATTATGCATGTATTATACATATAAAACTTCCTCTTGAATCACTCTATCTATTGAAAAAAACGCATCAAAATCCGTTGCGTAGTTTTAAAGATTTAAGCATACATAGGGATATAGGGACATAGGGACAGAGAAAGCGACCTTGTTTTATACTATGTAGTGATGTCGTTAAGTGAACGTTCTGTAGGGACTACTATTTGGTATTCTGTGGTAGCGGCTCAGGCAATGAATTTGATCAGATTTTCCAAAGAAACTTCTCGGAAACGATGTAGAGTAGCCAGCACATGCGGCCGGACATGTTGACATTGAGAGCAGCGCTCGTATTCCGTACCGTTAGGGGTCAATATTGTAGTGCGAATAGGCTTTAAAAACGCTTAAAGCCGAACTTAATTATTAAAGCGTTTACTTCCAGCTAAACTTAGGTGATTGAAAAAAAAAATGCGTTAAACGATAATACAAAAAAGTGTGGGGACATCTCACACACAGCCTGTACCACTGGGCGGTCACTCCACACAGAAAACGCATTTTGACAACAACTTCTTTTTTAAATAACAACTGAATATCAACTACAAGTCAATGGCGCTAGGTGCTGTGTAAAACACCCTCTAACACCACTGGCGGAGTGCGGGGCGTGGGGAGCTATAACGGTCGGGGACTCATTTTGGCGCGGGGGGGTGAGTGGTCTTTCTGTACGGGTTAGTACTATTATTTTCTTTCAACAAACAGGCACAAGACAAACACAAGTGCTCATCACACGAATGTTTGCCCAGGGAGGGATTCGACCCAAGAGCCTGTGCTTCGAAGACAGGCATACTCCCAACTAGGCTACGGGGCCGCCGTAATGATTATAAAAGTGACGTGACGTGTATTTATGTATGTTTGGGAATCCTCGGTCTGAACCGTTTTTTTTTCTTCTCAGGTCCAAAAGCACTAAAATATGTGGTACAAGAAAGTGACTACCGGAGAGAGGGAGACAGCTATATCTGTGGGAAATGCGACAAATCATACTACAGAAAATCCGACCTGCTCTTTCACATAGACTCGAAACATTATAGAACACCTAGGCACATATGTAATTATTGTAACAAGGCATTTTTGACACAGACTCAGTTGACAGTACATAAGCTAGAAGAACATGATATAGATGAGAGATTCAAATGTATGGCGTGCGTTGCGTCTTTCAATACCAAAGTCCAGTTACGCAAACATACAAACAATTTTCACATGTTAGGCGAGAAACGTAAGTGTGAATTTTGCGAATATGAATCTTTCAGCTTTACATCTATGTCTAAACACAAGTTTAAACACAGCATAGAAAAGAATTACCATTGTAAATTTTGTAAGAAATCTTTTTTAAGGAAAAAAACGTTAATTCTTCATGAAAGAATTCATACGGGCGATAAAAGGAAGGTGTGTAAAGTGTGTGGCCAGGCTTTCGTTCAAAAAGCTAGTTTAAACTATCATATGACTAAATATCACCCGGAAGTACATTTTTAACATGAATATTTGAAGTGAAACGTATACGAAAATAAAAATAAAACAGTAATTTAAACATTTGACCGCTATTTTGCGGTGGCAACGTTCGATCTAAAGTAAAGATATTATTACTACTACTATAATAATTATTTTATTTTAAATAGATACTTACTTGTGTATTTCTTAGTTATAGTTATTGTTATAATAAGTTCTATGATATTCAAAAAATATTTTCATGTATCGCTGTCTACCTACTGTTAAAACGAAAATATATCTGCAACATAGTGGTAGTGGGTAGTGCTCATTAAACTGAACAATTTTCCCTGAGGAACATAGGATGAATTTTCAAAATTAATTTGCAATTTGTCATACAAAATGGCCGGTCACGTGAGTGAAGTTTATTATGAAAAGTCGAATAACCTACATAGGTTATTAGAAACATTCCTTAGGGAAAGTTGTTCAGTTTAAGTACTACCACTGTAATACAAATAAACAGCCAGTTTATTTTTTTGGAAAAGTCCCTGTAATTTTTATAAGTTTTTGAAACCCGTAATAATAAAAAATATTTCCTAAGGGCATCTACCAAAACGTTTCCAGCCTAGGCCTAGTAGGATCCATATCGGAGAGTAGAGTGCGTCGTAATCAAATAATATTCCATACGCGTCATGGCTTTTCTTCATTGCCACAACGCGTTGAGATCGAATAGCATGTCAGCCACTACACGAATTTCGCTATTTGGTCTTTCTGTGATTGCCACAACGCGTTGTGCGCGTTTTCATTAGAGCCATAACACGAATTTCGCCATGTGGATGTTTTACAGTGACCACAACGCGTTGTGAGCTATTTTTCCGCTCACTGAGCGTTTTCGATCTTTGAGCGTAACATATACAGCTTAAAAAATCGGTGGGTGAGAGGTCCGTTGAAAATTTAGCCATATCATTTCCCGGTGTATATGAATTGCAAAATCGAAAACATATTGGTACGTGCCGAGGCTTGTTTATTGTCTTGCTTTGTTATTGTTATTCAATGAGATGTCGCGAGTTTGTCAAGTCATTCGCTCCGCCATTTTGAAAAACTTCTGTTGTACAAGATGGCGGACGGAACTGCGTTCGTCGACAAATAGTGTACATTGTTTTCTTCGAATAAAATCTGTATAGTTTCTTAATTGACTTTTTTTTTATATAAGAGCACTTTCATATAGGTATATAATATATATTTTTTAACTAAAACGAGAATTGATCTGGACAATATTAAAGCTTTTACTTTTTCCTTCAAACTTTAGCCAGAGAAGCCGCTCTTTCGTTCAGTTAAAAATAATGTAAAAAGCTCCATCTAGAGAACTTTGATAAAACGTCTGATCCTAGAGAAATGAAGAATGAAAAAAAACTGAACCAAGGGTTCCCAAACTTTTTCATATCGAGCCGCACTTGTAGTATTTTGAAAGAGGCCTTTTTATAAATTAAATTAATATGCCTCTGTCGTTGTCCTTTTAATTATTTTACGACTAAATAAGGGTGTAAGTAACGGTAGGTGAGTCTCACTCCTTTGTTTAGATATGATCGGCCGATGCGCCCCCGGGAGGTGTTAGATAGGGAACTCAACGTGTTAGTAGAGAGCCGCCAATCACAGCGATACAAGAGAGAAAGGGAGGCAGCTACTTCGTGTTTTAGCTAGTGCCGTGCGATCTGAATTGCACTGTATTGTAACAGACCTAGAGTTGATATTTATTTGAATTATGTCGCTAAGTGAACATTCTGTAGGGATTGCTATTTGGTATTCTGTGGTAGCAGATCAGGCAATGTATTTCATCAATTTTTCCAAAGAATTTTTTTTTTTTTTTTTTATATTAATTTTTCTCGGAAACTAAGTACAGTAGTCAGCACATGCGGCTGGACATGTTGACCTTGAGAGCGCCCGTATTCCATAGCGGTAGGAGTGGGTGGACTTCGTAGTGCAAATAGGCTTCAAAATCACTTAAAAGCGAACTTAATTATTAAAGCGTTTTCTTTCAGCTAACCTTTGGTTGTTGAAAAAAAAAATTACGTTAAACGATTATGCAAAACAATGTGGGGACATCTCACACACAGCCACCTGCCCCCTGCCTAGGCAGAGCCTGTACTATGGGTGTCAGACAGCTGATATACATACATATATAAATATACAACAACCAGACACAAGGCAAACACAAGTGCTCATCACACGAATGTTTGCCCTGGGTGGAATTCGAACCAAGAGCCTGTGCTTTGAAGACAGGCATACTACCAACTAGGCTACTATGTTTGGGAACCCCTGGAGTGAACAGTTTTTTTTCTTCTCAGGAGGAAAGCCTCGAAAATGGGTGATACAAGAGAGTGACTACCGGAGAGAGGGAGCCAGCTATATCTGTGCGAAATGCGACAAAACATTCTTCAAAAAATTTGACCTGATGTTTCACGTAAAATCGAAACATTATAAAATACCTAGGCACATAATATGCAATCATTGTAACAAGGCATTTTTCACACAGGCTCAGTTGACAGTACATAAGATAGAAGAACATGATATAGATGAGAGGTTCAAATGTATGGCGTGCGATGCGTCTTTCAATACCAAAATCCAGTTACGCAAACATACAAACAATTTTCACATGTTAGGCGAGAAACATAAGTGTGAATTTTGCGAATACGAATCATTCTGCCCTGAAGGTATGTATAAACACAAGGTTAAACACAGGACAGAAAAGAATTACCATTGTAAATTTTGTAAGAAATCTTTTTTAAGGAAAACTACGTTAAATTTTCATGAAAGAATTCATACGGGCGATAAAAGGAAGGTGTGTAAAGTGTGTGGCCAGGCTTTCGTTCAAAAAGCTAGTTTAAACTATCATATGACTAAATATCACCCGGAAGTAAATTTTTAAGGATAGTATTTAACCGTACCTACCTCAAATTATTCTCTTGTTCCACCTAAATATCTTCACCAAATTATACTCTTGTTCCACTTAAAATACTAATTGTGCACCAAAACATGCAAACTTGAGACTTCTTGAGTTATCAACTTTGAAAAATTCAAAACTACGGCGGCGGTCCCCGGCCGCTGCCGCGGCACGCTCGCTCCGCTCGCTCGGCTCCCGCTCGGTTATTGACATCAGTCTAACCTAACTTAACCAACCGATTTGATTCTGGGTAGATTTGTTTATTTTTAGCGGGGGGCTGCGCCCTGCGAACCCCCCCTTGTGAGGGGCTTCGCCCCCTCGTCCCCCGCTTCGGTTCACGCCCTTGGATATTTGGTGCAAGATTAGTATTTTTAGTGCACGAATAATATATTTGTTGTAAGATTAGATTTTTTGGTTAACAGAAATTTATATTCCAATTTTTAACATGAATAATTGAAATGGAACGTAAAATTTACGAAAATTAAAATAAAACACAAAATTAAACATTTGGCCGCCATTTTGCGGTGGCAACGTTCGAAAGCGGTAAGGAACCCCCCACGCTGGCGTTTTTTGAGCGTCGCACGCTACATAATTGTGGCATGAGAAATCTTGTGGCATGCTACAAATAGAAAATATTTGCGGCATGCGGCATCATATTTACGCCGAGGCAACATAATGGCTATATAATTTCAAAGCATCTTATTGTAAAATTTGTTAATAAAAAATTGTGTGGCATGCGACACTGTTGACTACTTAAAGACGTATACACTTAAATTGCGCGACTGTTTGTTTTAATTTTCTCGGTAAAGATATTATTACTACTATAATAATTAATAATTTTGTATTATTTTATTTTAAATAGCTTTCCGCCGCGGCTTCGCCCGCGTTTACAGTTTTTCCCGTGGGATTGAGACATTTTCCCGCGGTAAAAGGTAGCCTATGTTACTCAGGGTGAAAGTAGCTTTCAAATGGTGAAAGAATTTTTGAAATCGGCTCAGTAGTTTTTGAGTTTATTCATTTCATCACAAACACACTCACACAAAAATACAAATACTTATTTCCTCTTTATAATATGATGTATGATAGATTGTATGATGTGTATTTCTTAGTTATAGTTTTTGTTACAATAAGATATATGTTAATACCTTAGAGAATAAATATACATAGAGCACGCGCATCGCTCCGATGCCTTCATGTCAAGCGTAAGCAAATTTTGGCAGATTTTGTATGGGCGGTGAAATCAATAACATTTTTCTTTTTGGATTTGTTCCTCGAGTCATGTTTGCAACTTATCAGTGTACATTTCAAAATGTTCTCCTATTAAATTACTTATTTTCACCGGGAAAAATAATCAGCTCCGATAACCATTTGATACTAAACGAACGCGCTGAAGATCTTCGGACTGTTCATATCCGTGCTTACGGTTCATACTCGATTAGGCGTACTCTATCCTTCCCAGAAATTTTTCTATTTATACTCTAAGGTTAATACAAATATTACTTACATGTATCGCTGAATTTCTAATGTTAAACGAAAATATATACACCTTGAATTTGTACTGGTTGTTGCAACGCAACAGTGGTTGTGCTCATGAAACTGAACAACTTTCCCTAAGGAACATAGGATGAAATCACAAAAATAATTTGCAATTTGTCAAACAAAATGGCCGGTCACGTGAGTGAAGTTTGTTATGAATAGTCGAATAGATTTTCGAGATTTTAGAGACCTTACTTAAATATATTAAATATGATTAAAATACTATGGTATTTATAGTAGTATCTCAATATTCATGTCATGCAGTATTGTAATATCAATATTTTCGTTGTCAAACTAAGGTAATTGAGAGAAAATCTCTTAATTTTTGGAAAAGTCCCTGTAAGTTGTACCTATATGATTTTTAAACCCGTAATAATAAAAAAATATTTAAATATAATTGGCTAGAGCGAGTTTCTATACAATTTATTTGTATACAGTTTAAAAAATCGGTGGGTGAGAGGTCCATTGAAAATTTAGCCATATCATTTTACGGTGTATATATGAATTTCAAAATCGAAAACATATTGTTACGTGCCTAGGCTTTTTTATTCTCTTGCTCTGTTATTCAATGAGATGTCAAGTCATGGTCGACGAACAGGAACAGGATCGACTGAAAAACAGCGTTTAGCTCTCTCCGAGCTAAACATATGCTGAGTCGAGACCTTTTTTCGCTGTTGTGCTCTATTGCATACTGTAATGTTGACGCATACGAAACGATTTTATATTAAAAAAAAGTGATTGTACATGCCTAAAGGCTTATTGCCTAGTACAAAACCTATTATTAGTACATATTGTAATGTTATGTGATAATGCCGATGGCGTGTCTTTTTTCAATAAATAAATAAATAAAATATGTATAATTTTTTTCTCCCTACATTTTAGTGTGTAATTTGTCGCAACAGTGCAAATAAATGTGTTTACAATGCATGTGCTCGAAAAGAGCGTTTTCTAAGCAGCCAAACAGTTTCCGCACTAGTGCTTTTTACTTTTCAGTTTTTTTTTTATTTTACTCAGATTGTCATTCAGCCAGTCAACCTGACATTTCAGTATTTCAGATATTTTTACAAATTACTGATTTACCAATTGTTACGAATATAAAGGGAACAATATAAATAACAATTCAATAAACAGGTTTATAATTAGTATAATTACTTTAGAAATTGATTTTTATTGATAAATTACGTTCAAATATTAATTAAAAATTTGCATGGCTGAACAGTCATTTTACTCATGCCTATTCGACGAGGTAGCCTTGCACATGCGCGCGCAGCGCAGTACATAATATTTTCAGCGCGCATGTGTTTAAGAAGCCCGCCATTTTATACGCCTTTTTAATATAACTGTTTTTGTTTTCTTGCACAATGCATTGTAAAATCTTGTATGATACACGTGCGAAAGATGATTTCCGACTCGTGTCGGCTTATACACTCGCTCGCTTTGCTCGCTCGTGAATAAAATGACACTCATCGGAAATCACATACTTTCCGCACTAGTATCATAAATAACTATTTCTTTCTTTTTCTTTCTTTCATTCGCTCCGCCATTTTGAAAAACATCTGTTATACAAGATGGCGGACGGAACTGCGTTCGTGGACAAATGGTGATATACATTGTTTACTTCGAATAAAATCTGTTTAGTTTCTTAATCGACTTTTTTTTAAATAAGACACTTTCATATATGTATATAATATATATTTTTTAACTAAAACGAGAATTGATCTGGACAGACAAACATTATGAAAGCATTTTCCTTGAAACTTTAGCCAGAGAAGCCTAGCGCTCTTTCGTTCAGTTAAAAATAATGTAAAAAGCTCCATCTAGTGAACTTTGATACTAGAGAAATAAAGAATGAAAGAAACTGAACCAAGGGTTCCCAAACTTTTTCATATCGAGCCGCACTTGTAGTATTTTCGGCAGATGCGCCCCCTGGGAGGTGTTAGATAGGGAACTAAACGTTTCAGTAGGCCGCTACCATGTAAGTAGCGACAGGCTCGAGAAGCTGTTAAACGCGACATATTGACAGAACTGCTATGGCTCTAATGTCACTGTCGCGTGTGACAGCTTCTCGAGCCTGTCGCTACTTACATAGTAGGCCTACAGTAGAGAGAGAGTCGCGAAAGCTACTTCGTGTTTTTAGCTAGAGCCGTGCGATCTGAATTGCACTTTATAATAACGTTGCTAGAGTTGCTATTTATTAGAATTATGTCGCTAAGTGAACATTCTGTAGAGACTACTATTTGGTATTCTGTGGTAGCAGCTCAGGCAATGGATTTATGATCAGATTTTCCAAAGAAACTTTTCTCGGAAACGATGTACAGTAGTCAGCACATGCGGCTGGACATGTTGACCTTAAAAGCGCCCGTATTCCGTATCTGTAGGAGTGGATTTCGTAGTGGGAATAGGCTCCAAAATCGCTTAAAGGCGAATTTAATTATTAAAGCGTTTTCTTCCAGCTAACATTTGGTGGTTGAAAAATAAATTTTATTAAACGATAATGCAAAAAACTGGGGACATCTCACACACGGCCACCTGCCCCTGCCTAGGCAGAGCCTGTACTATGGGTGTCAGACAGCTGATATACCTACATACATACATAAATATACTAGCGACCCGCCCCGGCTCCGCACGGGAAAATGGTTATTGTGGGTTATCCTTAAGTATATTATGCATGTATTATACATACCTATAAACCTTCCTCTTGAATCACTCTATCTACTAAAAAAACCGCATCAAAATCCGTTGCGTAGTTTTAAAGATTTAAGCATACAAAGGGACATAGGGACAGAGAAAGCGACTTTGTTTTATACTATGTAGTGACAACATCCAGACTCAAGGCAAACACAAGTGCTCATCACACGAATGTTTGCCCTGGGTGGGATTCGAACCAAGACCCTGTGCTTCGAAGGCAGACGTACTACCAACTAGGCTACGGGGCCGTCGTAATGATTGTAAAAGAGACTTGACTTGTATATTTATGTTTGGGAACCCCTGGAGTGAACAGTTTTTTTTTTCTTCTCAGGACGAAAGCCACAAAAATGGGTGATACAAGAGAGTGACTACCGGAGAGAGGGAGACAGCTATATCTGTGCGAGATGCGACAAAACGTACTTCAAAAAATTCTCCCTGTTCTTTCACGTAAAATCGAAACATTATAAAATACCTAGGCACATATGTAATTATTGTAACAAAGCATTTTTGACACCGGCCCCGTTGACAGTACATAAGCTAGAAGAACATAATATAGATGAGAGGTTCAAATGTATGGCGTGCGTTGCGTCTTTCAATACCAAAGTCCAGTTACGCAAACATACGAACAATTTTCACATGTTAGGCGAGAAACATAAGTGTGAATTTTGCGAATACGAATCATTCAGCTTTGAAGGTATGTATAAACACAAGTTTAAACACAGGACAGAAAAGAATTACCATTGTAAATTTTGTAAGAAATCTTTTTTAAGGAAAGCGACATTAGATTTGCATGAGAGAATTCATACGGGCGATAGGAGGAAGGTGTGTAAAGTGTGTGGTCAGGCTTTCGTTCAGAAAGCTAGTTTAAATTATCATATGACTAAATATCACCCAGAAGTCAATTTTTAATGTGAAAATTTTTATGTGGAACGTAAATTTACGATAATAAAAGCACAGTGTAATTTAAACTCCCTTCAGGTAACAACGCCCGCACTCGCCGGCGGGGGCGCGGCCATAACCAAATCAGAATTTATAATCAGAGACGGAGCCCCTCAGGCGTCTTCTCCTTCACGATGTTTTTCAATATCAACGCGCTAGGCCGTGGTCCGAGGCTTCCTTGAGCCGCCCCTAGACGCGTTGGTATATGACTTTTTTGGGTAGTCTTCCGCTCCCCCGCAAGTCCGGTGAAGCTTGATCCGTCGTACCTTTTCGACTCAAGCATAGGTCAATTTAAAAAAAAAGTAATTTAAACATTTGGCCGCCACTTTTCGGTAGCAATGTTCGAATGTTCGAAAGCGTTAGCGTCTTTCGTCGTGCGTCGCGCATGCAATCATTCGCGTCCGTCGTTTGTTTCACTCGCCCTGCTGCCTATGATTTTTTTTTATTGACCTATGCTTGTGTCAGGCTCTAAAGTGTTCGCAAGAGATCTGTCTATGGGGAAAAGCCAACTGACGAAGCTGAAGACTTCGGACGGTAGAACCGTAGCATGAGCTACTGGAGGAAATCGAGAGGGGCGGACCGGCGATCTGGTGAGGGTCGCGGGAAGCCGCTGGATGCGGGCAGCGCAGGACCGATCGTCGTGGAGATCTTTGGGGGAGGCCTTTGTCTAGCAGTGAACGTCTTTCGGCTGAAATGATGATGATGATGATACTTGTGTCGAAAAAGTACGACCAATCAAGCTTCTTCGGCCTTGCGGGGGAGCGGATGGCTCTACCCCAGAGTAGTCGTAGATGAGAGGCATCGTGAAGGAGACGACGCCCGAGGGTCTACTTTGATTATCAAGTTGGCCGCACCCCGCCCGACGGCAAAGGCCTTGTTACCAGAGCAGCTACTCTTAACGGCGTTTCCCATTGGTCGACATTGAGATCGGGCGTTTCGTACTCTCAAATGCTAAGCTAGCATCACCTTAGTTTCGTCGCAGAATAAATAATAGTACCTACTAGGTACAGAAGGCGCACTCTCTGATAGCAAACATGCGAATTTAATTCTAGCTACCACGCCACTAACGTTCAAATTACATTGAACGCGTCGAACGTGGCCCTGGCTATAATAGCCTACCGTTTGTCGTTGCGCTCGTATTAAAACAAAATGCACCTTAAGACCGCGCCGCGAGAGTCCGTATAACCACAGATTAATTAAATAATAGCCTCGTCACAAGCGCGCGCGTTTTTCCTACTAACTGTAGTAGTCGCCCGGTGTAGGTTCATTTTGGAGCTCAGGCGCGGAGTGCGCCAGGCCTGGTTTCGTATAGGGCGGTTATTGAGATAACTAAATGAGATCAAACATTTGTCAACTCTTGGCGGGCAGATTTTCAAGACTAGCGGTCCAAATTTGACTTTAGTATTGCATTAGGTTGAAATCTGGATCGATATTGATTTCAAGAGTAGAGCACTAGAAGAAGCCTGTGATTGTATGCGCGACGCACGACATCGACGTTCAAAAGACGCTAGCATGGGGGGGTCTCTAAGCTCATTTACACCGAAGAGGCAACAACATGCAGAATTGTCGCATGCTACATAATTGTGGCATGCAAGTACCTATACCTATTTTACGCCGAGGCAACATCGTGGCTAGATAATTTCAAAGCATCTTGTAAATATGTGGCATGCGGCAATGTAGCACGTTGTTGCCTAGGCTTAAATGAGGTTTTGTTATTCTATGCGTGTTTCAAATCAATATTTGCATTTTTTCTATTATATTTCAATAGTACCTATACACTTGAATTACGCGACTATTTGTTTTTACTTTTATATTTAGTGGGCAAAGATATTATTATTATTATTATATTTTATGAATTTGTATTATTTTAAATATATACTTGTGTAGGTATTTCTAAGTTAATAATTTTTGTTATATTAAGCTCTAATGTTAATAAAAATATTATTTACATGACATGTATCACTGACTACTGTTAAAACGAAAATATATTTTTGAAAATTCATCCTATGTTCCTTAGGGAAAGTTTTTCAGTTTCATGAGTAGCTACTACCACTGTGTTGCAGATATACAACCAGTTAAATTTCACAGAGTATAAAAGATCAATTCGGAGTTAGTACGTACAAATATATAATACCAATACCTATTATCTATCTATACTATACTATAATATTATAAAGAGGAAAAGTTTGATTGTTTGTTTTTTTGTTTGTTTGTTTGTTTGCATCGAATAGGCTCCGAAACTACTGAACCGATTTCAAAAATTCTTTCACTGTTGGGAAGCTACATTCACCCTGAGTAACATAGGCTATATTTTATTTTCAAAAAATTAGGGATCCATACTAAAACTTCAATAATGTAACCCAAGGTGTGAAAAAAATACGTAAAATATTCCTAATAATTGAAAATACTCCGAAAGTACTGAACCGATTTTAGTGAAACTTGGCACAAAGTTTGAATAGACCTTAGGAAAGAACATAGGCTACAATTTACCGCGGGAAATTTTCTCATTCCCACTGGAAAAATTGTTAAAGCGGGCGGAGTTGGCACAAAGATAGAATAGACCTTGCGGAAGAACATAGGCTAACTTTTACCGCGGGAAAATTCCTCATTCCCACGGGAAAAACTATTAACGCGTGCGGAGCCGCGACGGGAAGCTAGTATAATTATATATTGGATATTGGAAAATAACAAGACCTGTTATTTTATGCAAAAACTTTTTTTTGTACGAAACAAACTTAATCTGAAATATTACTTTTTTATTGGGAAAAACTAATTTGTTTCAATTTCATTGAATCTTCAAATAGTATATGTAGACATAATTTACCTCCTCTTAAGAGATAAACAAATTAAATTTATTTTTTTATTGCAACAAAAAGCTCATTAAACTGACTCCCTTTTAACCTTATATACCTACGTATATATATTAATGAAAATACATAAGTTATGTATTAAGTAGACATTTATTTTTGTAAGTTATCAAATATTGTACATCCATCATAAATAAATTTGACATGAATGTACATGGTGTTTCATTTTTAATATAGATAGAAAAATAGGTCTGTCGGTACCTATTTATAGGAACTATAGTGAGGTATATTTTAAGGAACCATGTCATCGATTTTAGTGACAAGAAAAAATTGCAAATCGTATGGGGTTTAAGATACATTGTAACAAGGTGCCTTGCATGCCACCTCGTTGCCACCTCATTCTCATCACATTTACAGCCAAGTCTTGAAACCAGGCCATAAATTAAACAAAACAAAACAATTAGGTACTTTTTCGTCTAAATTGGAATATTTAATTTTGGAATTCATTCGTCATTCATATGTCATTTTCATTCATTATCCCTTCTATGGTCTAAGAAAACAAGGTCTAACCATTAGACCACGTGACTGACACGAGTCTACGTCATTTCTACGTAATTTTGCCTATTCATCCTTGTCGAATGCGTGTAGTAGACAAGGATGAACAGCGCAAAATGACGTAGGCTCGTGTCAGTCACGTGGTCTAATGGTAAGACCTTCTTTTTTAGACCATGATCCCTTCACTGAGCCTAGTACAATAGTATGTGGCTCAAGACATGGTTCCTATTACGATTACATCGGTACGGTAGATGGTGGACCCGTCTGCCTTCTAAGCACAGGGTCTTGGTTCGAATTCCGCACAGAGCAAAACATTCGTTTGTTGACCTATTTTTTATTTTATTTTTTTTATTTATTATTCATAATTTTATGCTACGGTCACACGCGCGCCGTGCAGCCCGGCGGGCTGGCTGGCGGGCTGGCTGGCGGGCTGCGCGGCATGCAGCCCGTCCCGGGCCGGCGGACATTCAAGCTGTTCACACGCACGCCGTCGTGTCAGTCAGTGCCAGAATGGCGAGCAGCGAGGATCTCGGTGTTGTTGCTGCCATATCCTTTGGCTTAACTTATTTTTATTGGAAAAAGAAACAAAATTATGAACAACGGAGAAAAATAAAAAGACTGCAAAGAAAAAAAGATCGTAGCGAATTTCTTAGCAACGTTGAATGAAGATCCACTCGTCGCGAAAGCGCGGGGTAGACTGACTGTCCGCGCGCGTGTAAACAGTCACCGGGCGCCAGCACATTCAGCCTTTGAACTTTGCCAAAAAACCGACACTTGCCCGATTCGCGACATTCACGTTCACAGGCGCGTTCACGGGCTCGGGCGTACCGTTTACACGCTCGTGAATGTGAATGTGCACGTTGAATGTGGAGTTGAACGCGTGCGTGTGAACTTAGCATTACAGTTATTAGTTACAAGGATAGTAAGACACTAAAACCCTACCGGGTTTAAATTGTGTCACTTTTGACACTGTAATGCTACACTTAATTAACATCCTATACTTACATTGCTATATTATTTGCTAACCACAAAATACAATAACTTATTTTGCTTTATTTATCGGAACGAGTTAGAGCGAGACGTCAACAAGGTCTGCATTAGAAACAGTAGCTGCTCGCTCGAACTCGGACTTATAGTGTTTACAATTTTATTGATGACTTAACCTACTTGTGTTTGCCTTGTGTCTGGATGTTGTATATATCTAAAGCCTGACCAGAGAAATAAAAAACCTGCTCCGGGGGCGCCACGTGTATATTTTTATGTTTATGGCAACAATTCCCTTATAAAATTAGTTCCCTTGAAATTCCGCAATATGGCGAGGTTTTTTATTTCTCTGTTTGGATTTTATAAATGTATGTAAGTATACCAGCTGTCTGACACCCATAGTACAGGGTGGTACAGGCTCTAGTTTTGGGTCAGATCAGAAGGCCATGTGTGAGATGTAAGATAGCAGGGACGCTAACGTGCCTTCCGAAGCAAATCAAGGCATGTGATTCAGCCTGCAATGTTCCTCCTTTCTTTAATGTGTTTCCTCAATCTCTTCAAAATAATGGGAAGATTTCCAGTAGCAAATTAAGATAAATAATTATAATACATAGTTTAAAAAACTAAAAAACACGCTTCCTGTCCGCCATATTGGATTTAAGTCACGTGACTTTTTTTTTCGTATTCTTGACAGCAAATCCTTTCATTTGATACCCATATCATGGGGGTGGATTTCAAACAGCCAGTTCGCCATCTTAAGGAGGCCGCCATATTGGATTTGTAATGACGTTTCTTAGCTAGTCATGTATTGTCATCAAAACTCAGAGCGTGTGCAAAATTTCATTCTAATCGAAGACCGGGAAGTGGGTCAAATTAAGATTCCAAGATTTTTTTCATACATATAATGGGGAGGCCGCCATATTGGATTCGTAATGACGTTTCTTAGCTAGTCATGTATTGTCATCAAAACTCAGAGCGTGTGCAAAATTTCATCCTAATCGAAGACCAGGAAGTGGGTCAAATTAAGATTCCAAGATTTTTTTCATACATATAATGGGGAGGCCGCCATATTGGATTCGTAATGACGTTTCTTAGCTAGTCATGTATTGTCATCAGAACTCAGAGCGTGTGCAAAATTTCATCCTAATCGAAGACCGGGAAGTGGGTCAAATTAAGATTCCAAGATTTTCTTACATACATAGTTACTTACAAGTGAAGCTAATATAAAGCGTGTAAAAAGGGTACCAAACGGCTTGACAGATGGCACTAGTACCTAAATAGAGAAGTAATAAATATACCGAAGTATTGGATTATAAAAAAAATGTTCAAATTAATCAACTTATTATCCTAAAATTAATCTCAGTCAGAACCGAATAATAGGTAGGTACCTAATCCGACAAAATTGGGCAAAAGTCTACAATAAACCTTACTGGCTTCGCATATAACTTTTTTTAAATTGACCTATGCTTAAGTGGAAGAAGTACGACGGATCAAGCTTCACCGGACTTGCGGTGACCGTCAGAATGGCCGGTGAACAGTCGTATTTAGCTCTTAAATAGTGTCGAAACATTAGTTCCTCTTTAGTTCCCACTGCTTCCAAGGACGAGAAGATTGGTTCCATCATATTTTAGAATAAAAACAACATTTAAACAGGCGCTTTGTGCTTTCCTATTAAACTTTCACGGTATCTTTGTTTCCTTGATGTCTGTAGGATCTAAGTTTACGAATAACGCAGGAACTAATTGGGAAGCAATGTTTGGTATTTGAGAATTTCAGCTGTTCTGCATAGTTATTACGCTACGGATGTTAACCAGCGGTCCTGATGTCTGAATGGCCGGTGAACCTTAAATGTTGTTTTTATTCTAAAATATGATGGAACCAATCTTCTCGTCCTTGGAAGCAGTGGGAACTAAAGAGGAACTAATGTTTCGACACTATTTAAGAGCTAAATACGACTGTTCACCGGCCATTCTGACGGTCACGACTTGCGGGGGAGCGGAATACTCTACCCCAAAAAAAAGTCATATACCTACTTACCAACGCGTCTAGAACGGCTCAAGGGAGCCTCGGACCACGGCCTAGCGCGTTCATACGGAAAAACATCGTGAAGGAGACGACGCCTGAGGGGCTCCGTCTCTGATTATCAATTCTGATTTTGGTTATGGCCACGCCCCCGCCGGCGGGTACGGGCGTTGTTACCTGAAGGGGGCATATTACAGAATACCAAATGTTTGTAAAATGCAGAAGCGTTCTGTAAAATAACGAGTTCTACGATTTGCCGACGACATTAAAACGCAAAACCAACGTACAAACAATCCGCAAAGGTTACCCAGTTAAATTTCCTTCTATTATTTTGTCAACTTTAAAAAAAAAAAAACTAAAAACCCGACTGCTTAAAAATGGAACTGAAAAGATGAAAACAAGATGATGTAGGAACATAGTAGCCTGTATAATTGAAATCTTGTTTTTCTATAAATTAAAATACTCAGTCAATTGTTGTTATCAGTCTTGAGCCTTCCAATTAAATAGAGATAGATAAAGTCGTGGCATTTGTAAAAAAAACACATTTAATTAATACGATACAATCCGATACCTACTTTATTGCAGTCGGAGACATGCTTGTAGCAGGAGCGCAGCAAGTAAATTATGAATGCGTCAAACCCGTGAACGTGGTGCTGCTTGGGGGACTGGTCTACTTTAGTCGATTGGCGGTTGTTTTGTTTTTTTTAGTTATATAATTTACTTTTTCTACTTTGACTGGTTGCCTTCCTCTAATTGCATACTTCGTTTGCACTCTTTGTTATTTGTCAAATTGTATAAAATAATAATTTTGTAAAATAATTGAAAAGATGCAACGCCTGTGGAGTTTCTCCCAGTGGGTTCTTCTCCACAGAAGACAGCCAAATTGTGAACCCGCCTCGACGTCGAAAAGTGATTTGTAAAATCTTACTTCGAATAAAACATATTTCATTTTTCATTTTCGAATAATATGCCTCCGAATGCGATAATGTACCTACCTTATTGATTGGATGTTTTTTTTTACAAATTTGTTTTCTTCTCTACCGCCACACGGTGGCCGAAATGACCAATCTAGCTGGACAGAAATGGTTACTTCACATTCCCTATTCTTTAATCACAAACGATAGTCAACATTCTAGAACTAAGACATCAAACATTAACTTAGTGAAAATACCACCCGGTAACCAAATATTTAAATCGAAATGTGGGGAAGTGAGTATTTTTACTACATTTTTTGCGGATCGTTACTCTATACGTCTCGAATTTTCGAAGTGAAACCAGTAGATATTATTAAACTTTTAACCATGGATCCTGAGGTAGTAGGTAAGTAGTATTTTATTTATATTTAACTTTCTCAAAGATCTTTTCTGTTGCATTGATAATTGCAGATGAAAATTATGAAAACTACTTTTTTGACGAAATTTTATGTTTCACAGTCTGGGAACTACTTGTACCCTCTTGTACCCAGGCTAATTTTTTTATATAGCTACATTATTAAACTTGTAAATAAAATAGTTTACAGGCCCCTCACGAGTGCGGTTCAATAAAATATATTTTTTTATTTCAGAACACATAGTGTCCGTTTCAAGGAAACAATTTTTTGAACAATGGATTAAATACACCGAAGATAAAAGAATTGCTGGTTTGTTTGATTATTATTCGACGAGGTTTGATTTAAAAGACGAAACAGAAGAATGTTTTCGAAATATTAATATGAAAATTTATAAAATATCATCAAAAAATGACATATTTGCGGGAAAACACAAAATCGGTTTGAAAGTCTTCCTGTAGGCGTTCAATCGTTAAATGGAGAAGAACTGAAGTTTTCTTTATCATTGCAGCCATCTACGTCATCGTTAGGTACTTACTAGTACCGTACTATACGAAATAAAGAGTTTGCGAAATTGTTATCTTACGAACTGGATCGGGTCCCGGCAGAGAAGCGTGCTATATTATGCTATGCTATGTATTCAAAAATACTTAATTTTATACGAAAAGGGTGCAAGTAGTCAGTTTGCCCAGCTTCAATAATTCTTCTGATAGTGATTTTTTTTAAGTTATTTAAGTAATCATACTAATATTATATGTAAAGAGGAAAGATTTGTGTGTCTGCGTGTGTATGTTTGTAATGAGTAAACTCAAAAACTACTGAACCGACTTCAAAAATCATACATCATTAGAAAGCTCCATTCACCCTGACCTGAGTAACATAGGCAACTTTTACCGCGGGAAAATGCCTCAGTCCACAGGAAAAGCTGATAACGCGGGCGGAACCGCAGCGCAAAGCTAGTAATAAATATGATCGTAATAACATACATTTCATTTATTTATATTCTAAAAACAATTAAACAGTGAAAATAGATCAAATATAAACGTCCTTTTTTGTTGTGCACTAACCATTATAAACTGATCTCTACTTGCATACAAAGTCTACTATAAGATAGGTCAGCTTATACTGGTTTTTCTTTTTTATTATTATTTGCACTTATTATAAAATCAGGTACATTTTTTATGATACATTTTGTATTATTACAACGTTTAGGATGTAAAACAGGCTAGAAATAATATTGTCCAGCTGGATTGGCCTTTTCGGCCACAGTGCGCCATTTTGTATTTTTCGGCCGCCATTTTGGTTTTATTTAACCCATCGCACGGTCAGACGGAATCGATAGACACCTCATTCTTTAAAATCCGTCCAGCCGTTTGGATAAATTGGAGGGTATAAAGAATACCACATACCTACATACATACACAGATACGCGTGAAAAACATAACCCTTCCTTTGCAGTCGGGTAAAAAAGATCGAAATATAGGTACATTCGGTACTCATCCAAAGACATACCCATCTTCGTGTTTCGTAGTGCATCTAAGTAGTGGCAGGTTGGCAGCCTGTCGCCTTTGCGGCAATTTACCCAAATCCCGTCGCCTTCTACAACAACCAGTGGAGCACATTAGATGGTTATATTCTAATGCCGGGATCACAGGCATGATCCAACCTAGAAGTATTTTTTTTATTTTTTTTTTTGGCTTGGATAGAAGTATATTTAAGGGTGACGCCAGACGCCCGCCAGCTCACTCAATTTCGGTTTTATACAAAATGCGAAACTCATTTCGAGTCGCCGTGTGAACGAAACAGGAGTTTTGTATGAAACCGAACGTAACGGAAATCGCGCGACTGAAAAAACGCTAATAGCTAGGTACAGAAGGCGCACTCTCTGTTAGCAAACGTGCGAATTTAATTCTAGCTACCACGCCACTAACGTTCAAATTACATTGAACGCGTCGAACGTGACCCTGGCTATAATAGCCTACTGTTTGTCGTTGCGTTCGTAGAGTCCGTATTACCACAGAATAAATAATAGCGTCGTCAAAAGCGCGCGCCTGTTTCCTACTAACTGGCCTCATATATGAGGCTGCCCGGCGTAGATACGTTCTGGAGCTCTGGCGCGGAGTGCGCCGGGCCTGCCTCAGCCTAAATGTCTTCACGCCATGAAAGCGCGTTTCTTTTGCAGAAGACGAGAACTTCACCGTGACAGCCGTAGACGGGGTAAAGAAATACCTGTGCACCGCCTGTCACAGAACGTTTAACAGAAAAAGTCATTGCACCGAGCATTTCAAGCACGCGCACAAAGTATTCGGCGCACATTTCACATTGACTCAAGCTGAAGACGGGACGGACGTTTACAACTGTAACTCCTGCGGAAAGATCTGGAACAAGTTCATGTATTTTAGGCAGCATTTCAAAAGCGTGCACCAGAAAATAGTGGGGGGGAGGTGTGACGAGTGTGGACTGAAACTGCCGTCTGGACAGAGGGCGAGACATATGGAGGAGGTGCATGGTATTCCGGCGCCGAAATGCAACGTGTGTGGGAAGAAATTCGCGTTCCCCAGCCAGGTAAACTTACCCCCTGGCCACAGCTTACAGCGAAGCAAAGAGCATCGAGCGAAGAGCAATGGGGGCATGGGGTGGTAAGGTCGCACCGTGTATCGCCAGAAGCTGTGACTAGGCCCTTAAACCACTCTAGCCTATTCAAATCAAAAAAAGAAAAATGCAGGTGCAGGTTGGTCAATGTGGGCAAATTTTGGTACCAGCTGAGGACCGGCTTCCTTACAATGTTTTATTTCAACTTAATAAAGATACATATAAATTCGAAAATCGGCAATACGCTAGCATGACACGTATCAAGATAAGAACCACCGATTCCCGAATGAAAAGCAACTGTCTGAACCACTACACCAGTATTCTACTCCAGGGCTTGAAACCGTATTTTGAAGACCCCTAATTAAAGGTTTTAACGCTCTATGAATTCTGCTCTGCAGTTCTGCTTTTGCGCTCTCAAGCTTAAACGGGTAACGATATTTTCTAACTCTCAAAATTCCCCCACAGGTATTACGCCACCAGAAGATAATTCACATGGGCGAAGCCAATTACAAATGCCAGACGTGTTCAAAATGCTTCCCGACTCACGACAGGTGGAAAAGGCATCAGATAGTTCACTCCACAACCAGAGAGGACACCTGTACTTACTGTGGCAAGAGCTTTAAGTGGAAAAAGAGCCTCCAAGCCCACGTTCGGATACACTTGGAGGACAGAAGATACGTGTGTAAGATTTGTGGGGAGGCTTTCGTCCACGGAACCAGTTTGAGATACCACAACATTAAGAAGCATCCCAATTCTGTATAAAGTTGTTCTGTAAGAGCTAAGTCCTACATGACTGTTTGGTAGCTACTTTAATATACGTATGTGTATGTCGTCGGCAAATTATAGAACTCGTAATTTTACAGAATTTGTAATATGCCTAAAGCAAATTGTAGAATGCGATGCCCTTCGCAGTGAGCCATCGTCACAAATGGCTTGAATGAAATACAAGAATAAATAAATAATTAAAGTTGACACATTAAAGATAGTTATTATAACACTAAATTAAAAAAATTAATAACCCCCGACACAAAACTTACTTGATCCTTTCAACAACTAGAAAAGAGCTGATAATCTTCAAATGGCCGAAGATATTTTCTTAGATCATAGCTAAGAACACTCTCGATTGTGACACCTTAAAAACAAAAAAAACTAGATCAAAATCGGCGCTTCCGTTTAGGAGCTACGATGCCACAGACAGACAGACACACACGTCAAACTTATAACACCCCTCTTTTTCGTCGGGGGTTAAAAATCAATTAATAAAACTAAAACTTAAACTACTTAAACTCCACTGAATTCGAATTGTTTCATTCATTTTCTTCCCAAACAGCTGTAGATTACGCACCCATTGTTGTTATTTTACCATAACACGCCGCCGCGCGTGGACAGATTAGGAAATAATTAGATGACTTGCCGTGGCATTTCACAGAATGCACTCGACTTCTTTAATTATGGCATATTATATAACACTAAAAAAATAATAAAAATAACCCCCGACACAAAACCGTTACTTGATCCTATTCAACAACTAGAAAGGAGCTGATAATCTTCAAATGGCTGAAGATATTTTCTTGGATCATAGCTAAGAACACTCTCGATTGTGACAGCAAACAAAAAAAACTAGACCAAAATCGGCGCATTCCTTTAGGAGCTACGATGCCACAGACAGACAGACAGACACACACGTCAAACTTACAACACCCCTCTTTTTGGTCGGGTGTTAAAAATGACAAGTGACAAGGCATCTTACAGTTTGCCTTCGGCATATTGCAATATGTCGAGCGTTTGTAAAATGACAATGAATTGTTTGTAACATGAACGTGCGTATGAGTGTCGTAGTGACCGCAAATGTAGGTATATATCGCAGGGAATTGAGGATATCAGGGATTTCACGTAGTGTTAGTCTTGTTTATTACGTTTAAGTAAGAAGACGTGATAAACAAGAGAATTCGGCATCTTCCGCGATTTCGTGATATCCCTAGAGATTTCGTGAAATCCCTGATTGCGAACGACATATATAATGTGATTCGCTAAAATATCTTTTTGTCGTAACTAATATAAACCCTGACCAGAAATATAAAAAAGCGGCCAAGTGCGAATCGGAGTCGCCCATGAAGAGTTCCGTAGCAGCAAGTAACATAATTTAAAAGTTTTTGTAGTTCGTTATAACTTTGATCGATGTTTTAATTTAATAATAGTGAAAGGTAAATTGTGGTTTACGATTTATGACGTATAAAAAAAAACTACTTACCTACTAGATCTCGTTCAAGCCAATTTTCGTTGGAAGTTTTCATGGTAATTCACATTCTATACCTATTTTTTTTAGTTTTATCATTTTCTTATTTTAGAAGTTAAGGGGGACACACACACATTTTTCCACATTGGAAGCGTCTCTCGCGCAAAGCTAGTTTCACCAAAATCAGTTCAGTAGTTTCGGAGCCCATTCAATTATTAGGAATATATTAAGTATTTTTTTTACACCTTGGGGTACATTATTGAAGTTTTAGTAAGGATCCCTAATTTTTTTGAAAATAAAATTTAGCCTATCTCTCAGGGTGAATGTAGCTTTCTAATGGTGAAAGAATTTTTGAAATCTGCATAGTAGTTTTTGAGTTTATCCATTACAAACATACACACACACACACCACACACACAAAAATACAAATCTTTCCTCTTTATAATATTAGCATAACTAGTATAATAGTATAATAGATCTAAGCCTGTACGGTCTCCTGCATAGAAAACGGACCCCCCTATCGTAAGCGGCGGGTAGTCACCGCTTATGACACGGGGGTCCGTTTTCTTTGCAGGAGACTGTACGTAGCCTAGAGGTAGGTACCTAGTACCTACCGCCTTCGGAGCGCGGGGTCTTAGTTCAAACCCCGCCCGGCAACATTCGTGTTATGAGCACTTGTGTTTGCCTTGTGTCTGTGTACCTAAACTACTTGTATTTATGACATCATCTATGAATAGGGACCTTGTTTGTTCACCATAGCCCAAGGGTGAACCGATTTGAATGCGATTTTTTTGTGAGAAAGTGGGCTTTCTAGTGGTGGTTCTTAGATATCCTGATAAGTGCATGCACTGGTGGTTTATTTCTTTTTTTTATTAAATATAATTGTAATAAAAGACTAAGAACAGTAAATGTTTGTGACCACTATCTTCTTGGGTTTTTTTAGGGCACACTTTGCGTTAATATTAAAAATACGAACTACGCGAAGTGTGACTTTTAAATACCTTTTTTACTTCTTTCCAATCCTATATAGAATGGAGTATAGGTACTTGCATATCCATTTTAAGTAAAAATCGATAATAAGGTACAGTAGGCAGCACATGCGGCTGGACATTATGACCTTGAGAGCGCCCGTATTTCGTAGCGGTAGGGGTGAATTTCGTAGTGCGAGTGTCCCGCCGCATGTGCTGGCTTCTGTACATTAATTCTGAAAACGATGACATAGGTATAATAGGTACTCGTATTAATATAAGTATGTTATTATTTTCTAGGCATCTGGACGGCGTATACTCTGGTCGCCGGCGATAAAGGCCCCTCATACAGCTGTAACGAGTGCAGCAAAATATTCGCCAACCGACAATATTACGCGCAGCATTACAAACATGTGCACAAAAAAATGCGCCCAACGGACTACCAATGCCGCCTCTGCGACGCGCGAATCTCGAACACATCGCGATCGTGGCACATGGAGTTGGCCCACGGTATGCCAGCACCAAAATGCAACGTCTGCGAAAAAAAATTCGACTTCCGTCATTTGTTGATCCGACACCAGAGGACCAAGCATTTGGGTGAGAAGGATCACGCTTGTCAAATATGCGGCGATGCTTTTGGTACCGCAGTGGCTTTGAAGAAGCATAGTTTGCGGCATGAGGACACTAAACCCTTTGCTTGCTCCTTCTGTGATAACACTTTCAAGTACAAAAGGAATTGGAAAGCTCACATGCAGAAACATGGAGCGACTTGCGTCTGTCCTATTTGCGACACGGAGTTTTGTCGGCCTGACGACTTGAAAGTTCATGTCAATGTAACGCATCCAGAGTTGTGTTAAATCTTTGGTTTTTACCTGACCTATCTTCATTTCATATAACATTGTAAAAAAGAAGCAGTGATAGTGACAGTAAACATTTTTGAAATAGTTCAAAATTCTGAGTAGGTACCTACTCATAGAGTAAGGTTTTATAACATTTTAAACTCTCGCGATTTTCACACATTTGAATCCGTAATGTAGCACCGTAGCCCAAGGGTGAACCGATTTGGATGCGATTTTTTAGTTAAATGTGGGCTTTCTAGTGGTGGTTCTTAGACATCCAGATAAGTGCATGCACTGGGCTTTTTTTAAATAAAATACAGGGTGTTACAAAAATACCCGTAAAGCTTCAAAGAGGTAAAAGAGTTGCTTGTACCTGTAGTAAGACATTTTGACTTGATAAAAAGTAACATTTTTTAACTAATAATATTTTCTATTATTTCTATTATTCTAAAAATACTTTTTCATCGTATGAACCCAGCTCTGTTATTCCCGGAAGCACTGGAACCTACTGGCAAAGAATAATGGCAATGCATTTCTGCAGATATGTCATGTCACGTCGTTTAAAGGTAGATTAATTAAGAATATTTTACATTAAATTAAGTTGGATATTAGTACAGTAAGCTGACGAATGAGGTGACCCCCCCGCCGACACGCCACGCTACTTTCGCCACGCTGTAACTTAGAGAGACCGTTGAAATAAGTCAACACATTCTTAACTACACTGGTGAAGTTTTATTAGCCATTAGTTCGTTATTTTCTGCCCCTTTGTAGCGATATATGGCGCTAAACGGCGCCTCGGGGGGGTCATCTCATTCGTCAGCTTACTGTACTATTCCCTGTGAAAGACAAAATCCAGAAACAAAATTTTTTACGAAAATTATAAAGCGATGCTTCCAAGAAAAACATACTTTTATATTCTTTAACCCATTTGAATAATAACTATTAACATTTTTTTAACCTTTCTCGGAAACTAGGTATTAATGAGTAACCAAATGCTGTCAAGTCTGAAAGTAGGCACTCTATGTTTCAGATGTCAAATTATAACAGCTGACCACTAGAGTTGGGAATGTCGTACTAAGTCACTGTGATGAAAAATATTAGCTATTTCTGTACTTTATGAAACACGTTGTATAAGTAATTGTAATAAAAGTAAAAGTACACTAAGTACAGTAAATGTTTGTGACCACTATCTTCTTGGGTCTTTTTTATTATTTATTTATTCAAGTCTTATAAAGAACATACAGTTAACTCCAGAAGCCGCACGTCAAAAACCACTAGGTTTATACGAAGTACAGCGAGATCGTCTCAGTAGGTACAAACAAGAGCACGCTCTTGTGTCAGATTTTCTATTATACAGGTACAATATTTTAATTATTTAATCGACTTATGTATAACAGCTGTTAGATACTTATAGAACCTAAATCGGACTATTTAAATTAAAAATCACACAGATTAGTAAGGAAGTGTTTTTTCAATAGGATTTTACACCGCTTAAGGTTCGTGCTGAGAGTGTCGGTGGCCTAGTGGCTAGGCCCGTTGACTTCCATTCCGAAGTTCGCGGGTTCAAACCTCGGCACGTACCAATGTGTTTTCGATTTTCGAATTCATATGTACGTTTATTCGACGCTCTTACGGTGAAGGAAAACATCGTGAGGAAACCTGCACACTCCTGCGAAGAAATTCAAAGGTTGTGTGTGAAGTTGACCAACCCGCACTGGGCTAGCGTGGTCGACTAAGGCCTATTCATTCACCCTGGTATCAGGGTAGGCTCGAGCCCCTCGGTGGGGACATATATGAGCTGTTAACGAAGGTTTGTGTTAACGTCTTCTTGCAACGTGCAAACTTGTTCAATACGTTCGGTAGCATGTATTCCCACGTTTTTCCCCCGTACTCGTTGTTACAACGTGGCAGTGTGTACGTAGGTAAGTACGATAATTAATGTTACTTTACTGTCTAATTTTACACTACCTACACCTACACTGTGCATTTTATCTCCATTGGCAATAGAAACTGAACCTACACAAGATTTCTCTACCAAAAAAATTATTTTTACACATGTGGGCATTTGCCCCACTATCCACAATGAAATCTTCTTCTTCTTGTAAAGCTGTATATGCAGAGGCATAAAGGAATTTGTCTTCTTCTTATCTCTTTTTCTTTTAAAACACCTCTTCGCAATGTGTCCTTGCCTTTTACAGTAGTCACACACATCACAAGTGATATGAGTGCTTCTCCTATGTGCAGCGGAAGCTCCTGCATTTTCATTTTCCATTTTTCGCATCTCTTCCTGCAGTAGTCTTGTACGTACAAGGTCGCTAGTCAGTTTGCTGGTAAGACAAGCCGTCTCTAAAGATGATACGATGACGTCGAACTGCTGTGGGAGACCACTTAGTAGTATCTCTGCAACCTCTTCATCATCGATGACCCGGTCAATATCCGCTAGCTGCTGCACTAATGTCATAACGCCAGTAATGTCTAAGTTTGAGCCTGGGCAATGGAAGCGAGGTTGTCGGTGGATGTGAAAATAAAACAGGGTCTGGCGGTAAAATATACTTCAGTATATTAATACACCAAAACGAACACAATGTTATTCAATTATACGTCGATGGAAAACGATATAAAACAAAAACATGAAGCACAAGAGCGGCCATAGGGGCAGTCAGATAGAAGTGGAAGTGGCGCCACACAGTGGCCAACATGCAGAACTAATCACATAGTGTTACCATTATAAATAAATATTATAAGGGGTGAACTCACACAAATCGATTTCTTAATACTTCCCCTCACACCTTATAATATGCACAATAGACTACAATTTACAGCACATACAAACTCAATGAAAATACTGTTCGAGATACCATCTCTACAACATGGCGTGATTCTAATATAACTTCAATTACATTAGACATAACATTTACAAAATGTTTACCTGTACAGAGACTATTCTCAGTATTATAGCATGACAGCATGCCAATTTACACATATGCAAATAGCATGCTATCATGACACCATTAGGTCATTGATATCACACATACATAGCATACAAAGAAACTCAAAAGTATAAAATACAAAATGACTCGATACACTAAGTCTTCATTTACTAACATTCTTGCTATGTATGAATGTAGAGTGCTTACTTACGCTCAAAGATTTGGCTAGCACATCAGCGATCATTTAGTCGGTGCGCAACAACAATATATTTTCTCTACATACCAAGTCCTTAACAAAGTAATACCTAACAAACATCTACATGCTTGGTATGTTTACGGCTGTATTCCCTCATTTCTACAAGCTTATGTGCACTCCGATTATCATTGCAAACAGTATTCAATTTCATACAAAAAAACTTCAAATATAAAGTTTTTGATAAAACAGATATCCTTACACATAACATACAATTTATACACAAACAATCTGTATGAGGGCTACACAGCGCTATCCACGTGTATACAGTTTATCGTGTTACCACCCAACACAACAACAAAGCCCGTGCAAAAGCGCCTGTCTATAAGGGATCATTGGCTCAATTAGCGTCCGCATAAAATAATAAAAACAATTTACTAATTTTATTCAAAATGCAAGGGATAGTCTAAAATACCTGCTATGTACCTCTCAATGCGTTTCGCTGCCTGCCAATGGCTCCTATTAAATATACTTATTTATTGACAGAGCTGACTGCAAGAGAACAAAATGTCCAGCCTAGTACAAACTGATAAATACATTAAACACCCCATGAGCTCACAATGTAGATATTTATCATTACATAAAATGTCAGAATCAGTCTCAAATTTTTAAATTACTTGCATGGGTGTTTACTAGGGTATCGAGAACCGAAACTGTACAAGGGAACCGGGATTTTCGGTACCGGACCATGCTGGAACCGGGATTTCCCGGGATTTTCGGTAATTTCGGTATCGGCGTTTTTCTTGACAATACATATTTTATTTTATTTTCTTTGTCATAACAGGACTATCAGAATAAAATTAACATGCCTATACTTACACAAAATCACAAATAAAACAGTACTTTTAATAAGACGAAAAAACAATTCTGATACCAAGATGAGTGGGAATCCACTGCCAAGGAATTTATTTCACCCTTTTTTCTTGAAGTGTCGATTCAACGAGATTAGATTAGCGAGGACCAGTACCCCCCCACAGATATCGTTTTAAATCCTTGCGCCTGCAGGTATTAGGGTAGGGTACCCTAGGGTAAACATCTGGCGCAACATCACCAGCTTGGGGGTACAGCTGTTCTGAGTAGATTTTTCGGCTCGACCAGTGTCATCTAGAGTATCCACCACCTTTGCGTGTACTAATCGGCTCTTAAAGGGATATACACTTGCTAAAAGGAAGACAGCCAGTTCAGATTTTTACAATACTTGTGATGATGCACTCCATTTGCTGGCGGCAGTTGATACCCAGTATGTGTTTTGTTTATACAGTACTTCATAATCATATAAAAGTAAGAGGTATATTCAACAAAATGCCAAGTTAGGTACCGAGTAGAGCAATAGGCAATGAACTTGCCTCGCCAATGGATAATCAAAGTTTTAGTTTGATTCCGAAGGCGTACAAAGGTTGGGTTTTTGGAGGGTTCAGTTTCAAAAGCTCGGCATAACAACTTCAACAGTATCTGTCACCTTAATCTGCACTTGCGTTCTAAATTCGACTGCATATTTATACGAAAGACTGAAATGGTACTTATATCCAGGGAACGTGCATCCAACAAGCTGGTTTCGTAAAAGAGAGAGGCACCTGTGAACAAAACCTTGATGTGCACCAGATGAAACTGTTTCAGTCTTTTCTTCTTTTCGAGTCGACAGCAAACTCAGACAGTCTCGGCCCAAAAACCAGCCACACGAATAGCGTCGTCAGTAACCTTCATCAAGTCCTTTCGCGTGCAGGTGACAGGACAAGATGGGCAGCTAATGAGATGGTCCATTTTCTGGGGAACCATACCACACCAACACTCCAAGTTAGAGTCCCCTATGAAACCCCATCGGTATAAGTTATCCCTAGTCCGACCCACCTGGGTCCGGAGTCTGTTGAGGGATTTCCAGATAGGCCATGGCTGTTTATAACCAGGGGGGAGACCCTCAGCTATCGGGACAAATGCGTTAGGGAGGGAGACACTATTCCGCCAAAGCTGAACTCTCGCCTCTGCAGGGTCGACTGTTAAGGGAACGACACACTTAGAAAAGTTTTTGCGACTTTTCAGCCTTTGTGGAACGGACGAATGTTCGTTCATAGGGTGTCGCGTGTCGCTCTCCATTTTGGTTCTTTCCAGGGAGTTTGCCACAGCTCTGCGGACCTCTGGTGGTGATATTCCAGCCAGTGGATAAAGCACTTGTACAGGTGTCGGCTTAAGACCACCAGTAATTATCCTGCACGTTTCATTGAGTGCAGTATCCACCAACTTTGCATGGGCTGAACGACTCCACACAGGGCTGGCATACTCGCCTGCCGAGAAGGATAAGGCCAGCGCAGTAGTCCGCATGACATCAGGCGAAGCCCCACATTTTGTAGAGACTAGTCGACGAAGCAGGTTGTTCCGCGAGTGAACTTTCAGTTTCAGATGTTCGCAGTTTTTCCTGAAAGTTAGTGAGCGATCTAAACTGTTTCAGTAAGGTCGAATGACGTTTCTACCCTAACGCAGAAGTTCAGCATTTCTGCGTAATTTCCCCTGCTGTCTTAACATCTTCACAGCACTCGAGCAAGTACTTGTCAGACGGAATCACTATTGGAGGCCGCTAAATTTCAAATTTCCGATTCGTAGGTGACACGCAAGCATCTAAACTAGTAAATGTTTCAAAATACGAAAGCATATTTTATTATAGTTTGAGTACCGAAGGAACCGAAAATCCCGGTTCTTGGTTTTTGAATCCCGGTTCTTTCCTACAACTAAAGAACCGGGAAATCCCGGTATTTTCGGTTCCGGGATTTCCCGGTTCTATACCCTAGTGTTTACAAAGGCCTGCAGTCTTAAATACCAAACCCTTTGAGAATTGTTCTGCTATACTATCTCAAATCTAGCTTTACAAGATTAGTGCCACTTACAGCATTACATTTTTCAAATGCCCTGAATTATTACAATAATATTTTTTTTTTTTACTAATATATAATAAACCGCTCTTTAGCACTATCAAAAATTATGAAATAGCATAATAAAGTCAAACTAATTAGTGTACTCACATGGTTCATATTTATTTATTTTACACTTGAAGAAGCCATTTTCACACGAAAGCTCATTAACTCTATCATTCCAGAGCTTACTAGTTTGTTTAAGCTTAATATTAAGAAAGGCTGTTACAACATCAATATGATTTATTTATAAAACCAAGCTAACAAGCCAAAGCAAACAAAATTAGCAAGAAAATTCTCACAGCATGTGAAAATGTCTCCTCATCATATCACACAATGAACCTGCGTAAAACCCATGGCAACTACGCGCGCTTTAAATCAATAAAAGTTACCCGAAGCATCATGTCATAATTTAAAAACCCATTTAGTTCAATAAAACAACATTGACATCAGGTGGTCTATCCACCATCGAACACACCTGATTGGATTGAAGTGACTCATACTCACTTTCCATAGCAGCAATCCAATCTACCCTGTTTGGGCTAGAACCCGCCTCTTTGTAAGGACAGCGGTTCTACGACACGACGACGATGCGGTAAGTCTCGCGCAACCATAGAAAAATCAGTCTCAAAAACATTGTACCTTGAGGGGACGGTTTACCCCTAGTAGGATGAGCAGGCCTCGATGGGTGCACGGCGCGCGTCTGGGGTGCAGAGCGAACTTCCCCTGCAGGCGACGGTTCCCCTGAGAACTCTACAAGCTCATGGAACGAGTCAGCCGACCCAGCCTCGCTGTCGCCATGAACGTCCTCATCGGCCGAGCATGCCTCCCAGCTATCTGAAAAAGCCACAGATTATTATCAGTACACTTTTATTTATTTATTTTTTATTCATGACTAGAAAAAAACATTTACACTAAATTATCATCAATAGATGTCAAGTCATAAAATAAAAATTCATCATCAGTAAAATTCATTAAACTATTTGTGAAATCCTTACAAATCTAATCTCTAAAAAGGCAACGTTCCATAAAACAACTATTTAATGAGGGTTCAAAGGGTCCCAAGAGTCTAAAACCTTTAGTAGTCTCATAGCCTACAAGATATGCAATGCACCCAAAAACATGAAGGCGACTAAGGTCCAGCTTCGACCCAGTTCACAAACCTTCAGGAGTAGGTATGTCCTGCTAAAGCGACCATGGGCGACCAAATTTCCCCAAAAGGCGCGTGCTAAAGCGACCGCGGGCGACCTAATTTCCCCAAAAGGCGCGTGCAGAGACCAGCTCCCAGCATTAAGCATCTAACTTTATCCATAAGTGTTCTATTCAAACATTTAGACACACAATCAAAATACTCAGACCCAATATCAGAACGCACCACTTTAACTGACAAACCCAACTGTATCTCAACATGATTTATAAAATAAATAAAATAATCAATTACCTCTGACTTCCTCTTCATAATACATCCATATGATTTTCTTGTGTAGTCACCCGTGAACGTCACGAGACACTTCGCCCCACCAAAGCTGCACTGTTGCTTGGGACCAGCAACATCGGAGTGTATCTCTAAGGGTTTAACAGCACGTGTAGCCTCGCCCACGGGGAACGGCAATATGACTTGCTTCCCAAGTAGACAGGTCTCACACTCGAGGTTAGGATTACAAACCTGAAACATTACACTAGATGCAAGTCCATTCCTCAAAGCAGTCATCATCCCCTTAGCTCCAAGATGCCCCAAACACCTATGCCAGAACTCCACTGGCTGAACATAAGCAGCAACATTAGCACTCTGTATTTCTTGCCTATCACGCAAGAACATCGAAGAATGCACACCTTGCGAAGATCTAACTTGACTACAACCATTCAATTTACAAATCCCATTAAAATTTATGCAAGAGGTAATAAGGGTTGCCATAGATTTCACAAACATTGAAAATTCTTACAAATAATGCCCACAAATATCATAATAAGCCCACTCTTTGCTAACCAACTATCATACAATAAACTAGGAACATATAATACCTTTTCAACAATAAAAGAGTCCTCTAATTTCATTTCACCAACTTCTTCAGCCGTAATCTTCTCATTACTAGCGAGCAACACTTTATTTGTACAGTCCTCAAATTCCATATCGTTGCTCAACGATTGCTTATTGTTGCCCATGTGATCAGAGCAACCGGACTCAACATCAGTCTTCACAAAGAAAGCCGAAGCACAAGTATCGGTGGCAAGGAGCGAGCGGTTGAAGTTCATGTCACCTTTCTTGTCACGCCTATATTTGAAGCACTTTGCTTTAACATGGCCCACTTTATTACAATAGTGACAGACAGTTTTCTTCCGTATAGCACCTCCACTAGACACAAGCTTTCTATTAGAACCTGAAAAGAAAGCAGCTTCCTCCGTAGAATCATTATTTCTCTTTCTAGATTCCTCCTGAAGAAGACGGCCGCGTACCAGTTCACTCTTCAATTCAGAAGTCAAACATGCAGTTGCAAGATTAGAGACTAAGGCATCATAGTCTTCAGGCAGGCCACTTAGTAAAAGTTCTGCAATTTCCTTATCATCAATCACTTTGTCGATATCAGCGAGTTGGTGAACTACATTCATCACATTCTCAATGTATAGTGACATGCAGTTAAACTCTTTGTATTCCATCTTATGCAACTTGCGAAGTAACAGCACTCTTCTGAATAAACCATTGTCTTCCAACACAGTTTTAAGGTTATCCCAAGCTTCTTTTGCCGTCTTGGCGTCTCGAATATGCTGATAACACGAGGAATTTACACTCAAACCAATGCGGGCGAGAGCGCGCCCCACACGAGTGACATCCGTGTCCGTACCTTCGACTGCATTCCATAATCCATCCAAGGTCAAAAGCATTTTCATTTGATACTTCCAAGTATGATAGTTATCTGTTCCTTTAAGCTTTTCAATCGCATTTCCAGACGACAGAGCAAAGTTTGACATCTTGGCCACGTTGACACACCGTCACGTCCAAAGTCAGGATCCAACGACACACGTTGTCCAAATCCAAATATCGTCGCAGCCAAGCGCACACTACAGCGCTGCCACAGATCTCCAATACCAACCAGCCCGTTACTCGTTATTCCATCCACAATCCACTCTTGATTCTTCAAGACAAGCCTGGTGCCATAACCTCTAAGTTTGAGCCTGGGCAATGGAAGCGAGGTTGTCGGTGGATGTGAAAATAAAACAGGGTCTGGCGGTAAAATATACTTCAGTATATTAATACACCAAAACGAACACAATGTTATTCAATTATACGTCGATGGAAAACGATATAAAACAAAAACATGAAGCACAAGAGCGGCCATAGGGGCAGTCAGATAGAAGTGGAAGTGGCGCCACACAGTGGCCAACATGCAGAACTAATCACATAGTGTTACCATTATAAATAAATATTATAAGGGGTGAACTCACACAAATCGATTTCTTAATATAATGTACTCACTCATGGATGAATAGTGAGCGTACTCGGCTTTGTGTAGCTGCCGCAGGAGTACAACTCGACGATACAATCCTTTATGTTCAAAAATCTCAGCTAATTTCTTCCAAGCGCTGTAAGCTGTCTTAGCATTGGTAACATACTGGTAACAAGAAGAATGTAACGATAAGGAAATGCGTGCTAAAGCTCGCTGGTCACGCACAGGAGTGGCATTAGCAGTGTTTTCGACAATGTCGAATGTCATGCTGCCATAAACCCTCCAAAGTAAGCACTGCTTTCATTGCAAACTTCCATGCGCCATAGTTAGTGCCATCTTGTAATTTTTCTATTTGCGCATTAACAAAGCATGGTTGTGGTTGTATTGTAGGTTAGGTGGTGGCTGATTACCTTGATTTTCGCCTCGCTCAATGTTAGCCATGCTTTCAAGCAATCAAATACGCTGGGCCCATAACCTTTGTAGGAGACGTGTGCGCAATGGTTGATGTAAATCAAACAACTTCGTATTTCCCTGAATATATTGCACCAAAAATAGATCATACAGGAAACGACAATTTTAGTTTACAATATAAGCATATGGAACAAGAGCAGAACACGATGAGAATCGATTTAAATACAAATTCAATAAAGGTATGAAACGGCCATAGTGAGGCGTGATAGAAGGAATGACAGTCAGTTGTCATATTGACAGTTGCGTTTAGAAATGTAAGTATGGGCAAATGATAGTATACCGTACATCCAATTCTAACAATTTTACGTTTTTCAAGTTTCCAAATAATATTGAAAGGTAGTTAAACTCTGTTTTCTCTTGTTATTAGGTATAGATAAGTTTTGATAGCGATAATATCAATAATTAATTTAATTACACATTGAAACTCAGCAGAAATGGGCTTTTAATTTTCCTTAACTTCTCGATCGCTGGTATAACACCAGTGTTTTAGTATTATGTGGTATGGTAGGTATATTTTCTTTTATGCTCTGTCTAGCCATTTAGGAATGTATGTACGATAAGGTGAATGTGTAAACGAATTATACAGGGCGTCCCACGGCTATGCCACATGGAGGGAAAGTACCTTAAATATTGTAGATAGAACATTTTACTGAAAGGAAACATTATTTTATTTCTAAAAACTATTAAAACTGCATTCATACATTTTTTAATAATTACATGGTTGAACCGGGAATTGAACCCGCTATACGAGAAAAAAATATATCCTATAGTTTTATCATACCGATCGAAAGGCTTCATCATAAGGGTTATTTTTTGCTAAATAACATAGTGTCAGAAATAAAAGGAAGACTATGTATTTTAACATTTTTAACACAAAATTTATCAATTTTATCAAATGCGCAAAATGACCCCCACGCTGTTGATTACTGTTGAATACTTACAAATCACACTCTTTATTTCACTCCTTGTCGATTTTTTTAACTTGTTGTGGTGGATATTTAGAATAATACGTCTAAGGTTTGTCTGTAGCTCGTGGACACTCGTACCGGTTCTTGTGAACTAAATTTTTTAACATAATCCCATAAAAAAATCCTATCGGGGCTAGATCTGGCGATCTAGGCCGGCCACCTCAAATGTTAAAATTCATAGTCTTCCTTTTATTTCTGATACTATGTTATTTAGCAAAAAATAATTCTTATGATGAAGCCTTTCGATTGGTATGATAAAACTACAGGGTGATTTTTTTTTCTCGTGTAGCAGGTTCGATTCCCGGTTCAACCATGTAATTATTAAAGAATGTATGAATGCAGTTTTAATAGTTTTTAGAAATAAAATAATGTCTTCTTTCAGTAAAATGTTCTAACTACAATATTTAAGGTACTTTCCCTCCATGTGGCATAGCCGTGGGACGCCCTGTATATCGGTCTAAATATAAAGCACCTAAACTGCTCTATTTCAGAATTTGTACAGTAGCAGTAGCAACCCTAGGCAGGTACAGCAACCAAGTTTAGGTAGTAATTTTGGGTTACGTTTTAGAAAATCAAAACTTAATCGAGCAAATTTCAAAATAACAACGAACAAATGAATATATTTTAAAACAGGGCTTGAAACCGGTATTTTGAAGAGCGCTAAAAATCGGTATTTAACCTGATATTTCCATTCCGCTCTTTGAATTCCGCTCGGAGTGAAATGTCGTTGCGAACGGATCAAAAACCGAAATAAAACCGGTTAATTCCACACGCATTGCGAGCGTAGAGTAAGCGAGACGGACGCGCCGCTCGCACATGTTGTCTCATTCAACTCGACCTTCAGTTCAGTTGCATTGCATTAAAATTAGATTCAAATTCAATTTTATTACTGTAAATCGAACACCTAAATAATTATTTTGTCTTGTTTTAAGGAAAATTATTATTTAAAGGGTAGGTAGTATTTATTAAAGCAATGACTGTAAATTAAAGATTTAATAGACAAAAATAATTAATTTACGTTACAGTATTACTAAGTGAGCGATATACAAAAAATTAAATTACATTATTTATGGGTCGGTTAGGTAATTAAATGAAAATGTATTCCGAAAAAGTAAAGCAATACGCATTTACTTAAATCAATTGTACGAAAAACCGGACTGATAAAAATTGGTAGGTACAGTAAGCAGCACTTGCGGCTGGACATTCGCACTACGAAACTCGCTTCTACTAGTACGGAATAATGGCGCTTCAAGGTCCACATGTCCAGCCGCATGTGCTGCTTACTGTACATACCTATATGAAAATCCGTGACCCAAAGACGTGTGACATTAAATACCTATATAAATTTGGAGATTTTAGAGATTTTATTCAAAACCTAATTTGATAAATTTGGTTTTGAAAAAATATATATTTGCAAAGTAGTACTGTGTGACATATCAAATGAAAAGGCTTGTAACGCTCTTGATATATTTTTTTACAATTTCACGTTAAAGATTTGAAGTTACTTAAAAAACAGACGAAAAATTATCATGCCTATTTCCTCAGACCGATCGAGTTGAAAGTTGATGCACGTATGTAAATCCGTGACTTAAGACGTGTGACATTAAATAATTAATTTGATCACTAGCGCCAAATCCAGAAAAAAAAACATGGATGCCAATTTTGGGTGAAAAATTATTACTATAATCATTTCGTGGGTTCCTTAAAAATTTTGTTAGAAAATTGGAATGAAATATATATTTTTAATTAAACAAAAAATAACAATATTAAAACTAGGTAGCAAAAGACAGGAAAAAAAGGGAACGTTTAAAACTTATAACTACGTACAAAAAATAATGTTTATTTTCGGATAAAGTGATAGCTGCTAAAATAAATAATATACATATTGCTGCCACAAAATTCGTTATCATATAATTATTTTTGCATATTTTAGGTTCAAAACAATTCTAGCGGTTAGGCACATACATAAGTAATCCATTTTCATCGGCGTCCTCTAGTAAGATAATTAAAATTTTAGTATTTTATTCTTAAAATAGAGGTCCGTACTTAGAGACTGCTTAGAGATAGTGATTTTACTTTTTGAGTTAGTTCAGTAGATCATATCAAAATCGGCACTAAAGTCTACGCATAAAACTGCATATTTTAAGATCCAATAGGCATAGTATTTATCATGTTGATGTATATCAAATGTCCAAAAGACAAAATAAATAATTTCGTTTCTCATTCATCAGTAAGTAATCCATTAAAATCCGCGCGATCTTACAAGTTAATGAGTATTTTAGTGTTTTATTACTAAAATAAGCGTCCATACTACGAGACAATAATTTGATTTTTGAGGTACTTCAACAGATCATGTCTAAATTAGCACAAAACTCATTAACACATATTTCTGCCACAAAATTCGTTATCACATAATTATTTTTGCATATTTTAAGTTCACAACAATTCTAGCGGTTAGGCACATTCATTAATAATCCATTTTCATCGGCGTCCTCTTGTAAGATAATTAAAATTTTAGTATTTTATTCCTAAAATAGAGGTCCGTACTTAGAGAAAGTGATTTTATTTTTTGAGTTAGTTCAGTAGATCATATCAAAATCGGCACTAAAGTCTACGCATAAAACTGCATATTTTAAGATCCAATAGGCATAGTATTTATCGTGTTGATGTATATAAAATTTCCAAAAGTCAAAATAAATAATTTCGTTTCTCATTCACCAGTAAGTAATCCCTTAAAATCCGCGTGATCTTACAAGTTAATGAGTATTTTAGTATTTTATTACTAAAATAAGCGTCCATACTACGAGAAAATAATTTGATTTTTGATGTACTTCAACAGATCATGTCTAAATTAGCACAAAACTCATTAACACATATTTCTGCCACAAAATTCGTTATCACATAATTATTTTTGCATATTTTAAGTTCACAACAATTCTAGCGGTTAGGCACATTCATTAATAATCCATTTTCATCGGCGTCCTCTTGTAAGATAATTAAAATTTTAGTATTTTATTCCTAAAATAGAGGTCCGTACTTAGAGAAAGTGATTTTATTTTTTGAGTTAGTTCAGTAGATCATATCAAAATCGGCACTAAAGTCTACGCATAAAACTGCATATTTTAAGATCCAATAGGCATAGTTTTTGCCAGGTTGATGTATATAAAATATCCAATAGTCAAAATAAATAATTTCGTTTCACATTCATCAGTAAGTAACCCATTATCATCCGCGCGATCTTACAAGTTAATGAGTATTTTAGTTTTTTATTTCTAAAATAAGCGTCCAAACTACGAGACAATAATTTGTTTTTTCGAAGTACTTGAATAAATCATTTCAACAGTATCTCATCATCCATCAGTCGCTAAAATATTTTTAATAGATCGTTTTACCCACGTTTTACCTAACTATGGTAAGCAAAATTTGATCAACTGATAACTATGCCAAATAATACAATATAATACTACATGTAACAAAAATGCAAAAAAAATACACCTCTGTAAAATTTGTTCAGTAGCCAGCACATGCGGCTGGATATATTGTCCTTGAGATCGCCCGTATTCCGTAGTGGCAGGGGTGAATTTCGTAGTGCAAACCAACAAGTCAGCAAGTCCAACTGCATGTGTTGGCTTCTGTACATATTCATGAGAAAAAGAAGAATCAATCCATCACTGCAATCTTTAGTTTTAATTTTATTTTACAAATAATTAAATTTTTACATTTACTTTACTTCTTGTCCTGATGACTGTTACATAAAGAAACGTTTTGATATATTAAATCATACTACACAATAATACTTACTTACTACACAATTTGAATTTCGTAATCATAATAAATAAATAAATATGTGGGACATCTCACACACGGCTTTCTGACCCCAAACTAGGCAGAGCCTGTACTATGGCTGTGCTATGGGTTACGTAGTAACTATTATCTAATCTGTGCTATGGGTGTCAGATAGCTGATATACATACATAATTAATTATATAGGTAAATATACAACATCCAGACCCAAGGCAAACACAAGTGCTCATCACACGAATGTTTGCCCTGGGCGGGATTCGAACCCGCGACCTTGTGCTTCGTAGGCAGACGTACTACTGTGGCGTAGCCACTTAATTATATTTTAAATTTTATTGTTATTTTTGTTTTACAAACAGACAGTTTTTATATATATGCGGGCTAACCCGCCCTTGACCGAAAGCACAGAATAGGTACCAAATAGTACCGAAAGCACAGCCGAAAGGCAATGTTGACGAGCGCGACCGAGCGCAGCCGAACGCTTCCGAGCCGCGCGATTGGACCTTGGCCACAGAAGAAAATAATGGCGCCGACGTTCAAATTGTATTGTTTTTCAGCTAAAAATCTCTTTCGAAATTTGGATTATAAGTTTGTCAGCCTTGTTAACCCTTCTAATTCTTTTAAGAAACGATATTGTAAGATTAAAACAGTGGACAGGAAATAAACGGTGTCGGAGTTATCGGAATTGTTTTTATCATCAATCTGCACTCACGCGCCATCTATCCGCCCGCTGTACTACCAACTAGGCTACGAGGCCGACAAATAGAAAGGAAAGACTCGAAGAGAGAAGGAGACAAATGATATTGGGCGGCGAGCGAGCGATATTTTCAGCTCTTAACCGGTTAATTGAACAGAAACCGAAATCATTTCGCTCTTTGAGCAAAACCAGAAAAATATGGGTTCCGGTAGAGCGAAACCGAAATGATAACGCTCTCTTGCGCAATGTATGGAGATGCAAAATAACTGGTTTTAAATTTTAACCAGGTTAACAAGCCCTGTTTTAAAATATCAATGGTCATTTGACCAAAAGTTCAACTGACCAAAGTCTGGAATATCAACGTTTAAATTATCTATGACACTATAGGCCAAATCGTTTATGGGTTGATCACACGTAACGAGTAGAGTGGCGAGACAGCAAATGGTCACTGGGCCGAGAGAGTCGGCCAACCGAGTCGCTGTTCACACGTATTTACAAAAGTGGCGAGACAGTTCAGTTTGATGCTGTTGGTTGTCGTGTACAATGGATCGCAGAAAGCCTGATTTTTATTTTATTTTCATTTCTTATTGCAATTAGGGCTGCATTACACTTGACTTTGTTTTTATATACAGGTGACGAAAAATTCCATAAACATTCGTGTATTTTTTAACACTGTATGAATTTAATTATCGTTTCTAATGTCCATTTCACATTATTCCACATACTACTAGCCATTTTTATTGAAAAAAACTAAAATAACAAAAATAAATAAACACACGCTGCTCGGTACAAATTGAACGAGTGGCGAGTGGCCAACCGAGTGCCTGTCCACACGTGCCGAGCGGGATAGCGAGTGGCTG
The DNA here is from genome assembly GCA_948473455.1 of Teleiodes luculella. Lineage (NCBI taxonomy): Eukaryota > Metazoa > Arthropoda > Insecta > Lepidoptera > Gelechiidae > Teleiodes > Teleiodes luculella. Next base: position 3,294,527 of record OX419611.1, on the reverse strand, counting down.
CGGGGGCTGAAGAATGAAGCGGGGGGGGGCACTCGGCCGAGCAAACAAATCATGATTCTAGGCGCTGTCTCGCCGTTTTGGCTCGGCCGAGCACTCGCCAAAGTGTTCATACGTAACAACCACTCGGCCGAGTGCACTCTCTCGCCACTGTACTCGCTACGTGTGATCCACCCATTAAGGTTAAAAGGATTTTTGTTTCATTTAGGTACTAATTATCAACTGATTTCACTGAAAGAAGTAAACATAATTTTCGTTTTTTAATAAATTAAATTGCCTTATTTATTATATTACCTATAATATGTTACCGGCCAAACCCAATTTTAGGGCAAACTAGTTTTGCCTAGGCTAAACTGGGTTTAGGTAAGGTTAGGTTTGTTTAGGTTAATGTGTAACCTAACACGAAGCTCGCTACGCTCGCCCACATCGCTTCTGCCATACCTACCCTTCGAACCCATACTATCCGAAGTAGGGGTGCCATGAACTCCCGACTCCCGTGCTCGTTTCGCTCGCACCCGCCTGGTGAACTAATTTAGCCTAGGCCCTAGGTACAAACTTGCAAACTAATTAATTAGACTGTGGAAGGTAAACAAAACACTGAAGAATATCATTCGCGATAATGAGATTTGATCTAGCAACTTTTGGTCAGTCGTCCATTTGATGACACTTATATTTGGATTATAAAATTTTGCTAAATAAAACATTTGGTCCTTTAAGTTTTGTTATTTCATTTGTTGTTCTTTTAAAATTTGCTCGATGAAGTTTTGATTTTCTAATATGCAACCTAATTTTGAGAGCGGCCGGGAGGGAGTGGACCTTCTGGAAACTTTTTATTTTGTGGCTCTGTAGACCATGGACTTAGTAACATAGTTACATTCGTCCAAGCTGTAGACAGTAACGTAAAAAATTTTGATATTTAGAACATAAGTAACGCTACTGATTGGCATTTGAACATGGTCCACACGAAATGACGCTTGAGATTTTGGATGCTGGAAATATCAAAAACTAGCCTACTAAAGTTCAATTTAACTGTTCTATTGTACAGTAACGCTGATATAAATAATATCTAACACTCAAACAACATACAAAACAGAAAGGATTTCATCAAATTCTTTTTTAAACATGGGCCATACAGAATCCTGTGGATCAGTTTTCATTTGTCAATATTTCGACAATTATACTATTTGGAGACAGATTAAGTATACTAGCACCGTCACGTATGATACGTAACGGGACCCAACATTTGAAATCCACTCTCATAACAACATATCAATAGAAAAAGCAGAAACAAGATTTCGACCCGTCATTTCGTGTGGCCCATGTTTAATACCGTTACATTACGTGAATTTTGAATTAATAAGGTTGTAAATCTATTCGTAGTAGCAAAGAGAATTTCCGGTACTGAGGTTCTAGATTTATCTGGAACCAATTGATGCAGTAAGTATTTACGATATAATTCTGTGAGAAAAATTGTTAACTCGAATAAGGACGTTGGTTGAATACGGATGTCTTTATTTTTTAAGCATAGGCAACACTTATTGTATCTACTCTTTGTCACGTTGGTTCTTTCTTTGGTCGAATAAATTGTGTTCCTGAAATAATTAATATCGTTTGACTTCATCATCACCAAGCTGGTCTTCCATAAGTACTGCAGCAGAACTAGGACTACTCTGCGTGCGTGTCTGTCTGTATACATTCCTGACAGACGCACAGGTTATGGGCCCAGGCCCTAATATCTGTTGCAGGTCGAGAAAGTGAAAATCAAAATGGAGTCTATGACAACTACAAGCGTGCTCCGATTAGAAGGAGCAGATAATTGGAATGTTTGGAAATTCCAAGTTCGAGTAATTCTAAACAGCTTGGGTTTGTTAGAAGTTGCAAACGGAACAACAAAGAAACCCGAAAAAAACGACGATTCGCTTACAAAATGGCGTGCCAATGACGCGAAAGCACAATCCGTTTTGGTGACACGTTTGTCCGAGAAGGTAATGGTGCACGTGGTAAACTGTACTACAGCATATGAAATATGGGAAAAACTCCATAGCGTGTATGAGTTGAAATCGTCAGCTAGTATCCACATGCTACAACAGAAATTTTTCAGCTTCACATACACAGGTGGCACCATAAGTGAACATGTTTCTAAGTTACAAGACATAAGAAGCAAGTTACTAGAGCTTGGACAAAACATTGATGAGAAAATGTTAATGACAAAGATATTAATGTCATTACCAGAGAAGTTTAAACATTTTGTAAGTGCATGGGAGTCGGTCGATGAAAATAAACAAAACCTGAATGACTTGACAGCGAGATTACTGATGGAGGAGCAGAGGCAAGGATTGGACACATCAGGAGAGGAGTCTTCAGGGTCGGCAGCGTTTGCAGCAAAAGGTAAAAATCGAAAATGGGTGCAAAACAGTGATAAAGTGTGTTTTTTTTGTAAAAAGCCAGGACATTATATCCGTCAATGCAAATACCGTATAAACAAGCAGTCGAAGAACAATAATGCTTTCTTGGCTAGTGCATTGATTGGTGTGAGTGCGTGTAATGACTGGATTATGGACAGTGGTGCGACTGAACATCTGTGTAAAGACAAGAACTTGTTTACTAACTTCAGTGAACTTGTTACTCCTAGAGACATTGTTTTAGGTGACGGTAATACTATTTCTGCAAAAGGAAAAGGTGATATTGTTTTAGAAGCACACAATGGTAAAGACTGGATTAAAACAACATTGCATAATGTATTATTTGTACCAAATATAAAATTTAACTTGTTTTCAGTATCATGTGCTCTTGACAAAGAATATTTATTAATGTGCAACAACAACAAGTGTTATTTCATGAATAACAATGGCTCTGTGGCTGCTTATGCGGAACGAACTGGTACTTTGTTTACAATGAGGTTTAGACTAATACAACATACTGCCTTGGTAGGAGTTAATGACAAGTCATTGTATGATTGGCATGAGGTGCTTGCTCACCAAAATTTTACTCATGTAAGCAAGGTACTGCAATCCCGGGGTATTAAAATTATTAATAATGGGAATAACATTTGTGTGAGCTGTATTGAAGGGAAACAGCACAAGTTGCCTTTTAATAGGAGTAACACTGTAACAAAGAATGTCCTGGAACTAATACACATAGATTTATGTGGCCCCATGGAGGAAAAATCTTTGGGAGGAGCTCGCTTTTATCTTTTGATTAAGGATGACTATTCTCACTATAGAAAGGTCTATTTTGTGAAAGAGAAAAGTGAAGTAACGCAAAAGGTAAAAGATTTTATTGCAGAATCTGAAAAAGAAACAGGACAAACACTGAAGAGGGTACGTACAGATGGTGGAACAGAGTTCTTCAAGCTGAAAGAATATTTGGCAGAAAAAGGAATAAAACACGAAGTGACTGTGAGCTACACACCTCAGCAAAATGGTAAGATTGAGAGAGAAATGAGGACAGTTACAGAGGCAGCAAGAACAATGCTACGGGCAGCTTCGTTAGGAAAAGTCTTTTGGGCTGAGGCTGTAGCTAATGCTGTGTATGTACTTAATCGTACAGGCACTAGTACAGTAGAAGGAAGCTCACCTTTTTGTCTCTGGACTGGTAAGGAATATGCAGATTTATCTCAATTGAAACCATTTGGCATTGAATGTTATGTACATGTGCCAGATCAATTAAGAAGAAAATGGGATGCCAAAGGTGAACCTGGAATATTCATGGGATATGGAGAGGGAACAAAAGGGTTCAGAATATATCTAAAAAATAAAAGAATTGTTTCTATTAAACGAGATATTATATTCATTGGAAAACAAAATAACAGAAGTATAAGCAGTGAAAATACAAAAATAAATTTAGAAAATCTTATTTATGAAAGAGAAGAAATTTTTGAAGAAGAAGTAACTGATAGAGAAAAATCTTGTGAAGCGGAAGATGAAAGAGTAGAAATTTGTGAAGAAGAAGAAAGTGGTAGAGAAGAATCTTGTGAAGCAGAAAATGAAAGAGAAGAAATTTGTGAAGGAGAAGAAGGTGGAGGAGAAGAAACATTTATAGGAGTAAATGAAGGCTTTGAAAGTGCAAATAGTACAGACACTGATAGTAATGAATCAGAAGAAGAATTAGGAAGAGGAAAAAGAATGATAAATATTCCTAAAAAGTTAAATGATTACTTATTACTCACCTTTAATGAAGCGATGAAAAGCCCTGAAAAAGAAAAATGGAAGAAAGCAATAGATGAAGAAATGGTATCTATGGAGAAAAACCAAGTTTGGGAATTAATAGATAAAAATGAAGCTCAAGGTCAGAAGATACTAACAAGTAGATGGGTGTTTCGAATAAAAGATGATGGAACTTACAAGGCTCGTCTAGTAGCTAGAGGAAATGAACAGCTGGATATGGACTATGATGAAATATTTAGTCCGGTCGTTAGTATGTCAGCTATAAGAACACTTTTTGCACTAGCCGCAGCCAAGAACTACAAAATAATGACCTTTGATGTTAAAACAGCATTTCTTCATGGAAAACTCAAAGAAAACGAAAAAATTTACATGAAATTACCATCAGGACTGGAAGAAAGTAAGGGCAAGATTTGTAAGCTTAATAAATCATTATATGGTTTACGACAATCTCCCAGAAGGTGGAATGAAAAGTTTCTTACAACTATGAATGAACTGGGTTTTAAGCAAACAAAGAATGAGCCCTGTATTTTCAAGAATAACGATTCATCAATCATTCTTGCAATTTATGTCGATGACGGATTGATCGTAGGAAAAAAGAATGAAGAAGTTATGAGAGTCTTGAAAGATTTGAACAGCAAGTTTGAGATTAAAATTTATGAAGAACCTAAAACCTTTTTGGGCATGGAAATAATACAGAGAACGCATGGAATATATTTAACTCAAACTGCTTACACAAAATCAATTTTGGAAAAATATAATATGCAATCCTGCAAACCAGTGGAAACTCCTTGTTTAGGAAATAGTAGTGAGGAGGAAACATCAGGAACTAAAGACACACCAGAAATTAAAGAAATAAACTTTCCATACAGAGAAGCTGTTGGTAGTCTGTTATATCTGACAAGAACACGACCTGATATTACATATGCAGTTGGTATTGCAGCTAGAAACATGGAGAAACCAGAGCGTAAACATGTTGTTGCTATTAAAAGGATTTTCAAGTATTTAATGGGAACTATAGGAGAAGGACTTTACTATAGCAAGTTTACAGAGAATGTTTGCATTAAAGCGTACAGTGATGCAGATTATGCTGGTGACCTGATGACTCGCAGAAGTACTTCAGGTTACTTAATCACATTTGGTGATGGGCCAATTTCGTGGGCCTCGAGAAGGCAGCCTATAGTGGCTTTGTCTTCTACAGAAGCCGAATTTATATCAGCAGCAGAATGTTGCAAAGAGGCAATGTTTTTGAAATCGTTGTTGTTGGACCTTAATATTGCTGTTGTTGTTAATTTTAAGGTAGATAATCAAAGCGCTATCCAGTTAATTAAAACAGGTATTTTCAATAAAAGGTCTAAACATATAGATGTTAGATATCACTATATACATGAATTGTATCAAAATGATAGTTTTGTTATAGAATATTGTCCAACTTCTGTTCAAACTGCTGATGTGTTTACAAAACCATTAAATAAGAATAAGTTTTTAATTCATAAGAATAAGATTGTTAAGACTGTTTATTAGTTAACAGGTAAGACATGTAATTCGAGTAAAAATATGGTTGTAATTTTGTGAAATTAGGAGAGGGTGTGAGAAAAATTGTTAACTCGAATAAGGACGTTGGTACAGAATACGGATGTCTTTATTTTTTAAGCATAGGCAACACTTATTGTATCTACTCTTTGTCACGTTGGTTCTTTCTTTGGTCGAATAAATTGTGTTCCTGAAATAATTAATATCGTTTGACTTCATCATCACCAAGCTGGTCTTCCATAAGATTATTATTATTATTTTTACTGCAGCAGAACTAGGACTACTCTGCGTGCGTGTCTGTCTGTATACATTCCTGACAGACGCACAAATTCTAAATTGAAATGACTGTAATGAAAAAAATACTTACACAAGATGACGGCTGCATGGCGTAAGCCATTGCCACAGTATAAAAATATTGTATGTACACTACTACGTACATACTTACTAGTAGGGAGGGACTACTTATTCTGTGATACGTCTAGTCTGTTCCCAAAAAGGACGAGTAAATGGAAAATAAAAATGTTATTTGTTTTGGTTTTACGCGGGAATCGAGAGGAAATGGCGGGTTTATTGTTTCGTCCTTTTTAAAATTAGTTTTCATGGTAAAGCCCGACCAAAGAAATAAGAAACCTCGCCATATTGCGGAATTTCAATGGAACTAATTTTATAAGGGAAATTGTTGCCATATTCGGCAGGTTTCTTATTTCTTTGGTCAGGCTTTAATTGTGGTGTTAATATGGTGGAATTAGTGCTAAGTAACTATTCAATGAAAGTGCGAAATAATGAGTGGTTAGCTGTTTCTGGTTCGATACCTCGCGTTAAACTTTAGTATCATTGGAATGTAAGAACCACCCTTGCATTTCAATGATCCCGTAGGTAACAAGAAATGAAACTACTGAAGACGTTTAACATGGATGCAAGAAATGACTAAAGACGACGAAATGAAACTGAAGAAATAATGACTGAAGATGAAGACATTAAAGGATAATCCAAGAAAGAAACTACTGCAGACTAGGCTGTATGGGCTTAGATCCCTTTGCCTTTCCCAAAAGGGAGAAAGAAACTAAAAAAAAAATTGTTTTGTTTGTTGTGTTTTTTTTGTCTTGTGCAAATTATTTATTATTCACTGATTAATTCACAAAAATGTCCAATAAAAACCGTAGAGGGCCTATCGTAGACCCTGGGTTGTGCCGTTGCTGTGGCTCAATTAAGAAGTGTAGACTTCTAAATGTGGAATACGAGTGGATGGGCCAGAAAGAAATTTACTCTGACATGTTTGTGGATACTTTCGGATTATTGGTGAGTTTCTGAATGAAAGGATGTATTCTCTGGGTTTGAATTGCCTTTTTTGCTAACTAATAGTGGCTACTCACTCGTTGAAATTGTTTTTAGGGTTCCGTAGGTACCTCAAAAGATAAAACGGAACCTATAGTATCACTTGTCCGTCTGGTCTGTCAAGTTAAGACCCTTTTTCTCAGAGACGCGTGGAGGTAACAAGCTAAAGTTCATATTATTATGAAATACTCAGATCGAATTTGTTATAAAGTGCAATTCAGATCGCACAGCGCTAGGCGAAAAGAAGTAGTTGCTGCATCTCTCTCTCTCTTGTATTGCGCCACTCTACTAACACGTTTAGGGAATGGGGAATTGGTCCGCACGCGGCCCGAGACCGCTCGCAAGTACATGGAGTTACGGAGGCCTGGATATGGTACTTTCTCTGAACTCAGAATCTTGAAATTTGGTATGAATGTTAAAAGGCATAAACAAATTATAGAAAAAATGTAGAAAGCCTAAATTTTTAGTTAAGTACATTAGGCAAGGCAGCATGTGGCTGGACATTATGACCTTAAGAGCATCAGTATTCCGTAAAGGTAGGGCTGGGTGAATTTTGTCCAACCGCAAGTGCTGGCTTCTGTACATCATAAAATAGATATATCGACGGGGAAGTTCTAACAACTCCTAACTACAATTTTTTACGAAAACGACTTATGAATGCAGTTCTATAGAGAATCGAATTGCGCTAGTGCTATTAAAATTTAAATTATGTCGAAATTCGCAAAATTGGCGTAACTAGGCATTGAAGAAATATCTCCTATATTAAGGTCCATGACAACCTCATTAATTTTGGCAGGAAATATATTCTAATTTACTGATGGAAACTAATTTTGGTAGGAAATATATTCTAACTTACTAATGGAAACATCTCGTAACTTCATTTCAAACAAAACTATGAGTTAATATCTCCTATCTTCATGTTCAAGTACGGTTCCCGCTCTAGAGCGAGATAAAATCGGTGCGTATCACGCAGTGTCAAAGAGAGAGGATTTTCATAAGTTGGTAGGAAAAGCAAAATTTTAAAAGTATCGACACTATACTAGGTACTGAATACTTTTTCAAAGTTTTTAAAAAAATCTGGTTCTCGTTAAATTGTCCAAGCGGATGCATATTATTATTTGGCTTCTTTTTTGTTATCTCACTGTTATTGTATTTATAAAAAAACAAATGATTTAACGGGTTAATCCGGTTTTTTTCAATCTCATATTTGATGAGGCTGTTGTTCACTAGGTGACTATGCCAGCCTTATAGAATTAGTCAGCCCGGTTAAGAAATGCTAGGCTAACCTAACAATTCTTAACATAACATAACATTTGAGCAGTTGTGCCAATAATTTGGCCTCTTGAAGTAAACATTATATTATTCTTGTGATCACGGCTCTCGTTACATTGGAATGCAAGCAACGCCGCAATGTTCGCATAGAGGGGACTCCCTTCTTCTAATCATATGATCAAACTTGCCGAGAGGAACATGACCGGAGTGCAACCAAATTGAGCCTCGAACCGCAGAAATAAAACTGATTTTATTTCAATAAATACAGCTTTGAACTTGAAATAACAATATCGACGTCATATCAGCCCGTAGCAGTCCACTTCTTGACATAAGCCTCCCCAAGTGTGCGTCACACTTCACGCATGATCCTCCGCTGCTCTCATCCAGCCACCGACAGCCTTTTTTAGGCCGTCGGTCCATCTTGCAGGGGGGCGTCCCACGCTAAGCTTGCCAATTCGTGGGTCTCCATTCAAGAACCTTTCGAATCCAAAGCTCATCCGTTGTGACCAGTGCTGCCACTTCGGCTTACTACATTTTTGGACGATATCCAACACTTTGGTTCTCTGCCGAATGATCTCATTTCGGATTTTATTCCTTAACGAGACACCCAGTATAGACAGTTCTATAGCTCGCTGAGCGACATGTAGTCGGTAGGCCAGTTTGACTGTCATAGTCCACATCTCAGCCTCGTAAGTCATGACGGGTAGGACGCACTAGTCAGACACCCTGCTGCTTAGGCACTGCGTCGATGACGACGGGAAGATATGATGCAACTTCCCAAATGCTGCCCAACCCAGCTGCACTCTCCTGGCGATTTCTCGCTCGAAGATGTTTTTACTCATCTACAAGGCTTGCCCCAAGTAAACATATTCCTGGAGAACTTCGAGCGACTAGCGACTTACTAATATCGGTGCCGGGACGACGTGATCATTGAACATGACCATCGTCTTGTCCAAATTCATCCCGAGCCCGACACACTGTGAGGCAGAATTTAAGTCGTGCAGCATTTCTTGCAGTTCCTGTGGTGATTTGGCTATGATTACTATGTCGTCGGCAAAGCGAAGGTGCGTGAAATATTCGTCATTGACATTGATGCCCAAACCGTTCCAATCCAGTGTCTTGAAGACGTCCTTCAGTGCATTTAAGAACAGTCTGTAATTTATTTAAAAATCAATTTATTTTCGTTGATTTAGTTTCAGAAGTAAGACTTCTAATTTAAGCATTATCTTTGTAATTTTTTGTAGGATGTTTTATTGATAAATTTTAATGTTACTGCAATAAACGGACTATAACTTCAAAGCGTAAACATAAAAATTGTAATAAATAACAGTAATTAATTTACAAAATACCTCCTATCTTAACCGACATGGTGCACATAATGGTGATATAGAAAAGCAATAACTCCTATCTTCAAAAAGTTCGCCATTTTTGAATATTTGGTCTATTTTTAGTATTTTTTAGATACCTTTGTTATATTATCGCCAAATATAATTGAAAACTTCAACGAGAAATAATTATTTCAACTATTTCTGTTAACTTTTTCAAGTGTGGAAATTACTCCTATCTTCGAATTTTCAGCCACACCAGCTTTGTGATACCTCCTATCTTGCATAATCTCGCTAAATACTTATTCCAAGCAAATTTTGATTATTACTTCAAAAGCAGGTCCATTTAAGTATAAAATTTCCATTTACACATTTTTTATTTAACTCCTGGGGAATATAAAAAACGGTTTCTTTTGCCTCCTGTAAAATTTGGTTTTGGTAAGTTAGGAGTTGTTAGAACTTCCCCGTCGATATATTTAATCCTTTCCTCATGAACACGTAGAAGTATTAAAATTAAATTCTTATTAAATATTCAGATTTAATATCTTTATGCTGTAACAAAATCAAACTTAAATGTACACTTTCCGCCGCCTACATGTACCTGCACTTTCTATACTTTTTTTGTATATTTTTCACTGTACTGTTCTGTGTGCAATAATAGCTATTTATGATACTAGTGCGGAAAGTATGTGATTTCCGATGAGTGTCATTTTATTCACGAGCGAGCAAAGCGAGCGAGTGTATAAGCCGACACGAGTCGGAAATCATCTTTCGCACGTGTATCATACAAGATTTTACTATGCATTGTGCAAGAAAACAAACAGTTAAATATATTAAAAAGGCGTTATAAAATGGCGGGCTTCCTAAATACATGCGCGCTGAAAATATTATCTACTGCGCATGTGCAAATAGCTATAAGGCATGAGTAATAAAATATATTCAGCCACAAAAAAAAATAATATTTGAACGTAATTTATCAATAAAAATTTATTTCTAAAGTAATTATACTAATTATAAACGCGTTTATTGAATTGTTATTTTAATTGTTTCCTTTATATTAGTAACAATTGGTAATTGAGTAATTTGTAAAAATATCTCAAAAACTGAAATGTCAGGTTGTGGCTGAATGACAGGCTGAGCAAAAATATAAAAAAACTGAAAAGTAAAAAGCACTAGTGCGGAAAAGTGCTACTTTCCGCACTGTTTGGCTGCTTAGAAAACGCTCTTTTCGAGCACATGCATTGTAATAGCTATTTATGCTACTAGTGCGGAAAGTACCTATGTGATTTCCGATGAGTGTCATTTTATTCACGAGCGAGCAAAGCAAGCGAGTGTATAAGCCGACACGAGTCGGAAATCATCTTTCGCACGTGTATCATACAAGATTTTACAATGCATTGTGCAAGAAAAAAAAACAGTTATATTAAAAGGGCGTATAAAATGGCGGGCTTCAGAAACAAAACACATTCGCGCTGAAAAAAACATCTACTGCGCATGTGCAAAGCTGTCGAATCGCAATAAGGCAATGAGTAAAATGTATTCAGCCACGCAAATTTTTAATTAATATTTGAACGTAATTTATTAATAAAAATCAATTTCTAAAGTAATTATACTATTTATAAACGCGTTTATTGAATTTTTATTTTTATTGTTCCCTTTATATTAGTAACAATTGGTAATAAAAATATCTCAAATACTGTAATGTTAGGTTGACTGGCTGAATGACAGGCTGAGCAAAAATAAAAATAAAAACTGAAAAGTAAAAAGCACTAGTGCGGAAAAGTGCTACTTTCCGCACTGTTTGGCTGCTTAGAAAACGCTCTTTTCGAGCACATGCATTGTAATAGATATTTATGCTACTAGTGCGGAAAGTATGTGATTTCCGATGAGTGTCATTTTATTCACGAGCGAGCAAAGCGAGCGAGTGTATAAGCCGACACGAGTCGGAAATCATCTTTCGCACGTGTATCATACAATATTTTACTATGCATTGTGCAAGAAAACAAAAACAGTTATATTAAAAAGGCGTACCTATAAAATGGCGGGCTTCTTAAACACATGCGCGCTGAAAATATTATATTATGTACTGCGCTGCGCGCGCATGTGCAAGGCTACCTCGTCGAATAGGCATGAGTAAAATGACTGTTCAGCCACGCAAATTTTTAATTAATATTTGAACGTAATTTATCAATAAAAATAAATTTCTAAAGTAATTATACTAATTATAAACCTGTTTATTGAATAGTTATTTATATTGTTCCCTTTATATTCGTAACAATTGGTAAATCAGTAATTTGTAAAAATATCTCAAATACTGAAATGTCAGGTTGACTGGCTGAATGACAGGCTGAGAAAAAATTAAAAAAAAAACTGAAAAGTAAAAAGCACTAGTGCGGAAAAGTGCTACTTTCCGCACTGTTTGGCTGCTTAGAAAACGCTCTTTTCGAGCACATGCATTGTAAAGTATATTGTATTGTATTAAATGAAAAAAAACGGCATAATTGTTTTGAATATTGAATTGATTCCATTGCAGCTGTCATGTCTGGACGGAGAGGCTACGGAGCGCCTGGTCTGTGCCACGTGCGTGACGCGCCTGCGCGATGCCAGCGCCTTCCGGCAGCAGGTGCTCTGTTGCGAAGAGGTGCTGTTGCAGACGAGACTTGGAACTGGTAAGCGTTACACATATGCACGCGTGTGCGTGTCTATATATATGCACACATCTATACTAATATTATAAAAGAGGAAAGATTTGTATTTGTGTGTGTGTGTGTGTGTGTGTGTGTGTGTGTGTGTATGTTTGTAATGAATAAACTCAAAAACTACTGAGCCGATTTCAAAAATTCTTTCACCGTTAGAAAGCTACATTCACCCTTAGTAACATAGACTATATTTTATTAATTTTTTAAATAGGGGTCCTTACTAAAACTTCAATAATTTAACCTAAGGTGTAAAAAAATATACATTAAATATTCCTAATAATTGAATGGACTCCGAAACTACTTAACCGATTTTGGTGAAACTTGGCACAAAGATAGAATAGACCTTGGGAAAGAACAAAGGCTACGATTAACCGTGAGAAAATTTCTCATTCCCATGGGAAAAAATGTTAAAGCAGGTGGAGTTGGCACATAGAATAGATAGAATATACATTGCGAAGGAATATAGGCAAACTTTTGCCGCGGGAAAATACCTCATTCCCACGGGAAAAACTATTAACGCGGGCGGAGCCGCGGCAGGAAGCTTGTATGTATATATATATAGACACACACACACATTTTAGATCCTAGTTGTGTATTCTTACTTAAATAATATAATGGGCCCGATTCTACATATTACGCTCTAACTTAAATTAAAAAATCATATGTCCCTTTCACATTCTTAACAACGAAAAGGGACAGGTGATTGTCAACTTAAATTTAGAGACGTCAAACATAGATTTTATGCACAGTACGCACAAATTTTGCAGGCATTTAAAAACATCCTGACTATATTAAGCTGAATTTGACATCTGCGCTGCTTATTTTAAGTATCATTCATTCAAAATTAAATTCATTCATCTCCCATCCTTTTTGATTCCCATATGAATGAAACAACGTAAATTTAGAAATTTTAGTGGCCGCTCCAGAATTGAGCCCAATGTATCTTATCTTCAAATTCCATCAAGCCGTTTAAGCTACAGGGCGTGTCAAATAAATATACATACAAACATACATACACACAAAAAACATAACCCACCTTTGGCATCGAGTAATAATACATTCTTCGACTTTTCGTTTCGTGTTCTCCGTTTTAGGTAACATACTGGCCGAGGTTAAGCAAGAAAATGGCGATCAAGGAGATCCTAAAAAGGAGTCTACGGTTGTAGACACCGGACAGAACATTCCAGATGATAGCCACAGCATCGGGGACCAACATTCTCTTGATGGTAATATTCCAGATGATAGCCACAGCATTGGGGACCAACATTCTCTTGATGGTAATATTCCAGATGATAGCCACAGCATTGGGGACCAACATTCTCTTGATGGTAATATTCCAGATGATAGCCACAGCATCGGGGACCAACATTCTCTTGATGGTAATATTCCAGATGATAGCCACAGCATTGGGGACCAACATTCTCTTGATGGTAATATTCCAGATGATAGCCACAGCATCGGGGACCAACATTCTCTTGATGGTAATATTCTTTGGCACGATTTGCTACCTAGCAATAAGGCCGCCTGTTGAAACCTGTTGTTTTCTGTGTTTGTGTTATTTGCTTTATTTTTCTTGGTGTCAATAAAGAATATTTGTATTGTATTGTATTTAACGCGGCGACAAAGTAATGAAAACGGGCATATTTCCTATTCGGAACCATTGAGCCGCCTAAGGCACAACCACAGAATACCAAATAGTAGTCCCTACAGAAGCTCCACTAGGCGACATAATTCAAATAAATTGCAACCCTATCTCCGTTACAATAAAGTGCAATTCAGATCGCACGGCGCTAGGCGAAAAAACGAAGTTGCTGCATCTCTTTCTCTCGCGTTGCGCTATCTCTTTTGCCACTCTACTAACACCTTTAGGGCTGTCGTCTTTGAGAAAATAAAACATCTGATTTATTAACCTATAAGGTACCTACCTTTTACTCAAACAAAATGATGGTTCAAATAAACCAATGCTACTACTATTTACTAAGTAATAGTATTACTCGTATTATAATGTTTGCAAACTATATTTACTCGTCAGTAGGTAGGTAAGTACTTTAGTTTATGAAAATACGTCATAATGTTACTGTAGGTTTGTCTGAGAAAATTATGAGGACAAGAAAAGAGATCTAAAAAAGACACATCCGATCCAGTCCTTTTCCTTTTGCATCCATAAACACATCAGCATTTGCCCCTGTTCCACTATAATCCACTGGCCAAATCCATTAATGGATTAGATTACGCTTTTAAGTACACTCTAATCCACTCCTATAGACTGACTTGGGACTGGATTAGAGTGGAATACCAAACGTCTTAAATCCATAAATTTTTATTAAAATGTAAAATAAAATGCGTTCTCATTTATTTGAAAAGAAAAAATCTGATAAGTAACTGATTCTTATTCGTGGCACTAGGTACCGGTAGAACTACTAGTATGACTATTGGATTTTACTACTATCTCGTATGGTAGTACTACGGGAATATGCTTATTAATTTTATGCATTTTATATAATATGCTTGTTATAGTTATGTATGCAAAATTATTATTATGGTTTTTAATTTTTGTGACAAAAAAAGATTCAGCTTAATGAAATTATGTCAATTTATATTTATGCAAAGAATATTCAATTATTATTTATATACATATTATTATTTATATATTATTATAGAATGTTCTAGTTCTTTCATTTTAACGTTTCCAGAAAATGCCCTACTGTTATGTTACCACTTCTAAGCGCCAACTGCGTTTCTTGTATCCAATCGTCTATTAAAATTTGATCTTTTTCTTTCGGTTTTAATAACGATAAGGATGCTTCTGAGGAAGATGTGGACGCTGTCAATTGCTGCGACTTAACTGTAAAATATGCGTCGTCTTTTTTAATCTCCTCGATAAGCTTAACTATGTTTGGATTTTTTCTAGCAACAGAAGTATTTAAACTGAAATTCCATCCCTCAATATTATTATTTGTGCGGTACTGTTCACCAAAAATACACCATTGATTCACGAATTTATCATCTTTTAGCCAGAATTTTGACATGTATTTCATGAAACAATTTATTTTCGGATGATTTGGAGGACATGTCTGTTGTACATAGGTCCAACCGTCCTTTATTTGATCTTTTGGGAGTAGTGGCAATGCAGCACATAGATTCACGATCCTTCTTGTGTATTTGGTTTTCAAAAGACCTAAGGCTTTTCCCTTTCGCCGTAAACTATTTTTGTAATGATACAAACACCCCCTCAAAATAATGTTAGGAAACTCCGCTTTGATAGCATTAATGGCAGCAAATTCAAAGTCTGTCATGAATTTCTTAGGGCACCAATTAGGCACTTGGGATCTTAACATTTGTATGAGAATTGTATAAGCTTTTTCAGTTCTTTCGCTCATAAGGGCATAAACTAATGGGCATATATTTGTGTATTTTTTAGAACTGCCCATGTCCGCGTGTATAGTATATAATTGACAGAACGGATTCGGGCACGATTTAAAGGTTCCATCCGCAAAGTAATGTTTTGCTTTACACAATTGCTCCTTTCCTCTTTCAGAACCAAAAATAATTATTCTAAGACCGTCTTCATAACAACAATAATCAGCCAATATAAAATCTTTATACTTTTCTGGTATTTCGACTTCACATGCTTTAGAACTGCAAATTTTATTTACGCCAAAGTTGGCATTTCGGCTTTTATAAAAACCACTTTTTACTTTAGAAAATGGAGGTATCTTTTGTATCAGGTCTATACCGGAGTCTTTTAAAGATCCCACGAACTCTTTGTAAATGCCGGGTACTGAAGTACTTTCATTAGACAATATTTTTTGCTTGCATTTGCTTAATTCTACTTGCATGACATTCTTTGCATGATCTTGAGTACAAGAATGCGCCTTTTTTTTCATAATTTTTTCATCCTAAAAAAACAATTAGGTACTTATTTAAAAGTGGGTATTTATGTGAGGAAAATATCCGTTAATGAAAGGAAACTGTATGTACATAGTGTATAAGAAGGGAAAAATAGCCTTATTCAGCCTGTGATCAGGTAACTTAAACTAACTACCTTTGAGCAAAGAGCATTCATTTTATACTATACAGTGTAAGAGACTGCTAACCTTAAACTTCTAGAACGTGTTCAGACCATCATAATGAGCAACTCTCTGTAAAAAAAATCTTTCGGAAATGTAAAAAAAAATCAACTCTCCATACAAAATGAACAGTTTGAGGTTAGTTATCCCTTACACCCTTTATACTATATATATACTTATACTATAATATTATAAATGTGAAAGTAACTGTCTGTCAATTGGTCTGTTACCTTTTCACGGCTGAACCACTGAACGGATATTTAAGACCCAGGGAAGGACATAGGAACTCTAATTGTTCCCGCGGAAACTATATTCACGCGGGTCGACAGCTAGTATTAAATAGTGTGAAGATAGGTTGTACTTGAAAAAATTATACCTGTAATGTAATAGATCCCGAGCATTTCAATCTTTGATATTCGCAGCAACGCCATAGCCAGGATTGATTTTTAAATTGCACTTTTTTATGGTACTGGTACCCATTATTCAACAGTACTACACCTTTACCCCTGTTTATATAAATTATATCTTCGTCCTCTGAAGTTGAAGACGAACACTGCATTTTGTATTTTTAATTAAAATATTTTTTATGACACTTATTATCAACTTATTATTGATGTATTTCTAATTGACATAACAAACATTTTATAAACAAATGAGCGTAGTTCTAGCTTTTCATAGATAAGTTATCTGTAAAGCGGTTGCATATCCTATTCTAATAAGTAGTTGTGTAAGTACAACACGCCTTATTCCGCATCCTACTTTTAATTTACTCCGTCCGTCCAAAGGTTGTCTGGAAGAGATCGCTCTCAGCGATAAGGCCACCTTTGCGCACATTATTTTATAAGACTGTTTTGTATTGTTTTTATGTTGTGTGCAATGAAGTGTTTTTAGTTACTTACCTACAAATTCCATTAGAGTGTACTTAAAAGAGAAAACAAATCCATTGATGGATTAGAGTGTACTTAAAAGCGGAAACAAATCCATTGATGGATTAGAGTGTACTTAAAAGCGGAAACAAATCCATTGATGGATTAGAGTGTACTTAAAAGCGTAATCTAATCCATTAATGGATTTGGCCAGTGGATTATAGTGGAACAGGGCAGCATTTGTCGTATTGTTGTGAAGTCATTTTCGTAATTTGAGCGAGCGGAGCGGCGGCGCGTAATAACGACGCGTCACGCGCGCCCGGCAACTGCTCGCGTACTGATGTAGCTAGCCCTGCCTTTCATCGGCCGGGGCGATATTTCGCCCGTCATACCTATTCTCACGAGTGGAACCCCCCTGGCACAACGTAAATCACACGAGGTACCGTCCAACACAGATTTATCTGTGGCATCTATTTACAAGGAAAAGAAACAGCAGCCCGATTGTGCTAAACTATCTCAGCTGGATTGGAATTGAACCACAAGCGTAGCGCGTCATTTGACAGAAATCGGTACCGCGCTAAGTGGTTTGACAGCTAGATGGAACGTAACTGAATTGCAATCGAACCGTAGCCGTTCTCAATTACAAAGTTCAACGAAAGGAACTTTTTGTTGATTGTTAGTCAATCGTTAAGCTGTGTTTTTGTCAAAAAGTGACCTAAAATGTTATTATCTTTTAATTTACTAGAAGTGAATTATGAATTTGATGTAGCAGAAGCTCGTACCTATGCAAAATATGTGAATTTTATGGTCAGACGCAAGATTTCCACCTTTAACATGACCGATCGGAAGTTCATAATAAAATACACTATCCAAGGAATTTGATGCTGAATTAGTAGCAAAAATGATTCCCCACATCAGCCCACATGCTTCCGCGACTCTTCGGCGGATGCTTTGGATGTGGAAACCAAGGTAGGTAAGCATTCCCTAACTAACCTATAACACTTTGTACCTACCTAAATAAACATCCGTTTATAGGGTTCCATACTTAGATTCTAATACCGTTTTCTTGCTATATAAACTATACCTACCTACTTATTTTGCTTTAAAATAGGTACAGACAGTAAATAGTATTTCTTTGAACCCTTGTTATATTCACTTATGTTGTCTTATCATTATTTTATTTTTGACCATAAAAATAACATTCTTTATATTTTCTCTGACCTTATTTTCAGATGTATTTCAACATACTAAGTACCTACCTGTAGATCCAGACACCAGTTTCCGACCCAGCACAGACTCCAGAAGAACATTAGTATTACAAAAAACTGCACTAGTAGATGTGCAGTTTAGCGCTGTATTAGAGTTTTAAAGCTTTCTATAAGTATGTATTTCAACACCATGTATATTAATTTAACATCTACCTTTTAGTATAGATACTTACTCTTTAATTATTGTCCACAGATGCCTATTTAGTAGACAAGAAGTTGCATTATGTATACCGCATGGCACATAAGGTAAATGATAGTATAAATAAATACTCATTTGATAGGGAATGCGCTGACAACCCGGCAAGAAACCTTAGTCCACTCCAAAGTGCAGCTCGGCTGTGCACAGAGGCAAGCTACCAGAAACTGTTTGTATGCAGAAAGAAAGATGGAAGAAAGTTTAAATTAATCTTAATTTATAAAATAGGTATATAGAGAAAAATGAATATTTTATCTTAATTTTTATTGTATAACTACTAACACTTTTTTTATTTATAATAAAGATGTGCATAATTATATTCAGATATATATTTTTTCATTTTATCTCATTTCTTCACCTTCCAATTTCTTGCCGTTGACTAATCTGGAAAGAAAAAGAATAATAATGTAATGATGAATAATTCAGGGAGGTGTTTGTCCAGCAGTAGAGGTCATAATATAATTGGAATAGCAAAGAGAAAAATCAGTAAATAACAAAATAAAATAAATTTTCCCTAACATTGTAAGTGACGACTACTTCAGCACACAAAAACATGCTACATTGCAAGTATAATCAGATAATTTCATTTGTTTATATAATGTGGGCTGAATTAGGCGATTAACAATACCTAATAATAATATGGGGACAAAATATTATAGTTGTGTAGCCAAGAGCATGCTTAGCTTTGAGTTTTGTATGGTAAATAAGGAACTGAATCACAATTCCCATGTTTGTTTTTCTTGCCCTTGGCCATACAAATGTAGATTTTTAATACATAACTTAATAAACATACCATTTGGCTATAGCAATAGGTACATGCTCTGTATATTAAATCCTCCAGGTATTAAATCAACTTTTGTTTGTCCCGTCTCTGTAATAGGTTGATTTGTGGGTGGTATTTCAGCTCTCCGCTGCATCCATATCCTTCTAGATCTCTCTATAAACAATAAAATATGTTTTGGTCAGTTCAAGACTGTTTATTCCAATCATACAAGTAAGATACATAACAAAGTAGAGTGAGATTAGTAGGTAAGTATATTAATGGAATTAAATTAGTATTTTCCCAAATCTAGTTTATGTTTGTACTCTCTGACGACTCCTTATGAGCCGATTAAAGTTCGTCAAATCCGTTTGTGAAAAAAAAATAGACTTCATTTGTGTATTATCACTTGAAAATCAAATACCTAGGTACTTACCATCATATATCGATCAAGCTCTTTCTAGATCCATAAAACACCTTTTGGCTTTTAAAATATATAATTTCTTATTTCAACATTATGCTTATACGTTATCGTTTCGTTGTTTTAATACACTAAAAACATTCTAAACACTTAAAATTCTTCAATTTTCTTGGATTGGAATTACGGGCGTTCACATATAGGTTATAAACATTTCTTGACGTTTTTGACAGTAAAAAACTCACCACAGATTATAAAACTAGTAATCGATGCTCGATTGACTGAAATACTAGGGTACATCTCTAACGTTTGTCGTACGGTTTTGGTGCTGTTATGGTTCTACTTCGATTGGAGTTAAAACTTTAGCACAATACCGATTTGCGTAGAGACGAATTGCAATTGGATCACAGTTTTAACCGGATTGGAATTGGATGAGAACGTTTTGATTTAGCACAATCGCCCTGCTGATATAATCTCATCACAATTTTTTTTAAAAAAAAGGGAAGTCTGAAGAACAATGGACGAGGATGACGTATGAACATAGCCCGAAGAATCGCTAAACTGAAGTGGCAGTGGACGGGGCACATGCGCGTAGAACCGACGGCCGTTGGGGCAAAAACAATTTCTTGCATTGCGACTGTGAACCTGAAAGCGTAGCAGTTTACTCCCTTGATAGATAATGTAGCTTTTCATTGGTGAAAGAATTGACTCAGGTTATTAATCTACATAACTTAAGTCTGGGGGCACGGCAGTGCCACCGCCAAGTCGAGCAAAAAAGCGGCACGGCCGTACCATTCTTTTCTCGAAGCAGTTCAGGCCATTTTTGACCCCCTGTAACTTCGTTGTGGATAAAACTAGAAGCCTGAGTTCTCAGTAACCAAGCAGGCATTGTATAAATACGGTACATTTCAAATTTCAATCAATTAGAACCAGTAGTTTATGAATTATAACTAGTCAAAGTTTCTTAATATTGTCACTCACTCACTCACTGACTGACTGACTGACTGACTGACCGATCATCAAAACTTTAAGGCCGTGTTCACACCAAACGTATAGTCAGCCGCCGATTGTGAGCAGGCTCACTGTGAACGAAAAAATAAACGGTATTCTTACAAAACACTGTAGCTGACGCCATTCCATACATAATGTATGGAATTACAATACACCGCGTCACGCTCGCTCACTGTCGGCGGCTGACAGTCAGTTTGGTCTGAACACGGCCTAAGGCACTTCTAGCAGACATAGAAGCTTCAAATTTAGAATAGAATTAGTGTTTAGTATATAAATCAAGGAAAAACTAAAATATTTTGCAATTTCGGCCAACTTTGTTAGATACATACAGTGTACTATTTTGTGAAGAGTCTAATAAAAGATTATGATTATTATTATTTATACATCATCATCTAGCGATAACTTTGTAATCCAATATAAATCTGGGGGCAAACATAGAATTACAAAGTTACGTTTGCAGTTATCGAATCATAAAAGATTTTAATATTAATATGATTACTGATGTTGTAAGGTTAGCTAATTACGTAATAACTTAAGACAGAAGGACCCTTAAGTAGGGACTGAATAAATTAACCGACTTGGTATTACATGGATCTCACAACTTTTTACGGTAGAAGAACTGAATTGCGAGACTTGGTTTATTTCCAAGTTGTGTTTTTGATGGCATTAATATTATTATTTTCAGACTCCAATGACGCAGGCGCTACAATAGAGCTTCCTAAACTACAGAAAAAGTTAAAAAGAGAAAGGCAAAAAAGAAAAAGGGAAACTAAACAAAGAAGTTGTAAAATAATGACAAGAAAGAGGAAATCGACGATGAAGTGTAATGACCTCCTAAGTACAATTTTGTCAATTTCGAGATTCTTATGTATATAGATTTAAAAAACAAATTCGCATGTACAGGCAAGACCATCAAACTACATTTCGTAATTTATGATGAGTTATTGAAAAATGAAAATAGCTTCTAAGTTCATTTGCGTAAATTTTGCTGCCAATATCTCCTATCTACGCCTCACCCGTGTGTACTCTACTTTGATTAATGTTTCATCTCAGACGAAAGACGTCCACTGCTGGACAAAAGCCTCCCCCAAAGATCACCACAATGATCGGTACTGTGCTGCCCGCATCCAGCGACTTCCCACGACACTCATAAGATCGTCAGCCTACCCTGCTGGGGCCCTCCATCGCACAGCCGAAATTCGAGAACCTTTCTGCCCGAACGGCCGTCGGTTCTACGCGCAATGTGACCTGCCCACTTATGTCTAGCTATTCTTTGGGATATGTCCGTGACTTTGGTTTGCCTGCGGATCTTATCATTCCTGATACGATCGTCTAGGGATTTTCAAAGCATAGGCGTTTGCATTGCTCTTTGGGTGACTTTGAACCTTCTTATGCGGCTTATCATAAGCGACCACGCCTCAATTTTGTAAGTTTTCCCTGGCAACACACATTAGTCAAAGAGTTTTGACTTGAGACACTGGTGTATTTGAGATGAAAAGATATTTCGCAACTTCCTAAATGCTGCCGAGCCGAGTTGGATGACGATTGACCATCTTCTCGAATTTAGATCTACCTAAGTGAACTGTTTGTCCCAGGTAGACGTCTACAACTTCGGGAGCGGTGAACATTTTCGGAGAAATAACGTCTTCCTGTCTCACACCCTGCTGCAGCTGCATTGGCCATAGAGTTCTGATTCTGGAGTCTGACATGATGGCGTTCAAACACTTCAGCACCTCAATGTATCGGTAGTCAATTTTGCACCTCTGAAGAGATCGCAGCACTGCCCTAGACTCAATGAAATCGAAGGCCTTCTCATAGTCTACGAACATTAAGCGTAGTGGCTGGTTATACTATTCGTTCTTCTGTACAACCTGCCGAAGCGTGTGAATGTGATCTATAATACTTATAGCCTTTTCGAAAACTAGTTTGTTCGGGAGGCTGGAAGTCTTCAAACCTGCGCGTGGGACGATTCGTGATGACTCGAAAATAATTCTTAGAGATGGGTCTGTAATTCTTCAAAATGGTTTTATCGCCCTTTTTAAAGAGGACTATAACGCCTCTAGCCATGCCTGCGGCGTTGTTTCTTCGAAGGTGACGGAGTTTAACAGTTTCTGAAGGGCTTTCAAGACCGGTATGCTTTCAGAAGCTCAACAGTTATTCCATCGTCTCCCGGTGCCTTGTTTTTTTTTAACTGTTTGAGACGTTCGAGATGTCTTTGGTATAGAGCTAGGCCTAGCTCTGGGGGCAGTTGCAGCTTGGCTGACAGCTGTCCGTGTTCTCTGTACAGCTGTCTATAGAACCCCATTGATTTCCTCCATTAGCTGAGGCTCAGATTTCACAGTTCTACTTACTGTCCGCAGTCTTCAGCTTCGCCAATTGGCTTGTCCCATCGACAGATCACTTACAAACACTTTGGGGCCTTTATTAATCTTAATGGCCTCTTTAATACGATCCGTATTAAACTGGCGAAGGTCGCGAGTCGAAGACTTTGATATCTGTTTATTGAGTCAATCAAAGAAAGAAGTGCAAACAAATAAAAATGTCTGATGATAACCATTTTTTCCTTGAATTTCTGATTGTTTTAATTTGCAATATCTCCTTACTTACCCACAACTATCCATAATTTCAAAACAATTTCTCCTAACTACCTAAATACATAAAAAACACATGATTTCATTATATACAAGTATGTCATAAATTGAAGATTCTGATGATTATTAAATAACAATAAAAAATTATTTCATTAATAATTGTTTAAAATAATTAAACGTTTTTTTCGTTTCCTCGAAAAACTAATTTTTTGAGATAGGAGGTCATTACACTTCATCGTCGAAATGTAAAATTAATCAATCTATTGCAGAAGAGTTGAAGAGAGAGCAAGAGATAGCTGCAGATGAAATACAGAAAGATAGCGGTGAGTGACGTAGGGAATAATATACGGGATTATTTTTTAATAGTATCGTTACTAGATTTGACGGCCCCGTAGCCTAGTTAGCAGTACGTCTTTTTACGTCTTAAATTTAATTTCATCCCATACATAATTTGACACCTATTTTATGCGTAAAATGGTGATATTACGATTTTTTTGTATGAAACGTGATAAAATAAAAATATACGGTTCATTTTATTTTTTACTAGCTGTCTGCCTGCGGCTACACCCGCGTTGTTTTTCGACTTTTCCGTGCACAGTTTTCCTTAGGAATGAGATATTTTCCCGTGGTAAAAAGTATTCAAGATGTTGACTGGGGATATAAGGTACCACCATGCAATATTTCATTTAATTTGGTCCAGTAGTTTCAGAGATTAGCCCGTACAATGTACTGAGTAGTATATCACAGTTACTATAGTTTTTTAATCATCCCACGGGAACTCTTTAATTTCCCGGGATAAAAAGTATTTAAGATGTTGACCAGGGATATAAGATACCACCATACAAAAATTCATTTAAATAGTTCCAGTAATTTCGGAGATTACCCCGTACAAACAGACAAACAGAGAAACAAAAAATTTGAAAAAGATCTGGATATGTTCTATATTATTACTTCTTACATCCCCCTGACTCGATTTTAAGCATTTTTTTCTATGTACAGATTTTCGACCTCTACAGTTTTATTATATAGATAATCTATGTCTATCTAAAATATGCGCACTGATTAAAAATACCCAGTATTATCAATATTATTATTATACAATTTTCCGCGCCATTTTACAAACGGCGTTCGACTTCCTTAGGATTTTTATAAAATGACTAGTCATTAAACAATAGGAATGTTGACTGTATTAAAAATATATTAACTTGCACTGTGCAGGAAATTTACAGCCCGAAAGCAGTCGTGTGCAATATAGTCTAGTCTAGAGCTATGGTCAATATACACCTATCTACTTCTTCTTCTATTTCACTACATAGTATAAAATAAAGTCGCTTTCTCCGTCCCTATGTCCCTATGTCCCTATGTCCCTATGTCCCTATGTCCCTTTGTACGCTTAAATCTTTAAAACTACGCAACGGATTTTGATGCGGTTTTTTTTAATAGATAGAGTGATTCAAGAGGAAGGTTTATATGTATAATACATGCATAATATACTGAAGGATAACCCACAATAACCATTTTCCCGTGCGGAGCCGGGGCGGGTCGCTAGTATAGTATAAAACAAAGTCGCTTTCTCTGTCCCTGTGTCCCTATGTATGCTTAAATCTTTAAAACTACGCAACGGATTTTGATGCGGTTTTTTTTAAAAGATAGAGTGATACAAGAAGAAGGTTTATATGTATGTAGGAGCGGCCGAGCCCCGAACGTCATCAGACGGGTTTTGCATGATTGATTATTACAGTAGGTACTTCACTTTGTAGGCGACAAGGAAAACGCGCAAGGCAATTTTACATTGTTGTTATAATATTGTCCAAACTTATTAAACAGTAATAATGTCCAACTAATCTCTAAAATTAAACTGAATATAAATGTCCAAATAAAATCTAACACAATTAATTTTAGAAAGTCTTTGTTTTAAACTAAATAACGAGAACGGTAAACGAATCCGTGGGCCGCGCTCGGCAAAGGCTAAGAACAGAGTGCCGGGACTAGCTTTGCAGCCCCTCTCATAACTTAAGGAATTTTATCACCCACATAGAGAGCCGGCCCACGGCTACGTTCAGCGACATGCCAAATTGGTGATGTCACCACCGTTCCCAGGGTATGTTCGACCCTTGTACGTCCACACGTCCTGTGCGATAAGGTGGCGATAAGCCCTTAACTTAAACAAATCGTTCGTGAGAACTGGGTAATTAAGATTCCAATAGGAGAAGCGAGGCGCCAGATTTCGCGCCGACACGGCGATCCTGACTTTCACACGTCCTCGTGTGATCCAGGCAGGACCCCACCTGCAAAGATTACACCTCCCTTAAAGCTTCCGTTCGGCTATCCTACCAAACTACCGCAAGTACCAGAGTGTAAGGTCTCCACAAATGAGAACTAAGTGTTAAACATTTAGTGTTATGCTAAAATTCAACAATGAAGAACAGATCTAGTCACATTATAAATCAACAACAGATCAAGTCAAAGAACTGATCTAATCACATTATAAATCAACAAACGTAACTGCAATTCTGACACACACTATGACATTATGAACAACGTGTCCACAAGCCATAACCCAACAGCGACGACGACGCGACCCTGTGTGACATTAAGAACAATGTGTTCAGAAGCCACGGAGCTGGCATGACATTATAACTATAGGTGTTACAAGCCACACCAGTCCACGGAGCTGGCATAACGTTATGACTAGTGGTGTCACAAGCCACACCAGTCCAGGTCTCACATCGCAACGCATCGCTCATCACTGAGCATACCACAGTACCCATCACATGGGCACTCCACTAAGCCCGCGCACCCATTGCTCATCGCCGCCCGCGGCTTCCGATACCAGCTCAACTGGGTTACAGACTTGGCCTTGTGATCGGCAACAAGAACAGGTCGCGAACTAAATATGTCCATTTGAATTGCATTACTATTGTTCTCCAATTGCATTAATTTTGTTCTCCGCCGACAACGGTCGAACCTGACTGTTCTTCATCATCGTCATCATCATCAGTTAAAAGCTGTTCCAACTCAGGGGGAACGTCACACTCTGGCATTGCTCGCAAACGTTCATGAGCGTATTTAAACGTTCGATTATTATTCAATGACTTCAAGAGATATCTATCTCCATCAAGTAACTCAATGACTTTAAAAGGTCCACGATATTTAGAATCAAGTTTAGTCTGATTTCTTTCATGGTTCTCAATTAAAACAAAATCACCAACAGCAAATTTCTTTAGATTCGCTTTGGTTTTATCAAATCTGCGTTTATCTTGGATTGCATTTTGATTAATGGAGTTTGCTGCACGTTCTCTGATATCACGAATATCTACCTCAGTTTCATCTTGGTCACCTAGGGCTAACAAAGAAAGCGGTCTCGCTACTTTTCCAATAAATAACTCTAATGGACTTGCCTTAGTAACGCGATTGACTGTACAGTTAAGGGCAAGTTGAACGTCGGGAATAGAGTCTTGCCACGTTTTATCTTTTTTTACTTCGACTGCAGTAAGCATATTTTTCAATGTACTCATAACTCGCTCCACTTGACCATTAGCTCTACATGTTCCAGTAGCAATTAAATGTAATTGGATGTTATTGGAATCACAAAAACTACGAAATTGTCTGTTTGCAAAACACCTGCCTTGATCAGCGATTATTCTAATCGGAGCACCAAATAAACCGATTCCGAATTGTAAAGCTTTAATGGCATTAAGCGTATCAAGTTTAGTGGAATGATGCAATAAAACGTATTTAGTAAACGCATCTATCATTACAATGATGTATTCTTTTGTTTGGTTTGTACCACTCAATTTACCAGTAATGTCAATATGAATTGTATGCCAGGGCATAGAAACTTTAGGTATAGGATGAAGTTCAGCTTGTATTTTACCGGATCTGGACTTTGAAACTTTGCACGTTATACAGTTTTCTACAAATTTTCTAACATATTTGTTCATTTTTGGAAACCAATAAAATTCATACGCTTTGTCTAGAGTCTTTTCCCAGCCTAGATGCATTACAGACTCATGAATATTATTAATTACAGACCATCTGAAAGATCTAGTGTAGTGCCTAGATCTAGGCAAACAAAAGCTCTTAGAGTTTCGTTGTAGAACTCTATGTAAAATACCGTCTATAATTTTATAATTACTTGACACTTCACTATCAACATCATCGTTATTTAATTCCGAAACAATCGTTTGTAATTCAGGATCACGTTTCTGTTCAGCTTTTAACCACGTTTTAGACAATTCTAATAAGTTTACTCGTTTTTCCTGAACTTTTTCTAACAAGTTCACATTAGATAAAGGATTACGGGACAAAAAATCTACGTGAGACATTTTCTTTCCGTCTTTATAAACAATTTCAAAATCGAATGCTTGTAAGAAAGACGGTGGGCTTCTCTATCTATGAACTCGTGGTGTGAGGTCAAGCTTGTTACGTGTAGCTTGAAGAGAGTTACAATCAGTTACAACAGTAAATGTTCTGCACGGTAGAACACGGTGTAAGAAATGACGAAAATGTTTAATCGACTTGACCACTGCTAATGTTTCGAGCTCGTATGAGTGATAACGGGACTCGGGACCCGTCGTCCTTTTACTAAAATAAGCTACGACGTGCGAATAATCTTGCAATAAATCAATAACTTTGTCACGGTAAAGACCAGAAACGTCTGTGTTAATATTTTCAAAAGCTGTGACACTTTGACTGAAGTCGGTCATTAGATTAACTACAAGATTCCTTTTCAAAATAAGACTGTTACTGGAAACTTCAACAGAAAATCCTTGTTTAATTAAATCTTGTCCAATCAATACATCGTATTGCATTGCATCATCTGGCACTACATGAAAAAGCAATTCAATAACAAAACGATCAATGGAAACTTGCGACAGTATCTGACATGTACAGCATACATCGCCATTCCCAATGCCCATTAAAGTGACCACAGATGAAAAACGTTTTCCCATAAACTTATTTGCAACACTTTCTTTAATCAGAGAACATTCAGCCCCAGAATCAAAATAAAAATAGAACGACTGACCGTTGTGAGTAAGGCGAGACGTGCCAACAGAACAGACGTTGATGCGACGCCGCTGCTCCGCCGCCGCCGGGGACTCTCCAGCGCCGCCACCAGTAGCCGCCTTCGCTGCACACAGCGTAGAGATGTGGCCCATCTGTCCACATTTGTAGCATTGTGGAACAGGTCTCTTCTTAGGATCTTCTTTCTTCATGTCTTTTCTTATTGGATTTTGCATAAGTTGTCTCATCTTCTCTCGATTACAGTCTTGAATTATATGGCCAATTTTCCCACAGCCAAAACATTTTAAGTCCATTATCTTAGGACGTTTCGACGCCTCTTGACCACTAGGCTCTTCATTTCGGCGTTTTAAAAAGCTATACGCTTGCAGCTCTTTTTGTAGATCGTGACGTGTTTTAACTTCTGTAGTGCATGCAAGACGTCGCAGTCTTGGATCTTGTTGTGCCAATACAGCTAGCACTGTAGAAACTGCAATGTGCTCGACGTCTACATTTTTCCATCGATTAATTAAGTGGTTCACCTGACGACTGGCATAGGCTCCATAATTTTCATTTTCTTTGATTTTCTCACCATAGAGTTGCATCAGTGTTGCGGCATGCGTTTCGACAGTTGAAAATCGGCTCAGGAAAATTGTTTTAAATTCCGCCCATGTCATTCAAGCGTAAGTTGCTTGCGACAGCCATGAAGAAGCATTTCCTTTCATAGCTTTAGTCAGCGCAATAACAAGAGGAGGCCCTCTCACAACTCGGCGGTCGAACACCACGCCTGTGCATCGCAATCTGGTTTTTCAGGATGAAATTCAGTGCTGCCTGAATTGAAACACTGCTATTCGTTGACGGGGACTGAATAGCACAGATGAGTGTACGCAAATGTTCATTTTGCGCCTCAAACAATCTCTTCCATTCATGATCATTTTCGCGATTTTCATCACTTTGCACTCGCGAATTAGTCCCACATTGCACTCGCGACGTGTACCCCGCTTCTGATGTAGGAGCGGCCGAGCCCCGAACGTCATCAGACGGGTTTTGCATGATTGATTATTACAGTAGGTACTTCACTTTGTAGGCGACAAGGAAAACGCGCAAGGCAATTTTACATTGTTGTTATAATATTGTCCAAACTTATTAAACAGTAATAATGTCCAACTAATCTCTAAAATTAAACTGAATATAAATGTCCAAATAAAATCTAACACAATTAATTTTAGAAAGTCTTTGTTTTAAACTAAATAACGAGAACGGTAAACGAATCCGTGGGCCGCGCTCGGCAAAGGCTAAGAACAGAGTGCCGGGACTAGCTTTGCAGCCCCTCTCATAACTTAAGGAATTTTATCACCCACATAGAGAGCCGGCCCACGGCTACGTTCAGCGACATGCCAAATTGGTGATGTCACCACCGTTCCCAGGGTATGTTCGACCCTTGTACGTCCACACGTCCTGTGCGATAAGGTGGCGATAAGCCCTTAACTTAAACAAATCGTTCGTGAGAACTGGGTAATTAAGATTCCAATAGGAGAAGCGAGGCGCCAGATTTCGCGCCGACATGTATAATACATGCATAATATACTTAAGGATAACACACAATAACAATTTTCCCGTGCGGAGCCGGGGCGGATCGCTAGTTAATATACTCGTAATAAAACTGTAGAGGTAAAATGTCTGTACATAGAAAATAAATGTTAAAAAACGAGTCAGGGGATGTAAGAAGTGAAATAGAACAAATCCAGATATTTTTCTCTGTTTCCTTTCGTGTTTGTAAAAAAACAGCTGGACTGATTGAAATTTTGCAACCTTACCACCTTATACTCCCATTTAACACCTTAGATCCTTTTTACTACGGAAAAATACTTCATTCCTACGGGATATTGTGGACGGAAAAGTCAAAAAACAACGCGGGCGTAGTCGCAGGCAGACAGCTAGTAACTTAATAAGTTAATTTTTCCTTTAATTTTATACAGGGTGGCCCATAAGTCCTTTGAATCGTAAAAAAATATTTTAAAAAAAACTAATGGCATTATGCAAAAGGTTTTTATTTTGTAGTAATCCTTATAAAACGGGAATTATTTTTTGAAAATTACATCATCCAAATGTAATCCGTTACAGTTACAGCACTCCTGTAAGCGGCTTACAGGAGTGCTGTAACTGTAACGGATTACATTTGGATGTTGTAATTTTCAAAAAATAATTCCCGTTTTATAAGGATTACTACAAAATAAAAGCCTTTGCATAATGCCATTAGTTTTTCTTAAATATTTTTTTTACGATTCAAAGGACTTATGGGCCACCCTGTATAAAATATTGTTTTAACATTTCATAAATAGAAGCTCATAATAGCCAACTTTATTTGCCTACGGCATATTGCAAAACGCCAAGCATTAGTAAAATGACGGCGCCATTTGTAATCTACCGACTTATACTATTTGCCGGCGTCGTACACCAGTCACATTGCTATTTGCCTATCAGGCGAGGCGGCTCGGCGGTTGCACAATGCGGCTACAGTCGTGGAACACTCTTTCGTGTGCCCGTTCGATTCCAGCTTCAGCGACTACATGTAAGTACTGACTCCATAGAGTAAGAAATAGAATATTTTGGGTAGACTTAGATATGAGCGCCGACAGGGTCTGGGTCGGCGGCGGCGGCGTCGGCGGCGTGACCTTGTTCTTTTTTGACCAAAGAAAATTATAGAAAATAAAGTAAAAAATAATGTCAATCTTGTTCTTTTCTCACTGTCTGTTGTCGATCCTACATTATCAACAATAACAATAAAACATTTTGAGAATTTTCAGCAGCTGCGGGACATTAAACTTAACAAGTAGATGTCGGCTGCTTTAAAAGCAAAGT
Source organism: Teleiodes luculella (assembly GCA_948473455.1). Lineage (NCBI taxonomy): Eukaryota > Metazoa > Arthropoda > Insecta > Lepidoptera > Gelechiidae > Teleiodes > Teleiodes luculella. The sequence continues at coordinate 3,263,157 of OX419611.1, read as the reverse complement.
AAGCGAAGGAAATCTTAGTTTTCAATCGATAGATATTATTATGTTATAAAATAATGTAAAAATTGCATTAAATCAATTATTTATAAAGAAAATTGTGGTAATACTTGGATATCGGCGCGCCGCCTGCGCGGCGCTCATATCTAGGTAGTTTAAATAGGGTGTCACTTTATTAGCGCACCTACCCATGAAACTGAATCATTTTTCCTAAGGAACATAAACGGAGTAGAGAGGGAAGAGGAGATGGCATAACGATATTAGCCGTGTATCCGCAGGCAACTAGTTTCGGGTTCTACTTTTCACCACTAGATGTCGCTTTCGTCAGTTATAAGTTTGTTTGTCTCGTAATCGCACGTATTCGACGTATCCGATAAAAAATACTTATCTATGGAAAATCATTTAAAAAATTATCTAAATCAATAAGTATTCTATCTCTGTACCAACTCATTCATTATTATTATTATATTGTTATTTAACTTTCGTCAAACCACTAAACCGATTTTGATGAAACTTTGTACAGAGATATAATAGACCTTGGAAAAGAACATAGGCTACCTTTTACTGCGGAAAAATGCCTCATTCCCGCGGGAAAACCTGTAGCGCGGGCGGAAAGCTAGTTCTAAGCATGAACTAAAAAAACAAGGTCTAACAATCGGACTGTCAAACTTGACACAAGCCTACGTCATCTGCTGTTCATGCGTATTATTCGACAAGGATGAACAGCAGATGACGTAGGCTTGTCTCAAATCACGTGGTCTTCTGGTTAGACCTTGTTTTCTTAGACCATGGTTCTAAGTAAATTGTTGACTGACTTTTTGTAGGTGCGTGTACTGTCGCGCGGCGTTCTCTGACGCGGACCAATTACGACAGCACGCGACGACGCATGACCCCGCCGGCTTCAAGCAGGTAACCATATATCACCCCGTACCAGTACACATCACCTTAAACAGTACCCGAAAATGTTGAACGCAATTTTACACTTCCTACGAAAAAATCTCTGTAGGTACATAGGGGCATATTAAGTTGTAAAAGATCTTTGATCAAAGATCTTTGACGCAAAGATTAGAAAGGGACGCAGTTATGCGTTAGAATGAGATACAAATACACCGCGCTCACTCTTGCGCATAACTGCGTCCCTTTCTAATCTTTGCGTCAAAGATTTTTGATTATAATATATTTTATAATGTAATACCTCCCATAGTAATGTAGTATCGACAGGCTCGAGAATCTGTCAAACACGACATATTGACAAAACTACCATAGCAGCACACATACAAATACACCGCGCTCACTCTTGCCACAGAAGAAAATAATAGTACTAACCCGTACAGAAAGGACACTCACCCCCCCGCGCCAAAATGAGTCCCCGCCCGATATAGCGCCCCACGCCCCGCACCCCGCAGGCACTTTATATTATTACGATATTACTTTTGTGATATTACACGCATTACCTACACATCTTTAGTAACCATGGTCCACGGATAACAGAAGGGAGAGGATATGGCAATATGAATTAGGCCTGTGCCACCCAATTAGGCATGACGTCACAAAGGGCGGGGCCTAGTTCCCATTCTGTACTTCACCTTCGATTGATGCACACGTGTGCTTGCGCATTGAATTACGTGAATTTCTTTTGATTTAGGGTTCATAAAATGAAATTTTGTGTGCCGCTTTGTTCCAACTATTTAGATCGCTCCGGCGAAACTGCTGAAAAGTTTTCTTTTTACGTGTACCGAAGTAATTTATATTTACGAATTTAACTGAATTCATCGCTAAGTGTCATCTAGCGGTGGGTAGCGATACTTTCACGAAACAAGCCAAGTGTGTGTTTTTTGTTGTAATTCGGCTTCTTGCCATGGAATTTCAAAAAATAGGCGGAGCCACGTTTCCTGCCTCCCCCACTTCTATCACTTCCACCCCGCGCATCGCCGCAACGAAAATGTATGAGAATATCCCTATTGGCATCTCCTCTCTTTTCCGACCTCCGTGCCATGGTCCAAGAAAACAAGGTCTTACAATTAGACCACGTGACTGACACAAGCCTACGTCATTTTGCGCTGTTCATCCTTGTCTATTACACGCATTCGACAAGGATGAATAGGCAAAATGACGCAGAAACGACGTAGGCTCGTGTCAGTCACGTGCTCTAATTGTAAGACCTTGTTTTCTTGGACCATGGAGGTAACTAAACATTGAGGCCTGTATTCACTTTGATTAGTACTACTTTTTACCGCGGGAAAATGCCTCATTCCCATGCGAAAAACTGTTAACGCGGGCGGAGCCGCGGCGGAAAGCTAGTCTATACTAATATTATAAAGAGGAAAGATTTGTATTATTGTGTGTGTGTGTGTATGTTTGTAAAGAAAAAACTCAAAAACTACTGTGGCGATTTCAAAAATTCTTTTACCATTAGAAAGCTACATTCACCCTGAGTAACATAGGCTATATTTTATTTTCAAAAAAATTAGGGATCTTTACTATAACTTATATATTATTATATAATGTAACCCAATGTGTAAAAAAAATTACCTAGAATAAGAGATAGAATAGACCTTGGGAAAGAACATAGGTTACGATTTACTGCGGAAAAATCCCATGGGAAAAAATGTTAAAGCGGGCGGAGTTGACACAAAGAATATAGGCTAACTTTTACCGCGGGAAAATACCTCATTCCCACGGGAAAAACTGTTAACGCGGGCGGAGCCGCGGCGGGAAGCTAGTATACTATATACGTATTAGACGTAAAGGCCTGTATTCACTTTGATTAGTGCGAGTGCAGGTGATTAGTAATTGCGAGTTAAACAACAGAATTGGACACTACTCGCATTACACACCTGTGCTAATCACTCGCAATTACTAATCACCTGCACTCGCACTATTCAAAGTGAATACAGCCCTTAATATAAGGCGGCCCGATCCTGCTCCTTGTGAGCGATTTCCCGGTTCCCTATGTTAGTGTTCCGTCAGTTGGTGCCTGCTTCAGCTGCATGCCCTTCACATGCGACCACAGCCCCGAGGCAACCGGCAATCCGAGGCACCAACACTATTTGTTTCTTAAATAAAGCAAATAAATATCTTTATCTTTATCTTTATCTTTATCTTTCAAGATTTGCATTGTAAACGTCTTAACATATTTTCTAACTCTCGACGAAAAAGAGGGGTGTTATTTATAAGTTTGACGTGTGTGTCTGTCTGTCAGTCTGTGGCATCGTAGCTCCTAAACGGATGCGCCGATTTTGATCTAGTTTTTTGTTTGCAAGGTGTCACAATCGAGAGTGTTCTTAGCTATGATTCAAGAAATATCTTCAGCCATTTGAAGATTATCAGCTCTTTTCTAGTTATTGAAAGGATCGAGTAACGGTTTTGTGTCGGAGGTTATTAAATTTTTCAATTTTGTGTTTATTAATTAATTTAAATACTCTTTTCAGGTACACAACACAAAGAAAATGATTCAAATAGATATCACCAGGATAGACTGTCGGTTATGCGCCGAAGTAATACAAGACGTGCAACAATTGAAGCGACATCTAGCAGAGAAACACAATAAACTCATCCACCCGACAACCAACGAATTTTTACAGTTCAAACTGACAAATAAAAACTTGGCCTGTATAGAATGCGGCGCGGTTTTCAGCTTTTTTCACGCGCTGAAAAAGCACATGGCTGAACATTTCGGGGCATGTATTTGTGATGTGTGCGGCGCACATTATTTCGAGGAGAGGATGTTAATATTGCACCAGAAAACTCATCAGAAAACAGACGAGAGCTACCCTTGTGCGGAATGCGGGAAGAGCTTTAAATCAAAACATTCCAGGTACGTATTTTTTTAATGACAAGTGTGTGGTTCCTCTTTTTAACCCCTGACCAGGCCCGGCGAAAAAAAAAATCAAATCAGTTCAGTAGTTTTTGGGTTTATTATAAGTTTTAGAGTTTATTATAAAATATACACACAAAAATACAAATCTTTCCTCTTTATAATATTAGCAGGCCCTATGCACTCCGCGCCCTCGCTCCAGAATGTGCCTACGCGCCGGACGGTCCCGATTTCGCGGCCATTTAGTAGGAAAAACGCGCGCGCGAGCACAGAATACCAAATAGTAGTACCTACAGAAGCTGCACTAGGCGACATAATTCAAATAAATTGCAACCCTAGCTCCGTTATAATAAAGTGCAATTCAGATCGCACGGCGCTAGGCGAAAAGACGAAGTTGCTGCATCTCTTTCTCTCGCGTATTGCGCCACTCTACTAACACCTTTAGGGCTGTCGTCATTGAGAAAATAAAAAATTTTATTTATTAACCTATAAGGTACCTACCCTTTACTAGTAATAGTATATAATAAGCTCGATCGCCAGGGTTGTCAGCTAAGTAAAATAAATACCTATAATATATTATATTAAAATATGTACCTAGTTTCCTAAATCTCGGAATAAAATGTACCTAAACATTCTTCCCTTTTTTAGTGAACAGTCATGTAATATAGTCACGAGTCGCCTCTGTATATAATAGTTACACCTAATTATAAAAAAATAACTCATAAAAACTGTAAAATAACTCAACGGTGTAGGTAAATAAACAAAATAAGTAACAGTATTCCTTACCATCTTTCAGTATCTTTGGGTAAAGTCATGAAGGAAAAAAAAATTCCACGCCCATATGGAGTAGTAATCATGTCTATTTTGTATCGAAACCAATGCGGCCGCTCAGAGGGGTGGGGGGAAGGTGGAAGTGGGAGACGGGGTTAGTGTTTTAACTCTATCAGTCTCTATCACACATCTTTGAATACGGTACGTTAGAAAAAGATAGAGACATTCATGTTATGACATGCCCAATGAAAAACAAAATATCAATAAAGTATGACATTTATTTGTCTTTATTTGGCATGTAAAAAACATGAAACTTAATGGTTGCTGAATTTGAAAATAGTGATGTGATGTGGTAAGAAGCGTAACGTATATTTATCGATTATTTTCGTACATTTTATCACATGGCTACTGGACTTATTTATCGAGCCTCTCATAAACAATCAACTTGCAACTTGCAATAATATTGGTAACATTTCGTACTTCCGAATTCTTCTTAACCGAAACTTAATTGACCGAAAACGGTTCATAACAGACATAACTTCATTATACCATAAATATGTTAAACAGGAGTATAATTTTCCAGAAAAACTACAACTATATTATCGAAATGTTATTTTTGGTTTTACCAACTGTTTTACTTCATATATATTAATTATCCTGAAGGTTTATTAAACAGAATTTACTTTTCCCATAATTTATAATGGATCTAGTTTTGTAAATAAATTAAAAAGAGAAATGAAACTCTGGAAAATGAAAATCTGGTAAAAATGATTTCGGTAAAACAATAATATGGAAAGTAAAAGTTCTTTTGGAAAACTGCGATAAATAAATGAAATAAAAAAATAATAAGCTGACGACTCGATTCTATATTATTTTTTATCGACTACTTCACATCACTAAAAATCAACAACACAATTTTCTGCTACAAAATTGACCACGAAAATTGTAAAAACCAAGCGGTTTACTACTCACCAGAAAAATGTGATACCAGCAAGCTTTGTAGTTTTGTTTGCGACATGGTTTTGGCACAATTTCACTGCACTATTAACCTTTTTGTGTTATTTGTTTAATTTTTTATATTTTATGACAGAACATCACGACATGTCGTGAACGACTATTTGAAAGAAAAGTGTGAATGTGTGTGTGAGTCCAAAAAACATGTCTCAGCCGGCACCCATAGTATAATTTGGGCGCGTAAAATTTTTTCTTCCTTCATGGGTAAAGTGAAAAAAGACAACTTTAAATCCTTTTGTTTATTGCGACAGGTGTCCACGCAACAGTTATTTCGATTATAATTACGATTCTCCATTATCACTATTTAGGTATAAAATAATGTAACGGAGAGAAAATAATAATGTAGTCTGTAGTACTACGCAACCATGCGTCGTCGGGTAGCGTGTGATCTCCAGCGCGGCGCGGCCCCGGCTGATTTGTACGTTTAACGTACAGCGCGCTGTAGGTACGGATCGCGGTAGGTATAGGCGAGTGACGGAGGCCTGGCGCGAGTGAAGACGCTACTATTTAGTCTGTGGTAATACGGACTCTCGCGGCGCGGTCTTAAGGTGCATTTTGTTCTAATTCGACCGCAACGACAAACAGTAGGCTATTATAGCCAGTGAAAACTTCTCAAGGCGGTAAATTCACAACTCCACAGTTATATTCAATATTCGTATATTTCAGAAAAATTGGACAGAGTTCCTACTTAACAACTAGACAGTACAAAATTAAGACGCAGACTGAGCTCCGAGTCGGATGACCGTCTCTTTATCAACTTTCCCCTTCTCCCCATCTACAAAGTTACTTCGGTGTTGCCAATGCCAACAGAAATAATTCCCGACTATTACCCATAAAGACGTATACTTGTTACACCAGGGTCACGTTCGACGCGTTCAATGTAATTTGAACGTTAGTGGCGTGGTAGTTAGAATTAAATTCGCACGTTTGCTATCAGAGAGTGCGCCTTCTGTACCTAGTACTATAATATATTCTGTGCTCTAACGAAAAAGAGGGTGATGTTGTAAGTTTGTCTGTGGCATCGTAGCTCCTAAACGGTGGGCCGATTTTGATCTAGTTTTTTTTGTTTGCAAGGTGTCACAATCGAGAGTGTTCTTAGTTATGATCCAAGAAAATATCTCCAGCCATTTGAAGATTATCAGCTCTTTTCTAGTTGTTGTATGGATGTATATAAAGATTTTGTGGCGGGTGGATCTAAGTAACCCTTGAATTAGTTCGCAGGTGTGTGCAGGTTTCCTCGCGATGTTTTCCTTCACCGTAAAAGCGTCGAATAAAACATAATCGAAAATCGAAACACACGGCATGGTACAGAAGCCAGCACATGCGGTTGGACATTTGCACTACACAATTCACCCCTACTGCTACGGAATACGGGCGCTTAAAGGTCATAATGTCCAGCCTCATGTGCTAACGACTGTATATAATATGAATTTTAAAATCGAAAACACACGGCATAGTACGTGCCGCGGTTTGAACCTGCTAACTTCCGAATGGAAGTCAACGGCCCTAGCCACTTTGCCACCGGCGCACATAGGGGTATTTGAGCCAAAAACTTGGACATTGGTCGAAAGTAACGAAATTGAGATTTCCCTTACACAGTTAATGAAAATCACTGACTGATTGTTCAGGTAATCAAATAATATTTATATTTCGATAAAAAGTGTAGAGAATTTTTGTCTATCGCCTGTAGTTTGAGTGCTTTATTAAATGTACGTGCAGTAACGGCGTACGAGCGATTTTAAGTACTATCATTTAATTTTCATTTTATATGAGTTTAAAGTGGTTTTATAGTTATGTCTACATAACAAAATGTAACACCGGGTATGTGAAAAACTATTCAGTACAAAATATTATAGGTTTTTTGTTTGGTAGTAACAATATTTTGAATTTGCGTATCTACGTTTTTCGACATTATGATTTATTTCACTTGATTTCGAGTCAAAAGCCTAAAAGTTCATTGCCCCACCTTCCCCCACTGATTTTCTTTTTTTATCTAGTAGTCGAAATCGTCTTCTTTTGTTTAGTTAAAAAACTAGCTGCCAAAAAGTGCCAATAGAGTATATGTATATTTTTATTTCAGTTTCGAGTTTTACCAAACAAATTTAACTTTGCGGTTTTTTTAGATTTCATTTTGAGTTTTACTTACATTTTCTTCTGGGGTGAAAAATATGACGCGGAAATATGTATTTCACATCAGCAAGGAATAGGGAGACCTAGATTTCTCAAAAAACTTGATGAAGTGGAGAGTAATAATATTAATAAATTATTTTTGACCAAAAACAAAAACATGAATTTTCTTTGCAAATTTTCATGTTTGTAATCTGAGTGTAAGTAAGTTCAGGAGGCAATACTCTAAAAGAACAAAAGATATTTTTTTAAAAACAACAATAGGTTGTTAATCACCTTAATCTTTAAAAATAAATCTTATAAATTCCATTCAGCCGCAAAAATCAAATTGTTGGTCGTCCGTAAAAAATTTTGTATTTTTTTAGAAGTATCCTAAATTGGAAATGTAGGAACCTACCTACACTCAGATTACAAACGTGAAAATTTGCAAAGAAAATTCATGTTTTTGGTTTTGGTCAAAAATAATTTATTAATATTATTACTCTCCACTGCATCAAGTTTTTTGAGAAATCTAGGTCTCCCTATTCCTTGCTAATGTGAAATACATATTTCCGCGTCATATTTTTCACCCCAGAAGAAAATGTAAGTAAAAATCAAAATGAAATCTAAAAAAACCGCAAAGTTAAATTTGTTTGGTAAAATTCGAAACTGAAATAAAAATATACATATACTCTATTGGCACTTTTTGGCAGCTAGTTTTTTAACTAAACAAAAGAAGACGATTTCGACTACTAGATAAAAAAAGAAAATCAGTGGGGGAAGGTGGGGCAATGAACTTTTAGGCTTTTGACTCGAAACCAAGTGAAATAAATCATAATGTCGAAAAACGTAGTTACGCAAATTCAAAATATTGTTACTACCAAACAAAAAACCTAAAATATTTTGTACTGAATAGTTTTTCACATACCCGGTGTTACATTTTGTTATGTAGACATAACTATAAAACCACTTTAAACTCATATAAAATGAAAATTAAATGATAACACTTAAAATCGCTCGTACGCCGTTACTGCACGTACATTTAATAAAGCACTCAAACTACAGGCGATAGACAAAAATTCTCTACACTTTTTATCGAAACATAAATATTTTTTGATTACCTGAACAATCAGTCAGTGATTTTCATTAACTGTGTAAAGGAAATCTCAATTTCGTACTTTCGACCAATGTCCAAGTTTTTGGCTCAAATACCCCTATGTGCGGCGCCCTCGCAATCAAACGAATAATTTTATCATGGTACAGTCATGTGCAGAAATTGCTACCCAGCTGTTTTTTTTTCACTGTTTTTAACGACGTACATGATTTTTCGACACATGTACATTATGTACGTCTGATGTACAATTTGTAATGTAATTAATTAATGAGAAAGCTTGAAAAAAAAACGAGCGTTTTTTAAGATTTCCATAGATGACGCTAGTAAAATAATGAGAACAGTGATATTTATTGTAGACTTTTTGACTTTTTTTGTCGGATTGTACATGGTTCTGACTGAGATTAATTTTAGGATAATTAGTTGATTAATTTGAATCCGCGCGCCGGAAGACGTAGCGTAGGCAGGCCTCCCACGAGGTGGACCGACGATCTGGTTCAGGTGTTGGTTTGCCGCTGGATGCGGGCCAAGCAGGACCGATCGTTGTGGAGATCACAGGGGGAGGCAGCAGGCCAGCAGTGGACGGCTACAGGCTTTTTTTTTATAATCCAACTAGCGACCCGCCCCGGCTCCGCACGGGAAAATGGTTGTTGTGGGTTATCCTTAAGTATATTATGCATGTTTTATACTTATAAACCTTCCTCTTGAATCACTCTATCTAATAAAAAAAACCGCATCAAAATCCGTTGCGTAGTTTTAAAGATTTAAGCATACATAGGGACATAGGGACAGAGAAAGCGACTTTGTTTTACACTATGTAGTGATACTTCTGTATTTATTACCTCACTATTTACTAGTGCCACCTGTTAAGCCGTTTTGTAAGGATTTTTTTTCTTACGTACTGGATAACTCCCCATTGCTAAGGTGGCGCAGTTGTAGAGTATAAAAAAATAAATACAGCCTAGCTCCGTGGTCGAGTGGTCAAAAGCTCGTCTGACGTTACGGAGGTTCCGGGTTCGAATCCCGGTGGGGACTCGTCGAACAAATATTCTTTGTGAGACTTTCCTCAGTTTGGTTAGGACATTGCAGGCTGAATCACCTGATTGTCCGAAAAGAAGTACTTCGGAAGGCACGTAAAGCCGTTGGTCCCGGCTACTGTCTACGGATGTAGTCGTTATAGGAGCCATGTCTTGTGCCTAAGGCGGTTCTATAATTCCGACACCAGGGTTTGTGAGGTAGGTTAACCTCGGAACCCACACGATAAGCAAACAAGCAAGCAAGCAAGCAAAAAATAAATAATCATCACTACTTATTATAAAACAAAGTCGCTTTCTCTGTCCCTATGTCCCCATCTATGTCCCTTTGTATGCTTAAATCTTTAAAACTACGCAACGGATTTTGATGCGGTTTTTTTTAGTAGAAAGAGGGATTCAAGAGGAAGGTTTATATGTATAATACATGCATAATATACTTAAGGATAACTCACAATAACCATTTTCCCGTGCGGAGCCGGAGCGGGTCGCTAGTAGGGGCCGTCCATTAATCACGTGATCTTTTTTTTAGCATTTTTTAACTTCCCCTCCCCCTTGGTGATACGTGGTGAGGTTTAAGACTACCCCCCACCCCCCCACTCAATATCACGTGTATTTTTAGTACCTGCAAAGAATCTGAAAATTTTTAGAAGATTATCTTTAAATACAGGTAGTAGCAGTATAAAGTATAACCTCATTTTATTCCGAAATTAAGGACTGTGATAAAAATGCCTAGACAGAAAGGTTGCAGGTTGTTTTTAATTGGAAAAAATAAATACACGTGATATCTTACCACACGCCCCCTCCCCTCTTGTGATATTTCGTGATTTTTGTCAAACCCCTCCCCCCCCTTTCAAGTCTCACGTGATTAATGGACGGCCTCGAAGTAGTAAATAGTATTATTAAATTGTAGATACCTCCACGAAGCAAAAACCCATAAGAAAGAACCAGCTTACCAATGCCAGAAGTGTGACGAAGTATTGTTCTCGTACAGTCTGCGCCACAGGCACATGATAGAGGTACACGGCGAGCGGCGACTGTACCAGTGCTCTCACTGCGACCGCTCGTACGACAGTCGCAAGTCGCTCAGAGAACACAACAGGAGATACCATCTCAAGGTATGACACAGGGGTCTATATTAAAACCCATAATTGAAAATGTATATATCGAAAATCCATAATCGATAAATGTCACAACGATTAAAATCCATAATTTTGAAATACATTATATTTAAAATCCCTAACTTTAATATGAATACTGTTAGTATGTATAATAATTAAGAAATATAAATTTGACAAATACAGTAAACATAATATATTAAATTATTATTTTTATCACCAAAATTGCTGTTTCTCTTATCTTCTTTTTTACCAAAATATCTTAAATTTATGATTTTGAAAGATTATACAATTATGGATTTTAATAGTTATGCTAAATAATGGTATGTATTTTTGAATTATGGATTCTAATTGTTATACTATTTAAAGTTATGGCAAGTCTGTTATGGATTTTCATAATAGGGATATTTATGTTATGCAATTTAAGGGGCACCCATGACACAGACAAGGATCTAAATTAGTGGTTCTTAACTTGATTGGTTCCTGGAGGCATTCCAAGTGGTCCGCGAAGCAATAGTAAACAAGTGTCGTGAAGTAATGATATGAGTCGACACAACGCGAACCGCTTTATTTTGTTTTTTTGCAAAATAATTAGTAAATAAATGTTAGTAGTAAAATTGTGCATGTTTTATTTACAGATATATCAATTAATTTATATTTAAGTACCGTATATTTACCAATAAACCAGCTGGGTGGTCCCCGGCAAAACAAAATTTGGTAAAATGGTCTCTCATGCCTATAAGGTTAAGAATCACTGATCTAAATAAACCTTCCTTCTATAAACCTTCTTTCTAGGGGAGGATTGTAGCTTTAAGGCTATATATAACCTTAATGAAATTCAATTTTGATTATGTTAAAAAACACTATTGAAATAGTAGTAAATAGTATCATTGTAAGAAGATTAGTATCATTCTGATTCTGATGATATAGCTATAGTTTAGTTAGGCATTCAATTGTCTTTACTGGGTGTGCATTATCGTATCATATCATTTAGATCCGCCACGGACTGTATAACCAAGTGATACTACATCTCGTAGCTCCTGCTACGTAATTGCTACGCCGTAGCAGTGCTCTACGGAAGGTCTACGCCGCACGGTGGGCTGAAAATCGGCTTTCATAGACTTAGGGACTTTGATTTTCATGTGTCGTTTTTTTTGCGGATATTGCTTCTATTAACCATTATTATTTACAAAAATGACACCTGAGTTAGTTCTGCATAATAATGAAGGAATAATATTTTTTTTACGAAAAATTTGTATGCAGCTAGTATGAAAAATCCGGTTTTCTCCGAAACGGCAAGGATTCCCGTAATATCCTTACAGGTGGTTATAGTACTAATTATTTGATTTTTTGACATACTTCACGTAACGGTCTGAGATGCCGTTTTTTTTTAAAAAAAACATCAATTTTTTAAATTTATTTTTAAGTTAGTTTCGGTTCTTTTTAGTGTCAAAGTTAATAAAATTGTTAATAAGAATGTTATTTACTGATACTAATAAATAATTATATTTCAATTACTAAAAAACAAAAATATTCAAATTCAAATACACTTTATTGCACATAAAACACATTGGTACAGAGAATAACATGTAGGTAATAAAAGGCAATTGGCGGCCTTATCGCTTTAAGCGATTTCTTCCAGGCAACCTTTACCTTTACCTTCAATATTATAGAAAATAATGATCATATTAACATTTAAATATTATTATAATATGTATATTATTTGCTTCTAAATATTTCAACACTAAATCATGGAACTGTCATACATATTGGTACAATAACCATGGTAAAAAAAAACTTGACAAAATACCATAATAATTTTAAAAAATCCTTATTGCTATCATAATCGTTGTCAGACTCCTATTCTGAGTCAAAATTCAGATTCGTTATATTATTAATATTATCTAATAAAAACTCACAACCAGTTCCTCAAATCGAATGAACTCTAGAGTTTCAGGAAAAAAATTCTGCTTTCTCTTGACATCCAACTTAGGTATTTGTGCACTAAGGAAAGGATCTAAAGTAACAACTCGTATATCAAGAATATCCCGATTTGAATCTTGTCTGCTTATTTTTCAAATCAAATCATTTATTTGCACGGATTCATAGTGTACATGGATGCTGATTCCATTATTTAATAAGAATCATATGACCCGCCAAGTATTATGGTATGCAAAAATTTTTCAATTGGTCTTAAAAAAAATTATAGTAACATGTTTTTATATAGACAAAATAATTTGAAAAGAGATTCCGTTTGAGGAACATGGTTTTGAGTTTTTAGATATATCAAATATGAAGTGTCTGACAACGATTTTGAATGCAATAAGGAAAATCTTTAATATTTTGTTATATTTTTTCATGTTCTCTTATTTTTACCTTGGTGTACACAGAATCCAGCACATGCGGTTGGATATTCACACTACAAAATTCACCCCTACCGCTACAGAATATGGGCGCTCTCAAGGTCAACATGCCCAGCCGCATGTGCTGGCTACTATACGATAGTTCCATAATTTAGTTTTGAAACATTTTGTATTATTGTATCTAGAGGCAAATAATATTCATATAAGAATATTAAAATGTTAATTTGTTTATTTTCTTTAATATGTTTGTTCTTTATAGTAATTAGACTTCCTTTATGTAAATTTTTAATAAATATATAATTATTCATTATTTCCATGTTTACTATTTTATGATAAAATATAAATGTTTCAGTAAAAACCATTCTTATTAACATATTTATTAACTCTGACACCAAAAAGAACCGAAAGTAATAAAAAAAATATAATTAAATTTTGATGATTTTTTTTAAAAAAAACGGCATCTCGAACCGTTACGTGAAGTATGTCAAAAAATCATAAATAATTAGTACTATAACCACCTGTAAGGATATTACGGGAATCCTTGCCGTTCCGGAGAAAACCGGATTTTTCCTACTAGTTTCATAAAATTTTTTCGTAAAAAAATTATAATTCCTTCATTCTTGTGCAGAAATAACTCGGGTGTTATTGTTGTGCATAGTAATGGTTAATAGAAGCAATATCTGCAAAAAAAATCGACCCTTGAAAATCAAAGTCCCTAAGTCTATGAAAGCCGATTTTCAGCCCACCGTGCGCCGTAGAGATTGTTCCCACTTCGCTTTACAGACCGACAAGGATCTAAATGAACGTGGCCTGTGGCGGAACTAACGCCTTGCGTGTTGCTCACTATATGTTTGACAGTCTCTTGTATGATTTTTTATTCTATTCACTATTGATTTATAACAGGTTCTAGATGTAGCGCGTCGTACAATAGCGCATTGAACACTTGGGACCGACTGACACACATGTGTAAACTCCTAATTACAACCTTATTCTCTCCAATTACGGTCGCATTTTCATTGCAATAACGTAGTGCACTGGAACCAAAATGCAATATGTGATTTTTAATAACTTCAACCTTAATGTTTCTTAATAGAGTTCTATTTTCACTGTGATAAACCATTTTTGAATCGTTCATGTTTTATCTGTGTTCTGTTGTAAATGTAAATGATTTTGTAGCATAGGGAGGATTCCCACATATGATTATTAGCTAGTATTAAAAATAATAATAATATTTCAGGTATTCAAGCATCAGTGTGATCTATGTGACAAGCGTTTCTACATACCTTCGAGACTGAAAGAGCATCTGGCCACTCATACAGGAGAGAGAAATTATAGGTGACTACATTTTTATAGGCTGCCACATCCATAGCTAGCACACATCTATAGCACGCATCCACAGCACGCATCCATAGCACGAATCTATAGTACGCATCCATAGCACGCATCTATAGCACACATCCATAGCAAGCATCCATAGCATGCATCCATAGCACGCATCCATAGCACGAATCTATAGCACGCATCCATAGCACGCATCCATACCACGAATCTATAGCACACATCTATAGCACGAATATATAGCACACATCCATAGCACGCATCCATAGCACGCATCCATAGTACGCATCCATAGCACGAATCTATAGCACGCATCCATAGCACGAATCTATAGCACACATCCATAGCACGCATCTATAGCACGCATCCATAGCACGCATCCATAGCACGCATCCATAGCACGAAATCTATAGCACGCATCCGTTTCCACCAGTCAAGTGTTAAGCTATGTGCACCAATGAATATGATTGGTGGATATCAAACGCATCCATAGCAACGTAGCGCATTTCTGGTGGAAAACCACCCTTAAGGCGTTCGCGACCGATCAATTAAATTAGAGGTTCTACGGAACATCGCATAATATAGTTACGATCTCTGAGATTTGTTCGAGAATTTTTGTTCGAATAATAGGCTAAGTTCTGCCGTGGCCGCTAAATTCTCTAAATATAAGTTGTTGGTATCTTTCATTCATATGGGAATCGAAAAAGATGGAGAGACGAATGAATTTAATTTTGAATGAAGATATTTAAAATAAGCAGTGCAGCTGTCAAATTCAGCTTAATTTAGTCGGGATGTTTTTAAATTCCTGCTAAATTACGCGTAAAATCTATGTTTGACGTGTCGCTTTCTCCATCCTTATATCACTATGTATGCTTAAATCTTTAAAACTACGCAACGGATTTTGAAGCAGTTTTTTTAATAGATAGACTAATTCAAGAGGAAGGTTTATATGTATAATACATGCATAATATACTTAAGGATAACCCACAATAACCATTTTCCCGTGCGGAGCCGGGGCGGGACGCTAGTAATGAATCAAATAATTTTTAATTTTGTTTTATTTTTCTACACAGATGCGAGCTGTGCGGCAAATCGTACCCGCGGCTCAGAGGGCTCAAAGTGCATTTGCAGTCACACAGCAGCGAGAAAAGATTCACATGTTCCCTTTGCAACGCCGCCTTCACACAGAATGTCAACTTGAAGAACCATATCAAGAGGCAACATCACGGCGCAGAATACCAGGACTCGTACCCACAGAACATTTAAAAGAGGTTAGAATGGCGATAATGCGCCGTCCGTATGAAATCCGGTGTCGCCGATTCCACCCCACCTTTCACCTCCACTACATCTGTACTTCAATAAAGATGAAGTTAACGCACATATTTGAAATTTCAAATCTAGCCAATCATAGCGCCGCTCAATCACGAGATTTCATTTCAAATGGAACGAATCATACCAAGGCCGGTGAAGCTTGATTGGTCGTACCTTCTCGACACAAGCATAGGAAAATTAAAAAAAAAAACTCAAAATCATACGCATGCACGCATACCGATGTACATTTTTATGGCTATGTGTGTGTAAAGTGCAATAGGTTATTTGACTGGATTTTAAAATATATTTTTTATTATTCAGTAGAGTTTGTGGATCCCAGTAATAGTTGTATTTTTTAATTCTGGTACATATTTCCTGAAAAATATCAAAATAAAAATTCAATATTTAAGTAGCGCGCCAAAACGCTACTTTGACAATATGGCGTCGCAATGGCATCATCGGTGACGTCACTAGCCAGTACTACTGTATAAAGAATATGACAAGTTGCTTAAGTAGAAAACGATGTTTACTGGCTAGTGACATATGTCCTATACCCGACCGATCAGGAGCGTTTTGAGTCACGTGACAAACGCCAAAAAAAATACATTTTTATTTACGGATTTTTACATAAATTAATTATTATTTTCAACTTCCCATAGTAACTATCCATTTTTAAACTTACATTACATACTGATTACAGTAATTAACACTTTATTTTTCGCATTGTCAAATAGCCTATTCAGATCGCACGGCGCTAGCTGAAAAGACGAAGTTGCTGCATCTCTTTCTCTCGCGTATCGCGCCACTCTACTAACACATATAGGGCTGCCGTCTTTGAAAAACATCTGATTTATGAACCGTGATATTTAACTGGTTGTTTATCCGCAACACAGTGGTAGTACTCATGAAACTGAACAACTTCTTCTTCTTCTTCTTTTCTTTTTTCTTTCTTTTTTTCTTTTTTTTTTTTTTTTTTTTTTTTTGTACAAACTTCAGTCACGTGACCGGCCACTTTGTATGACCAGTTGAATTTTAATGTTTAGTTGTCAGCCTATGTCCCTTAGGGAAAGTTGTTCAGTGTTATGAGTACTAGCACTGTCGCTTAACGTGTAGAACTTGGCGCACAGAGATGAAAGGAAACACTCACTAACACAGTTCGATTTTATTATTCAAACTCAAACTCAAACTCAAACTCAAATCATTTATTGCACGTCACAGTTGGTACATTTTAGATGTTACAAATATAGTACAGTATTTTGTGACACCCTGCAAGGGCGCAGCAATATTATGCGAGAGCGCATTTAACATTTATTAAGTTAAGAACAATATAAATTATTAAAACATTCTATCTACACTTGTATCTGCTTGTGTGTGGATGTTGCGTATAATATGTATTTAAGTATGTATTTATCTATCTATTTATCAGCAGGATAACCCATAGCTCTGCCTGGTTTTGGAATTCTGTAGTCTGAAGTTTGGTATTCACACTCAAACTTTCCGCACATTACGGATTTAAACTGATACAAGCTTTGAGAAATTATAAAAGATACATTACGAAATGGCCGTGTTGAAAGAGGCCTGAAGAAAAATAGAAGGTAATGAATGAATGAAAAAATTACAAATGAATGACGAATGAATTCCAAAATTAAATATTCAAATTTAGACGAAAAATAAATGGTAAATGCGATGAGAAATGAGGTAGGAACGAGGTGGCATGCAATGCACCTCGTTACAGTACTATGTCACAAAATAAAAAGTTTCCAGATAGTCCACTCCCGCCGTCCTTGAAATTAACTACCTAAAGCACTATTATTTATTCTGTGCCTAAACTTGACTGCTTGAAAAACGTGTATCGTCATTATTGTGTTGTGTTTAAACAGCCAAATACACCACAACAGTAATAAGAACACTTATCAATTTTTTTAGCCCAGTGTTTTTCAACCTGTGGGTCTTCTGTAGGGGGGTCGCCGGAGGTCGAGAGAAATATTTGATTTATTAAGTAGGAGAATTTCAACAAAGGGATATACCTACTCATAAACATTTGTATGTTAATACAAACGCACTGTGGCTTATTATTAATAACAGTAAACACGAATTTCAAATAATTGTCGTCATATTATTATTGACGTTTAACCTTTGTTTTATTTCCACTCTCACCAGAAGTTGGCGGTTCTGTTGATCCTTTCAGGATTTTTATGAATTATTAAAAATTACTTCAAATCACTACATAGTATAAAACAAAGTCGCTTTTTCTGTCCCTATGTCCCTATGTCCCTATGTCCCTATGTCCCTTTGTACGCTTAAATCTTTAAAACTACGCAACGGATTTTGATGCGGTTTTTTTTAATAGATAGAGGGATTCAAGAGGAAGGTTTATATGTATAACACATGCATAATATACTTAAGAATAATCCGCAATAACCATTTTCCCGTGCGGAGCCGGGGCGGGTCGCTAGTGCGTAAATATTACTAAAATGTAACAACAATGTCTTACGGTCGTCAAAAAATTGAACTGTCGACGTGAGCTGCAACTCGCAAGCTAGCCACTACACTTGCCGGACGGCCGGCATATAGGCCTTGGTCGTACGTTCGTCTTCGTATACCTATGAGCCTAAATTGCGTTAGTTATCAATCGGCGACGTATTCGATGTATGTAATTGTAAAATAAATAATGTGTTTTACGTACTATATTATGTACTTATATCTGAATCCTAATTATGGAGACGCATAAAAACGTCGTATGGAATGAATGAAATTTGGAATATTGCAACATACATACATTACATGATAAAAAAGCGAAGGGTCGGGGGGTCGCGAATTTTTTTTTCATACCAAGGAGGGTCGCATCACGAAAAAGGTTGAAAAACACTGTTTTAGCACATCAAACATCAATACTTTGTTAATAATAATCGCGAGAGCGACGACTGCACGTGGTCCGAGCTTGTACAGAGCGTGGTCCGAGCGGCCTGTAAACGCAATGATCAATGTGTGCGTAAGAATATGGCGCTTAGTTCCGAGTGGGCCATCTGTCTAGGCGCGCCGCGCGCCGCCGCTATACGTCATTTGTGACTATGTTGCGGTTAAACAACCAGTTGTTAAAGGATGATGAACATTTTTATATGAGTCCCGTCCCCCCCTTCCAACAGATCTTTTGTATGTGTCAATAGGTTGTTATGGATCTATAGAAAGGCTAGTAACCAGTTTTAACTTCATGATCAATGGGATTTGAAAATTAAAGAAACATTTTTGCTAGGTTTTTTTGTTATCTTGCCTCGAATAAACCTAGTACAATAGATTTTTAATGTTTGCAATGCTTGCAATCTGTTATTTTGGGTACCAATATTAATAACAAGACGATTTTTTCTCGGAATATCCCGCGTCTTTGAAAGAGGTCGCCATAGTAAAAAGTAATCACATAGCTAAGACGCATATACTGAGATACATTTCAAATCTGTTGGTCGATGTTATTAGTTTTCTGTTTTTGGGGGGACGTCTTGACACATCATCCTTTCACGGTGTACCTATATGTCGTCGGCAAATTGAAGAACTCGTCATTTTACAGAACGCTTCGGCATTTTGCAAACGCTCGCCGTTCTGTAATATGCCGAAGGCAAATCGTAGGATGCGTTCCTATTCTCATACTTAATTTATATTTTCGTGTCAATAAAAATATTTGTTTCGTAGAGTTTGGCTATTGAAAGTAGACAATTGATGAAATTGGAAAACATTGAACTGGCAACAAAGTTACATAGAAAAAAGTATCAAATTAGGTAAATCCATAGGGGGTCGTCCATTAATCACGTGAGGTTTGAAAGGGGGGGAGGGGTTTGACAAAAATCACGAAATATCACAAGGGGGGAGGGGGGGTGTGGTAAGATATCACGTGTATTTATTTTTTCCAAACAAAAACATCCTGCAACCTTTCTGTCTAGACATTTTTATCATAGTCCTTAATTTCAGAATAAAATAACATTATACTTTATACCTGTTTTTAAAGATAATATTCTAAAAATTTAAAGATTCTTTGCAGGTACTAAAAATACACGTGATCGAGGGTGGAGGTGGGGGGGTAGTCTTAAACCTCACCACGTATCACCAAGGGGAAGGGGGGTTTAAAAATGCTAAAAATATGATCACGTGATTAATGGATATATTGTAATTTAATAAAATTAGTTCCATTGAAATTCCGCAATATGGGGAGGTATTTTATTTCTGTGGTCGGGCTTTACATTAAAATACTCTTTGTATTCATCATGCATTCATTATGTTTTTGTAAGGTTATGTGTATTTTTAAAGAATAAATATCTGTCTATTCTATTCTACCGTTGTTTATTTATTCGTAAACAGTTTTGTAACGCTTAAAATAACACAGTAGGTACCAGTCAAACGTGGTACAAACCATTATTATTATAACTTGCACCATTATGATAACGGTTATCAGATAACCACATAGATAGGTACTTAATTACACGTGGATAATATATCTCTTGTTTTCTCTTCATATATTTTTATATTAATCCTCCATTGAGAATATCAAGTAAATATTAGGCTGTGATGACTATGTAAAGGTAATAAAAATTATAGAATATATGCACGACAAAACAATATCTGAATTCATTTTCGAAAAATATTACATAGGACGTGGTCGCGGGTGAACTGATTACTAGCATGATGTCAGCACGGCGCGGTGGATATTTGACTACCCACATCACTATCACTACATAGTATATAACAAAGTCGCTTTCTCTGTCCCTATGTCCCCATGTATGCTTAAATCTTTAAAACTACGCAACGGATTTTGATGCGGTTTTTTTTAATAGATAGAGTGATTCAAGAGGAAGGTTTATATGTATAATACATGCATAATATACTTAAGGATAACCCACAATAACCATTTTCCCGTGCGGAGCCGGGGCGGGTCGCTAGTATACATAGAATAATCTAGTTTACCTAAATAATATATCATGATTAGACCCGTTAAACCATATTAAAATTAGTGAAAATCGCGAGAGTTTAAAATGTTTTTTTTTTTTAATTACATATGTGCAATAAATAGCTCATTAATTTTGTCGAGTTGTCTGTACTTCTGCTGTAAAGCGAATCTGTCATAAAGCGATTCTGACCTAAAGCTAATCTGTCTTACAGCGAACGCGACGGACAAAATTGTCTATATAACTACTGAGACATTTTTTTATTATATAAATACATAATATGGCGGACATGTACAGTGACGTCATTGTACATGTTGGATCTCTCTCTATTCTACAAGTTTAAATCAATATCTACTTACTTATAACATAACTCGTAAAATAAGTTGAATTTTTCATATTCAGTTATAAATGTTGATTTCAATTTATAATCACTACATAGTATAAAACAGTCGCTTTCTCTGTCCCTATGTCCCCTATTCCCTATATCTCTATGTATGCTTAGATCTTTAAAACTACGCAACGGATACTGATGCGATTTTTTTAATAGATAGAGTGATTCAAGACGAAGGTTTATATGTATAATACATGCATAATATACTTAAGGATAACCCACAATAACCATTTTCCCGTGCGGAGCCGGGGCGGGTCGCTAGTATTAATTTAAAAAACGTGCATATTCCCTATTCTTGAACCGCAAACGCATACGGGATTCGAAACTGAGCCTTTCCAATGAAAAGTAACGGCCCTCGCCACTATGCCTTGTTGCTTGCTTACCGTGTGTGTTTCGAGGTTAACCTACCTCACAAACCCTGGTGTCGGAATTATAGAACCGCCTCAGGCTTCCGACATGGCTCCTATATCGACTACATCCGTAGATAGTAGCGGGACTAACGGCTTTACGTGCCTTCCGAAGCACGGAATCATCTTTCTTTTCGGACAATCAGGTGATTCAGCCTGCAATGTCCTAACCAAACTGTGGAAAGTCTCACAAAGTGATATCTGTTCGACGAGTCCCACCGGGATTCGAACCCGGAACCTCCGTAACGTCAGGCGAGCTTTTGACCACTCGACCACGGAAGATGCCTATGTCTGCCTTGTTGAAACGCCCCCAAAATTACGTATATCGTAATATCAAGGCAATGTGCGGGAAGCAGCGATACTTTTTTAGTTTGATAGCTGTTAACTGTCACAAGATACTAAGTAGGTACCTACCTGTCTAATTAAGGCGGCAATATACTTAATAAGCTATCTATCTATTATGATAAAACTGTAGAGGTCGAAAAGCAGTAGGTAAGTACAAAGAAGAAAATGCTAGAAACCCAGGCAGGGGGATAAACTTTGGGATAAAACTAATCCAGATTTATTTCAAATTATTTGTTTCTCTGTTTGTCTGTTTGTGCGGGCTAATCTCCGAAACTGAGACCGATGTTAATGAAATTTTGCATGATGGTACATACCTAAGGAGGTATATCCCCGGTCATCATCTTAGATAGAAAAGTTCCCGTGGGATAGTTAAAAATGACTACGGAAAAGTTAATTAACAACGCGGAAGTAGCCGCGGGCAGCTACCTACACGTCCGTCTTTTTGGGCACTTTTCAACTCTTTTTCGGAGGAAATTGGTGTTGACAGACGGACGGACAGACAAACGAGTTATCCTTTAAGCGTTCCGTTTTTTATTTTAGAGGTAGGTACGGCATCTTACGAGTAAAAACAAAAATAAATCAGCCTGCCGCCGTCTTAATTAATTGTTTGTAGGTAATTGATATCTCACCCGTTATACCTACTTACTTATTGTACGTAAAACGGGTAGCCAAGCCTCGCAAGCTCACAGCGATTTTGGTACCTATAGGTACCTGGTGGCCTGGTAAGTAATGTTTGTGGTTACGTATTAGAAAATCAAAACTTCATCGAGCAAATTTTAAAATAACAACGAAAAATGAACAAATTTTAAAATATCAATGGTCATTTGACCAAAAGTTCAACTGACCAAAGTCTGGAATATCAACGTTTAAATTATCTATGCGCCCACATCGCTTCTGCCATACCCTTCGAACTTATACTATCCGAAGTAGGGAGGGGTGCCCTGAACTTCCGTGCTCGCTTCGCTCGCACCCGCCTGGTAAACTAATTTAGCCTAGGGCCTAGGACCTAGGTAAACGTTTATAATTTGCAAACTAACTAATTATAGACTGTGGAAGGTAAACAAAATACTGAAGAATATCATTCGCGATAGTGAAATTTGACTAGAGACATTTGGTCTTTTAAATTTTGTTATTTAATTTGTTGTTCTTTTAAAATTTGCTTGATGAAGTTTTGATTTTCTAATATGCAACCATGTTGTATGTTTTAGTTTCTGTTGTATATTTTAGTTTTATTCTGTTCTGTTTGTACATACCTATTACTTTAAGTTTACAGTGACTTTGGCTTTTGTATGCTGTTATACTGTAAATGTTTTTTCTATAAATAAATAAATAAATAATAAATAAATAAATGTTTGTTTACGTTCAATGTCTCTGTGGCTCAGTGTGATTTTGACGTACCTATTCGCGACAATTCGCGTTTTGGCGCTTTTTTCTCTACCTATAGTGTTTTATACTGAATGAAAGTAATTTCAAGGGAATTGGCGTTTATAATCCATATAGATACTTACGACAGCTGAGTTATAGTAGGTAGGTAGGTACCATCTACTATGGAATAGTTGCACGTAAGGATTGTAATCGACGTAGACTACCCTGCAAGCGCGTCCTCTTTGTTTCATGTAATCTAAAAAGTAAGAAATAAGTATTTTCTTCTCATACTACTATAAATTTTTTATACCAAAACCGGTCAAAATGTAAGGGTTGTGCGGTGCGTGCGACGATGCTCGCTTATCGTGTGGGTTTCAAGGTGAACCTACCTCACAAACCCTGGTGTCCGAATTATAGAACCGCCTTATGCTTCCGACATGACTCCAATAACGACTACATTCATAGACAGTAGCCGCCGGGACCAACGGCTTTACGTGCCTTCCGAAGCACAGAATCATCTTTATTTTCGGACAATCAGGTAATTCAGCCGGCAATGTCCTAACCAAACCACACCAAACTGAGGAAAGTCTTATAAAGTGATATTTGTTCGACGAGTCCCCACCGGGAATCGAACCCGGAACCCCCGTAACGTCAGGCGAGCTTTCGACCACTCGATCACGGAGGCTGTGCGTGCAATAAAACATTTCATCGGAAGATTGACTTGACTCGGCTTCGCAGTGGCACTGCCGTGCCCCCAGAAAGCGAATATTGATAGCAAAGATATCAAAGGCCATGTGGTATTGTTACAAAATTACATTATGTAGGTACACATGTTATGATGTTTATGATAGTTTACCTCGGATAAATATAAAAAGGGACGTCTCGAGTCTTGAGCATACAATCATCTAACATCAATATAGCTGCCTATTGTAGACAGGTTTTCGTTTGACCAAAGTTACTTTTTAGACTGAATTACCATAATGGCGCTGAGACTTACTTTTGTGTTCGCCATGATTGTAGCTGCTTCTCAATTTGATTTTACTGGTAAGTATAAATTTATAATAATAATTACACTTAAGTAGGTTGATTTTATAGTTTGTTAGTAGTTTGGGGATCAGAAAGCAGAATTTCTAACTTAAATTTAAAAACCTGTCCCTTTCACGAGTACGAAGAGGGATAGGTGACATGTCACTACCATTCACAAATTCACTATAATAGTGAAATAATGTTATATTAAAATCTACATCTATACTAATATTATAGAGAAGAAAGATTTGTATTTTTATGTGTGTGTACCAATGTGTCAACTCAAATTTAGATACGTCAAACAACGTAGTTATTGTAGTAGGTAGGTAGTTAGTTTACTTTTTTTCACATTGTGCAAGGCACGTGAAAACTTGCCTCTTATTTTAAACTAGCTTTCCGCCGCGGCTCCGCCCGCGTTAACAGTTATTCCCGTGGGAATGAGGCCATTTCCCGCGGTAAAAGGTAGCCTATATGTTACTCAGGGTGAATGCAGCTTTCTAATGGTGAAATAATTTTTGAAATCGGTTCATTGAGTTTATTCATTACAAACATACCTTCACACACACACAAAAATACAAATCTTTCCTCTTTATAATATTAGTAGGTACCTATGATAGTATGATGATATCTTTCGAAGTTAGATTCATTCATGTGCCATTCTTTTTGATCTAGTTTTCTTTGTTTGCAAGGTGTCTGTCACAATCGAGGTTTCTTATTTCTTTGAACAGGCTTTAGCTTTAGTTGTTGAAAGTATCAAGTAGGTAACGGGACCTTTTGTGACGGGGGTTTCATATTTTTATTTATTTGAATGTTATTAATTTCAGAAACTGTTCCCGACGGTTACGTTTATATAGAAGCGATGAATAACTACTATAAGTTGCACAGAAATAAAATTCAGTGGCAGGACGCTAAACAATCGTGTGATGATGAAGGGGGCTCGCATTTTTATCCTCAAAGCAACTATGAACTCGAGAAAATCATCCATGCATTCGGCCTTACTGGTTACATCAGCGTTGGAATATCTGATGCACAAAATCGAGGCACTTACATGACAATAGATGGTGAGTAGGTATAGATAGGTAGGTACTTTATCGGCTCACCTTAGCGATGTGCCGATCCCAGGAAAGAAAGAAAGAAAGAAAGAAACTTTATTTGTGCAAATGTGGTGAACAGTTGTTACATTATATGGAAATACGGGATCACACATTCGACCAACATTAATTTGGTATACAAAAGCGAGAGGGGCGAAATCAATTAGACAATATTTTGACAATAACATAACCATAATAAAACAATTAGATAAGCGTCTAGCATGCACAGCAAACAGCCTACTTCTTGAATCTAAATGCGAGAAAGTCTCTTATATTATAAAAACAATTTTCAATCAGGAATTTGTGTAGAATACTTTTAAATTTTTTAACAGGCAAATCCTTCATATCTTCTGGCAAGTTATTGTACAATTTGACGGCCATATTATAGGAATTGTTAGAAAAACAAGCAGTAGTGGAAGGAAGAGTCAATAACCGATTCGGGTACCTGGTTAAAAAGGTGCAAGTGTCAGATAACTTTGTAAATAGTTCGCTGTTGTTTTTGACAAATATGCAAATTTCGTAAATATACATTGACGGTAATGTAAGCAATTTTAATTTCTTAAACAGCGGACGACAGGATTCCATTGGACCAAGCCCACACATAGATCTCAAACATTTCTTTTGGATCAGAAACTCGAATATCCCTACACTAAAAATGCTACGAGTAGTTTCCGTTTGAGGTCCAGCTAGGACGACTAAGGGAGATCTGTAGGGTTGATCAGGTCATTAGGTACCTAACCGGAAAACATCAACCCGATCTACCACAGCATATTTCATTGGGAATGGAGGGAATATTTCCGGGAACGGCACATCACTAGCTTAGGCTCAAATACTTAGACCTCGTGTCTCAAGACGCGGGGCGTAGCGCGGCGCGTAGCCGTAAACGCTTTTTTTTTTAATTGACCTATGCTTGTGTGGAAAAGGTACGACCAATCAAGCTTCACCGGACTTGCGGGGGATCGGAAAACTCTACCCCAAAAAAAGTCATATACCAACGCGTCTAGGGGCGGCTCCAGGAGGGCGTCGGACCTCGACCTAGCGCGTTGATATTGAAAAACATCGTGAAGGAGACGACGACGACGCCTGAGGGGCTCCGTCTCTGATTTTCAATTTTGATTTTGGTCCTGGCCCCGCCCCCGCCGCGGCGGGTACGGGCACTGTAACTTGGAGGGTACATTTGTAACCTGAAGGGTATTCGCTACCAGAAGGGCATTCTGTTAGGTGTAATCTATATTCTTTGGCTGCTTACTGCATCAGTGTTTACGGCGGCGGGGCGGAACCGCGTGGTGGGGTGTGGGAAATAGCCCGTATCTACACTTTACAACATAGGGATTGGGATGGGAAGAGCCACGGAAGAGCCTTCATCAAAGTAGAGTTTGGATGTTTCTTTCATGAAGCCACTAACGGAAGGGAGTTGGGAAGTTGTACTTCCGCGTTCGTAGTTAAATACTAAACATTCCTTTTTCGTAATTAATTATCAAACAAGGATTGATTTTTACTTTTTGAAGACTTATTACATTCATTAAGGCTCTCCAGTCAGGTTTAAGGTTTGACTTTGAGGCTGAGAGGCGCTCTGACCTGGACTTGAAACAAAATGAGTTGATAGCCCGTCCACCTGCGGCGATCATGACGTACTCACGAGCCCGTATTGATAATTAGTTAAGAAAGATACGTATACCAAATTTACAACTTAGTCTGTCCAGTAGTTTCCAAAGAAATAGGCGCAGACAGCTAATTACTCTCATCTATCCTTTACGATGTTTTTCAATTCCTTCACGATGTTTTTCAATATCAACGCGCTAGGCCGTGGTCCGAGGCTCCCTTGAGCCGCCCCTAGACGCGTTGGTAGTATATGACTTTTTTGGGGTAGAGTCTTCCGCTCCCCCGCAAGTCCGGTGAAGCTTGATTGGTCGTACTTTTTCGACACAAGCATAGGTCAATAAAAAAAAAAAAAACTTTCATCTAGATCGTCAGATGACTGCGACAAATGCACGCACATTGCACAATTTACTGCACTGCCCGACAAAAAGAGGGGTGTTATAAGTTAGACATGTGTGTCTGTTTGTCTGTAGCATCGTAGATCCTAAATGGATGCACCGATTTTGATTTAGTTTTCTTTGTTTGCAAGGTGTTACAATCGAGTGTTCATAGCTATGATCCAAGAAAATATCTTCAGCCATTTGAAGATTATCAGCTCTTTCCTAGTTGTTGAAAGGATCAAGTAACGGTTTTGTGGAGGGGTTTTTAAATTTTAATTTACTACATTGTTTGGTTTATATTTTGCTTACAGGGCGCCCCGTCAGCCAAGTATTTAATAAATGGCGTTCGGAACACCCTGGTTCATACGTGGGCTGCGTTTATCTGGATACCACTAATCGTGAACTTGGGGTCTATACTTGCACTAGCACCGAACCTTACATCTGCCAACTTGAAAGAGGCACTGGATTGGTGGAGGCAATGAAAAAGATTATTGGTAAGCATTAAGGAATTACGCACAATTACAGCCGGAATAAGAATTTAAGGCCTAACTAGGAACTACCCCTAGTTTAGTTACCCCCTGGCCACAGCTTCGCGCGGCGGCGGCGGCGCCAAACTTGCCAGAACGTTTTACATAAGTTATTTTCAAGCCTTTGCGTTACTTCCGCATTACATGACTCAAAACGTTATTTTTACGTATTTTTAATATTATTTCTGCTGAATTATAGTGTCAAGTCAAAGTCATTTTCTAACTAAAATAAGATAAACGTTACTTTTTGCATGAAAATTGAGCTTTTTTGCAATTTAGAAATGAAAAAAACCATTAGTTCTCTCATGTTAATTTTGTCTATGGGTCACTGGCAACATTCCGCTGGTCGCGCCAAGTTGTGGCCAGGCCCTTAGGCCTTTCTTTCGTTCAAACATGAGACAGACAGACAGAGAGAGTCACTTTCTTATCTTCTATACCTATAATAATAATAATAATTTAGGTCGACAGTCTGAACATAGAAAAAATGCATTGTAGCTTGTATTTTATGTAGGTATTTATTTTATCGTAAATGCACTGCCCCGCTGCTGTTATCGTTGCCTCTCCTTTACAATGGTTGCCTGGTAGAGATTACTACCTTAGCTATAAGGTCACCTATTTGTAGGTACCTACACTTTTCCCGTTGTAAACTGTATTTCTTGTTATTAGGGTAGACCGGGGACAAACGTAACACTTTTTGTTAAAATACCTATAACACAAAATCTACGCGCTTTATCCAAAGTTTGGATCATTTGGTAGTAGGTTAATTTCATTGTCTTTAAGCTTTTATTTTTAAATTACACTTAAATTGCATTTATCGTACCGAAAATCCAGTTTGAATTCGAGGGGTCTCACTGCTACTATTGACCCCTAGTATGGGTCAATTGTAACAACATTTTAAAAGACAATAAAAGACAGAGTAGATTAATATCACCACTTTTATTTACTTATATGCGTAGTTTAACCACTTATTTATCAGTCTCAATTATAAGGAAACTTGTTTTCATAAACTTATTAAATAATCAACATGAAAGTTTAACAAAATTTAAATAGATTGTTAATAGCTTTATACAAAATAATAGATATGAGCGCCGATGGGGTTAGGGTCGGCGGCGGCGGCGCGCCGAGTTTTTGGGCTCGGCGGCGGCGGCGTCGGCGGCGTGACCTTGTTCATTCTTGACCAACGAAAATTTTAGAAAATCAAATAAAAAATGATGTCAATCTTGTTCTTTTCTCACAATCTGTTATCGATCCTACATTATCAACAACACCAATAAAATATTTTGAGAATTTTAGTATTGCAGCTGCCGGGCAATACTTAACAGTAGATGTCGGCTGCTTTAGAAGCAAAATAGGCATAGGATATCTTTGTTTATAGCAACAGTAGACAAAATAAATTGATGAATTGTTATAAAATTATGTTAAAAACGCATTAATTAAATTATATTTAATGAAAATTGTGGCCAAATTTGTTTATCGGCGCGCCGATGCTTTTTCACGGCGGCGGCGGCGTGTGCTTTTGGTCGGCGGCGGCGGCGCGCCGGCGCGGCGCTCATATCTACAAAATAATAATTAACTTTAAGTAAACACAGGAACCCTTTGGGCCAAATACAACTTCTGAGGATTAATATTAGTTAAATAACGACAGTAAAACGTATAAAAACATAATTTTATTTTTTGAATGAAGTTACAATTGCCCCTGTTACAACCGTCCCTGAATTAAAAAAATATTAAGTTGAAAATGGACTTATGACGAACATGATTTGCTCATTAAGCAAACGGATCACTCTCAAAAAATATGCACCAGCAGGAGATTGAAAGTCGAAAATTTGATTTTTCTTCACAAAGTAAAATGTCTTTTGAGCCACGATCAGTTTTTATTCGTTTTTGAGGCATCTGGAAAACAAAACATTAAATTGAGAGTATTACCACAACAACACACAACAACAACGTAAAATTTAATTGTTTTTGTTTTATTCGAAAATACATATATGAAATTAATGCGTGTTGGGTCAATTGTAGCACGGGGTTGATTGTACCGTTACAATTGACCCCTTCCCTGCTGTTACAATTGCCCTCAAGTACCTAGTACATTTGACAAAATATGAAATTTGCAAGAAAACTATCGAAATTTAGCAGCGGAATTATCACAATTATGGCAGCCAATCATCTTAGCAACAGAGTGATTACAATGATTTGGCTATAAATCCTTCACTAATTACAAAAAAAGTGCGTAATTCAGAGTAAAAAACTTACCTGTGGTGGTGGAAAAACAAAAATTCCCTCTGAGCACGTCCGTTTCACAGCGAGCGCGCCGCCGATTGGTGAGCAGATCGAGACACGTTAGACGCGTGATCTGGCCGACGCGCACACATTTAAGCGTTGTATATGTGTGGAAATATCGCCAATGTTACTATTGCCCCTTGTTACTTTTGTCCCCGGTCTACCCTACTTTACTGGTGTGCAATAAAGTATATTCTATTCTATTCTTAAAACCGAGTCAGGGGGATGTAAGTAGGTATGTAAGAAGTGATATACATAACCACTTTTTATTTTTTGTTTCTCTGTTTGTACGGGTTAATCTACGAAACTTTTGGACCAATTCGAATTAAATTTTGCATGGTGTTAACTTATATCGTCGTTTAACATCTTAGATAGTTTTTACCGTGGGAAAATATCTCATTCCTAAAGGAAACTGCACGGAAAAGCCAAAAAAACAACGCGGGCGGGCGGTTTATAATAGTAAATTAGTCGTAGGGGTCAGGATTTACATTTTGACAGTTCTAAAAACAAAAAAAGGTTCACTGTGGTAATAAGAGATTGACGTGACAACAACAGTGTTGCCAGTTTTTTATCTGCCCTGATTGGTTTGACGGTTTGACAAGCTCGCTTTTGACATTTTATTCGACATGCACGCCATCTATTTGAGTCAATAGAACCTTTTTTTTTCTTAAATGCCATCTTGAAAATCCCTCAATGTTAATCCCTCACATTTTTTACACAGACGATGCCAGCGACAGACTGACTGGAGTCCTAGAAAAGCAAGCAGCGGCTATGCAGGCACAAACCAACAACGAAACCTCAGTTCTGGAGCGATTAGCAAATGCTATTACCAACCAGGGCACGGCTGCGGCACGTAGGACAGAAACAATGCAACGAAAGGCCGCTGTAGCTTACAGACAGCTGGACACCTTACTAATGCGGTCTGGTAACCAAACAACTCTGCTGGAAATGTTGGTACAAGCTACGAGGAACCAGACAACAGTGTTGGCACAGATGCTGGAAATGCTTCAAGACGACACCAAACTCGTTCCACGTCCAGAACAGTGATAGGTACCTACTTAATGACGTATAAACGACCAACGAGAGTTATATTTCTCGTATTAGTAAACAGAAGTAAAATTATATTCTATAACCAGGTAGCCTATGTTACTCAAGGTGAATGTAGCTTTCTAATAGTGAAAGAATTTTTGAAATCGGTTCAGCAGTTTTTGAGTTTATTCATTACAAACATACACACACACAAAAATACAAATCTTTCCCCTATAATATTAGTATAGTAAACGTATTATTGTCAATTTTATTATTAAAGCCCGACCAAAGAAATATGACACCTCGCCATATTGCGGAATTTCAATGGAACTAATTTTATAAGGGAAATTGTTGCCATAGTCGTAAAAATATACACGTGGCGCCCCCAGAGCAGGTTTCTTATTTCTTTGGTCAGGCTTTACAAGCTTTTATTTAGTTTCACCTGTTTCGGTATCTGTGTGTCTGTGATCAAATCGTGCAAGTTCCGGTATCTGTGTGTCTGTGATCAAATCGTGCAAGTTCCGGCGACAATGCAATATTATGGTATAGGTATTCTTTGTTTTTTCCCAAGGTCTATTTCTATTCTATCTTTGTGCCAAGTTTCGCTAAAATCGGTTCAGTAGTTTCGGAGCCTATTCAATTATTAGGAATATTTTAAGTATATTTTTTTACACCTTGGGTTACATTATTGAAGTTTTAGTAAGGATACCTAATTTATTTTTCAAATATGGCTAATCCTAAGGGATTATGTAGCTTTTCAACAGTGAAAGAATTTTGAAAATCGGTTCAGTAGTTTCGGCCCCTATTCGATGCAAACAAACAAACCTTTCCTCTTTATATTAGTATAGATAGAATAGATTACTCATACATAACTATATTCACATGAAGAGTGGTGTCTCCTAACACAGGTTTTTTTAGCTTAAAAGGAGACACCCTGTATAAAATATGGATTTGTTTAAAATTAAAACACAATTTTACTTTATTAGGTACATTTTTATTTTTAACATAAATGAAATCCGCTCTAAGCTGTGGCCTGGCTGTATTCGACGTGATGTGTCTTCATATGTCCTTTCAAACTGCATTTCTGTACGAACGCCTGCCCGCAAACCGCACAAGAAAACCTGCGGTCATTATTATGTATACGTAAATGTTCCCGCAACGTTTTCTTCCTAGCATACGCCTTCTTACAAACAGAACACTCGTGAATCCGTTCCCCGCTGTGTTTAATCATATGGACTTGTAATTCGCTATTTGTAAAGCATTTATAGGCGCAGGTTTCACATTGATAGTCCCTCTCTTCTAAATGTTCCCTTTTCATGTGACGCGACAGAGTGTACCTCCGGTCAAATGATTTGTCACACACATTACACTTGTATTTCAACGGCAACATCCCGTGTTTGTCCACCATGTGTTTCTGTCTTTTGAAATATTCGGAGAATCGCTCGAAACATTTCGGACACTTGAACCTTTTTATTAATCTGTGGACTGTGTCGTTGTGGTTCCTTAATTTCTGGTTTGAGGCGAATACCTTGTTGCATTGTTCGCAAGGGAACGCGCCGCCCGAATGCATGCTTTTAATGTGAACTTTTAATCTATATTTCGTGACGAAACCAGACCCGCACTCTTTGCAAACGTAATTTCTATAGTGCGTATTCATGTGTCGCTCTATCGACCCAAATGTCTCTAAACTAAATCCGCAAACTTGGCATTCGTATATATTAGTCAGTGTCAGTTTAAACGGAATCACCCTATCCGTTACGCCTGTATGAAAAACTTTTTTGTGTACTTTTATTAAGTGCGTTTTCAAATCGTTTACGGTTTTCATTTCTTGATTGCATATAGTGCATTTCAGATCGGATGTGTCTACGTATACCACAATGCTTTCAGAGCCACAAGCGCGTAGTAGTTTTCTTAATTCATTTCTATTGTGCGTTTTAGTTTGATGTTCTTTCAGTTTTTCCACATTCTCGTACAAGTGGCGGCAGTAAAAGCAAGGGAACCCGGATCTGCTCTTGCTTTTAAAAGGGGTTAAATTTGAGTTTTCAAGCAGTAACGCGCAGTTAAGTACAAGAGCTACTTTTTCGGAGCAAAAAGTTTTCTGTTTCCGACTAATCCTCGAATCGCGTTCCGATTCCAACAATTCTTCTATCATTTTTGATGTGATTACTTTATCTGAAAAATAAAACAATGTGTATGGTCTGTTTCATATAAATCCGGACAAAAGTTCATTGACCTCTTTCTTTTAAAATATAATGTAACGCCAAAATGTCTAGCAAGGTCACACGCTCACCCCGCCTTCTACTACGGTATGCCAAATTACGTATTTAGCGATAATTTCCTATAGATTTACCGTTCCGTTTAAAAAAACAATGTGCGCATTGTATGCAGGCGTCAATGACCTTTTGTCCGGATTAATATGAAATAAACCATAGAATAGAATTACTAAACCGCGTCTTAAGTAAGGATGCGCACGATTACAAATTTATTTGCGCTTGTTGTACTCCTTTTATAATACATTGTGGTCGTAGAGCGGCAGAAAAAACAACTTTGCAATACAAAGGTATTTTTGCCGCTTCGATTGTCTATTTTGCTTTCGCACTGTTTGGAATGGTTGCGCTCTTGGCTGCAAATAAACTTGGTAATCGTGTGCACGTTAACTTGAGACGCAGATTATAAATATACTCAATTGTTCACTCCAGACCACAAAACAGTATAGTGTAAACAAACAGGACAGAAAATGTACAGTGCAAGTTCATAATTGCAGTCATTTTATAATTGGCTATGTCAGTGACGTTACGTAGGTTCCGGGTTCGAATCCCGGTGGGGAACTTGAAAACCCTGGGTTTCCCCAGTTTGGTTAGTACACTGCAGGATGATTCTGTGCTTCTGAAGGCACGTAAAGCCGTTGGTCCCGGTTACTATCTACGGATGTGTCGTTATAGGAGCCATGTCGCCTAAGGCGGCTCAACAATGCCGACTTGCCGACACCAGGGTTTGTGAGGTAGGTTAACGAAACCCACACGCTAAGGAAGGAGGACATACCTTTCATCAGCTCCAATTGTTTGGCGAAATTCGGATACACCACGTGCAAACAATCTCGAGTCGGCAGCGGTCGAGCGAAGCTGGCGTACCTTCAAATATATTTTTATTTTGATTAAGTATAATAATAATATGTGGGACATCTCACACACGGCCATTAGACCCCTGCCTAGGCAGAGCCTGTGCTATGGGTGCCAGACAGCTGATATACATACATATATAAATATACAACATCCAAACACAAGGCTAACACAAGTGCTCATCACACGAATGTTTGCCCTGGGCGGGATTCAAACCAAGACCCTGTGCTTCGTAGGCAGGAGTACTACCACAGTACTACCAACTAGGCTACGGGGCCGTCAACGTAAAATTATTATAATTAATTTATTATAATTTTACGTTGGGAAGTTTTCCAGTAGCAAAAAAATGGTTCAACAGATGGCACTAGTAGAAAGTGAGGTAATAAAAATAAATATAGAAGTAATGGATTATAAAAAACATTCAAATTAATCAGCTAATTATCCTAAAATTAATCTCAGTCAGAACCATCTACAATCCGACACAAAATAAAAGTCAAAAAGTCTACAATAAATCTCACTGTTCCCACTATTTTACTAGCGACATCTATGTAAATCTAAAAGAACGCTCGTTTTTTTTTTATTTCAAGCTGTCAGAAAATCTCCCATTCTGACAGCCAACACATAATGGTGTTTATTTGTAAAGCTTAACCAGATAAATGAAAAACCTCGCCATATTGCGGAATTTCAATGGAACCAATTTTATAATGGAAATTGTTGCCATAAACATAAAAATATACACGTGCCGCCCCCAGAGCAGGTTTTTTATGCTGGATGCAGGCCAAGCAGGACCGATCGTTGTGGAGATCACAGGGAGAGGCAGCAGTCCAGCTAGTGTTGCCTATAGATAGTCCTACTATCGATAGCAATCGATAGCAATCGATAGTTGGGCTAAAATAGGGTAACGATAGGCCTATCGATATAATCAATAGCTTAAATTTAGCAATAGTATTGAAGAAATGCAATAGCAATACTATTGATAGTACCGATAGTAGTGTTCGCCAATAGCATCAGTACTATCGATAGTATTGTTCAATACTATTGCTTCTGTTACCGATAGTATCGATAGGCCATTGGATACTATTAAACAATGGCACGTATTTAACCCGGCGACAAAGTAATCGAAATCAGGGATACAAAAAATATAAAAATGGGTGCTAAAAATAATGGGTTGGCGGCTAATGTGAGGTAACATTTTAAGCATGAAGTGGCTACTAAATAAATTGATTGGAAGGTAGTATTTAAATTGAAACTGGCATCGAGTATTTTGTTTTGGAAACTAAATTTATTTTCAAGCAGCAACATAATGGCAGATAAAAAAAGACAAATAGGCATTCAAAAAATTCACTACAGGGCCTCTATTTAAAATAAATGGGGTGTGTAGTTAAATATAATTAAGGGCAAAAAAAGTAATTTTGGCGACACTTTAAGGGCGTTATTTAAAGTTAAATTAGGATGCAAATATAATTTTATATAGCTTTTTTTCGTCATCGGTCCCGTAGCCAAGTTGGTAGTCTTGATAGTAGTAAACATGGATAAATGGCTCGAAGGACAGAGTAAAGGTGAGGCCACACGAGCGTAATTTTGTGAGTCGTGAGCGGCAGAAATTCTGTCGCGCAAATTCTGCCGGCAGAAATTCAGTCCCCAGTGGTGTCCAATGACGACTCTGAGGTCAAAATTGGAAAAAATGGCCGCCATTTTGAACTTTTATGTTTCTGAACAGATTGCTCTCAAAATCGATGTCTAGGGTCCCTAGTGGTGTCCAATGACGACTCTGAGGTCAAAATTGGAAAAATGGCCGCCATTTTGAACTTTTTTGTTTCTGAACGGATTGCTCTCAACATCGATATCTAGGGTCCCCAGTGGTGTCCGATGACGAATCTGAGGTCAGATTTGGAAAAAATGGCCGCCATTTTGAACTTTTTGGTTTCTGGTCCGAATGCTTCCAAAATCGATATCTGGGGTCCCCAGTGGACTCCGATGACGATTCTGACATGAGAATTGCAAAAATGGCCACCATTTTGAACTTTTTTGGTTCTCGTCCGATTGCTTCCAAAATCGATATCTGGGTCCCAAGTAGACCTTAATGACGAATCTGACATCAGAACTGCAAAAAGTGGCCGCCATTTTGAACTTTTTTGTTTCTCGCCCGATTGCTACCAAAATCGATATTTAGGGTCTCCAGTGGACTCCGATGACGATTCTGACATCAGAATTGCAAAAAATGACCGCCATTTTGAACTTTTTAGTTTCTAGTTTTATTGCTTCCAAAATCAATATCTGGGGTCTCCAGTGGACTCCGGCCGGTGACGAATCTGACATCAGAATTCCAAAAAATGGCTGCCATTTTGAACTTTTTACATGCATGACAGAATCGTCGTCGGAGTCCACTGGGGACCCAAGATATCGATTTTGGAAGCATTCGGACCAGAAACCAAAAGTTCAAAATGGCGGCCTTTTTTTCATTTTGACCTCAGATTCGTCATTGCACACCACTGGGGACCCTAGATATCGATTTTGAGAGCAATCCGTTCAGAAAGAAAAAAGTTTAAAATGGCGGTTATTTTTTCCAATTTTGACCTCAGATTCGTCATTGGACACCACTGGCGACCCTAGATATCGATTTTGAGAGCAATCCGTTCAGAAACGTAAAAGTTTAAAATGGCGGCCATTTTTCCCAATTTTGACCTCAGATTCGTCATCTGACACCACTGGGGACGCTAGATATCGATTTTGAGAGCAATCCCTTCAGAAACATAAAAGTTCAAAATGGCGGCCATTTTTTCCAATTTCGACCTCAGATTCGTCATCGGACACCACTGGGGACTCTAGATATCGATTCTGAGAGCAATCCGTTCAGAAACAAAAAAGTTCAAAATGGCGGCCATTTTTTCCAATTTTGACCTCAGAGTCGTCATTGGCCACCACTGGGGACCCTAGATATCGATTTTGAGAGCGATCTGTTCAAAAACCAAAAAGTTTAAAATGGCGGCCATTTTTTCCAATTTTGACCTCAGAGTCGTCATCGTCAAAGTCAAAGTCAAAATATAAAAAAAAACCGTACCCCGCTTCTACCTAACCTCAACAGTTGCCGCTCGCGCCGTTCGCCATTTTTATTTAAATTATAATTTGAAACATTTTAAAAGAGACCTTTTATAATTATAAATAATATCCGTTTTAACTTTATAGCTGCCCTTTACTAAGACCTAGAATTTGCTTTATTATATGCCAACTAACAGTTGACAGAATACTATTTATGTTACCTCACCAATAATATTAGTCGCCAAGTAATTATATTAGTCGCCAAGTAATTATTTATAGTACCTCACCTATAATTTCAATAGTCGTACTTAATATATTAGCTACCCTAAAGTAGCCGCCAATATTTCGTTTTTATGATAGCCTGGTGTTGCCGCTTATTTACATTAAATAAACGCCGAAACATTTGATTGCAGCCGTATTAATTTATTAGTTGCCAACAGTTAGTCGCCATATCAGTTTTTAGTCGCCGCGAAAATAATAAGCCTTAAACAATCGATACTATCGATAGGCCTATCGATAGTCTCGATTTTTAACCCCCGACGAAAAAGAGGGGTGTTATAAGTTTGACGTGTGTGTCTGTCTGTCTGTCTGTGGCATCGTAGCTCATAAACGGATGCGCCGATTTGACCTAGTTTTTTTTTATTTGCAAGGTGTCACACACAATGGAGAGTGTTCTTAGCTATGATCCAAGAAAATATCTTCAGCCATTTGAAGATTATCAGCTCTTTTCTAGTTGGTGAAAGGATCAAGTAACGGTTTTGTGTCGGGGGTTATAATTTTTTTTAATTTAGTGTTATTTTGAAGGTCAACTATCGATAGTTCGGCAACACTAAGTCTAGCAGTGGACGTCTACATGCTGAGATGGTGTACGAAGCTTACCTGGCCAGGAATTCTGCTTCTCCTTCCACCAGCCCCTCGACCTTGGCTAGGGCTCTGCCCCTCATTTGGAACGCCTTGTGTCTCTCGTTTACGGTCACTTCTATTTTAGAGAGGTCTGTCAATGAATAAAGTAAAAAAAAGATGTATTCACCATACAAAACAATTTTTATTTATTTCTTTTTCAGTTTAATTTAATAGTGTTATTTATTTAATTCTTTTTATTTTGTTACATTGTAAAATTAACTGTAACACTTTAATGCTTCTATTTTACTAGTGCATTAGAGTGTACATAGCTCCATCTATCACAGTTATATATAACAAACTAGTATAGACACTCATGCTTTCAAATTGCATTGAAAATACCACAAGTATGATGTTGCCGACTCGATCAATAGTTTATTGCTTTTTCAAGTAAATAGAAGAGTTACATAATTTCGTTGGGTTTGTTTGTACAGAGACTTGGTGGCAGAATTGGTAATGCTTGTGTATGTCCCAGATAGCCAAGGAGATGCGAGTTTAAATCCCTGCCCAAGCTCAATGATTTTAATTTTTTGCTTTGATTTAGTAGATATACACTAACAGACGGACGACATCTGTTGAAAAAGCAATAAACTATAGAAATACAATGTTGACGAAAAACTACTTTGACCTACAAAGATTTTGTCAAAAATTGGACTTCATTGAAAAACATCTTTGACCAACGTCAAATATACTATAAAACAGCACTTACCGTCATGGTCGAAGGCCACGGCGTCATTGCTTGGTTCTTCCTCGATTTCCATCTTTATTTCATTTGGTTCCGACTTCACTACGTGGTCTTCCACCAGAACATCGGATTCCTCTAGCACTAGAACCATTGAAATCTTTATTTACATACCTACGCATTTGAATTTAATTGAGAAGTACAGAAAAAGTAGCCTATGCGTTTTTCTGATGTCTAAGTTATAGTTTCATTAAAATAAATCCATCTAGTAGTTCTACAGATTAGCGTGTACAAACAGACAGCCGGACATTTATTTTTTCAAAACTTGTATTTTTGTGTTCAAATACACTCCCTTTACGTACAGAGGGCCTTTGTGAGAAATTTTGTGTTCAACTACACTCCCTTTTAACATACAGAGGGCCTTTGAGAGAAATCTCTACCCTTCCCGTTCTGTGGCTCGTGCTCCGCATCTCCCCAGCACAAGTCTGCTGCCCGCAGCTCATCCTCATCAATGCGTTTTCATGTGTGAGCTAGCCGTCCTGGCTGCCTGCAAGAAACTTACCATTAACGAACTCGGTGTTGATTTTGCCCGCCTCCCGCAGAAGCCACTGTTCCGAGTCAATGACCATCGTCTTGAACCGGGCCGATTCATGAAGCTGGCGGACGCAGGATGAGCAGATCAAAGAAGACAGGCTGGTGCTTGTTGATAACTATCAATGAAATGGTTATTATTCAATAAGATCACTAATAGATATTTTGCTAAGTAAATAAAATTGGGTAATGTTAATATTTAATTAAACATCCTTTTGACAATAGAATAGATAAAATAAAATTATTATTAGTATTACTGATGCCGCGAACTTGACTCTCTGACCCTGCTAAGTAAGTCAAGTATTTCCATCGGACCCCAAATTAGGCAGTCTGAGTGTAAGACTGCAGATAAAATAGATTATAATTATACAACAAGGGCCCTGGCCGTGATTCGAAGTCACGACCCTGTGCTCCGAAGCAGGCGTGCTACCGACTAAGCTACGGAGCCGTCAATAGTTGAATTAACAGCTAAACTTACGAAAATATTGAAGCAATCCAAAAGCATATCGCGGTATGCTACTTTGGAGCCGCCGCCGTTGTCGTAACTCCTAGTGATGTCCATGTGATAACCCTTTTTTAAACAACACCGACACTGCCCAAACAATACTTCAATTTCTGCCGTCTCCATTTCATTGATTGAAGATTTCATGAAGAAAGAAAGAAAGAAAGAAATATTTTTGTTTTGCTTTTAAACCACAGAACACTATTTTTAAACATGTTTTTTTTTAGTTTATTTGTCCCTTATGTGAAAGGCAAAGGGTGCAAAGCCCATACAGCCTAGTCTTTAGTAATGGTAGGAGATCTTCAGTTTTATTTCGTCGTCTTTCTCTCTCTACGTCTAATGATTTCTTGCATCCGTGTTGAACGTCTTCAGCACAGAGATATCAAGGTAGTCTTCTGTCTATTTTGTTTTTATCTTGATTTTGTCCCTATTGGGAACAAGCAAGCAAAGGCACTAAGCAATAAAACTGTCATCTTACATACAAGTCCGGTGAAGCTAAAATCTTTAAAATAATTAAATATGTGGGACATCTCACCACGGCCATCTGGGAGTGGAAGACTCTACCCCAAAAAAAAAAGTCATATACCAACGCGTCTAGGGGCGACTCGAGGGAGCCTCGGACCACGGCCTAGCGCGTTGATATTGAAAAATATCGTGAAGGAGACGACGCCTGAGGCACAGTATAAATATAGTATGTACTACGTACATACAGTAGGATAACTTCGCGGTTTTCTGGGATTGAACGAATGAATGAATGACATGCTGTAGGGTTGAACACTGCTTGTTTTTCTTGACCACTTGGTAAGTTAGCAAATAATTACTTAAAGTTAAGCCTGGCCAAATAAATAAAAAACCTGCCCTGGGGGCGTCACATTTATATTTTTAAGACTATGGCAACAATTTCTCTTATAAAATTAGTTCCATTAAAATTCCGAAATATGGCGAGGTTTTTTATTTCTTTGGTTGGGCTTTATTAAAACGATTTACTTTGAATATACCTATAGCATTTCCTTTCATTAGCCGTTCTATGATATCTCCCGGCGCCCAGCTACCATTGATCCTCGCATCAACTAGGCTTGAACATACTGCGAGCGCCCAGCTGCTACAACCTCTTCTTTATTTATGAATCTTCTTTAATGTACTGCGCCTTGCATGGGTAAATCCTCTTCATGGGGTGCTGTCATCTTTTTCTAAGCCTTCTATAATTTTACTGGATCTCTTCTTTATTATATCTTCAAACTAGTTTTTTTTTCGCATCTTCCTTCTTGCAAAGATTTCTCAGGATCTACTTGGGGTTCCACGTTGTGGAACACTGGCAAAGGGTCGCCATATGGTGTTATCAGAAGATTCCAGGTTCGAATCCTGGCAGGGTCGCCATATGGTGTTAAGATGTCGCCCAAGGTGTAGATTAATGAAAGATATAAATATATTGTGTTGACATGTTTATTGGTCAACTGCCGAATTACAAGTGCGTGCGATTAGCGCATTCTATACAGTAATACGTTTATTGCTTACTCTACATTTCTATACTAATTATGTTGCAGGCCGTAACGGCATGCTGCAGTTAATACAATTATTTTGTAAATCCGTGTACATTCCACACTTCAAAAGAGACTATATTTCAATCCCCCGTGCTTTATAGAAGAGAAATGTATACCTACTCAGTCCGATTACTTTAATAATAGCTCAAGGTCACGACTACCTGTAGGTAGGAACATTCTTATTTACCAGTTACAGTTTAAAAAAACCTCAAAACACTAATACACAAATTGTAAAGAATAATCTTAATAATAATCTTAATCTACTTACCTCCCTGACACACTTGGTAATTTAAAAGTATATTAATTTATTGATTAATTTAAACATCCATACGCGGAACAATATCTCATGTTATTTGGCATTGCTTTTATTATTTGTTTCTCTAAATCACGCAAAACAATATTAAAATTTTTATTTTACGCCCGTTCGAAAGAGTGCGACTACCCTGGCTGTTGCAGCCCGAAGTACCCTGAGATTTCGAAGCCCGCCAAAATGACACTTTTGTATGAAGTTACACTACGGATACGGTGCCTGAGGGGCTCCGTCTCTGATTTTTAATTTTGATTTTGGTTCTGGCCGCGCCCCCGCCGGCGGGTGCGGGCGTTGTTACCTGAAGGGTAATTGTTACCTGAAGGGTATTCACTACCAGAAGGGCATTTAATCTAAATTCCTTGACTGCTTTAACTGCATCAGTGATTTCGTCGTCACGTTCGGAAAGGATATGTTTGGGACGGCGGCGGAACCGCGTAGTGGGGTGCGGGAAATAGCCCGTACACTTG
Source organism: Teleiodes luculella (assembly GCA_948473455.1). NCBI lineage: Eukaryota > Metazoa > Arthropoda > Insecta > Lepidoptera > Gelechiidae > Teleiodes > Teleiodes luculella. The sequence continues at coordinate 3,220,661 of OX419611.1, read as the reverse complement.
ACAACATACGGATTGGGATGGGAAGGGCCTTCATCAAAGTAGCGTTTGGATGCTTCCTTCATGAAGCCACTAATGGAAGGGAGTTCGGTATCGACATGAAGGTCGATGTTACGAACGAACCAAGGACAACCAGTAGCCCGGCGGAGGAACCGGTTTTGAATAACTTGAAGCTTATTGAGATGCGTGGGCGCAGAGTGCGCAAAGACTACGCTGGCGTAAGTCATGATAGGACGACGGATGCACGCTAAGTAAAGTCTAAGCTTATTTCTAAGCGACATTTTACTGCGTTGCCCAATCATGGGGTGCAAGAGGCCGAGAGCAGAGGCGGCACGATTGCGAACAGACTGGATGTGAGGGCCAAAGCGAAGGGCAGAGTCAAGGATGACTCCCAAGTACTTCACCTGTCTCTCCCAGGGGACTGGTTGATCGAGGAGAGTAATTGGGGGGAGCGTAGGATAAGGTCCGCGAGTGAAAATGATCGCGGAACTTTTGTCGGGATTCACCTCGATTCTCCATTTGCGGAACCACTGCCCGAGGGCGTCGGCCGCTTCTTGGAGTCTCTCGGCGATTTTTGTGGGATTGGGATGGAATGTGTATAACGCAGTGTCATCTGCGTACAGTGCGAGTTTCGTATAACTAGTGGCCGGAATGCAGGACGGCATGTCACTAGTATACAGTGAGAATAAGGTCGGAGCGAGGACGGAGCCTTGAGGGACTCCGGCCCGAATAGGTCGTGGGGTCGAGAGCACGCCTTCGTATCTGTAGCGAAATGAGCGATTCGACAAAAAGTCTCGTAAGATGTGTACGAGGCGATCCGGCACTTCAAGACTATAGAGCTTGTAAATCAAGCCCTCGTGCCAGACTTTGTCAAACGCTTTCGCTACGTCTAGGAAAACGGCTCCGGAAGGTCGGGGTTTGGGTTTTAGTAAATGGTCGTAAACGTCTTCCACTATACGGTGGACTTGTTGGACACACGAGTGTTTGGCACGAAAGCCAAACTGCTCGTTAGGGAGAAGGTTGTTGGCGTCAATATGGTCAGTCAAGCGGTAAAGGATGAGTTTCTCGTACATTTTACCCATATTAATGAGTAAACTGATCGAGCGGTAGGAAGTGGCCGCGACCATGTGCTTCGTTCGTAGGCAGACGTACTTACTACCACAGAATCATCGTTGTACTACTGTAGGTACTAGGTACTGTACAATCATCGCTGACACGGTCTAATGTTTTAGGGCAATTCAACGAATTTTGAACAAGCATTTAAAATACAAAAACGCTGTGTTAGAGCAATCTGGGGACTCTCACAACGTGACTCATGTTAAGCCAATATTTTGCAAAATATAAAATATTACCCCTTCCGTGCAATATTATAAAATAAGTTAGTAGGTAGGTATATGCTACGTGAAGAAACACCCAACTCTGTATGAATCAGCGGCTACGAAATCAAGCCGTCTTACGAGACGTAAACATGATTTAATTCATACTCGGCAGGCCAAGACTAGTTTTTATCGGAAAAGTATTTTTTATAATGGAGTTTTAATGTAATATAATAATCTTCCTGATTCTTTGAAACAATTAGAGGATAATATGCTTTAACCTCGTAAGGCCCAAGCGTCCTATTTTTAGAAAAAAATACTTGGCTGCTCCGGCCCAAGATGTTTATCTAAAAGAAAAATTTGCGGCCCAGCGTTCTAAAATTATGACATAATATTGTTACCCATTTCACACTGCAAATAGTCCCGCCAACTCCAATTCACCTATAAAAATTGCAAACCATTGAACGTATCCGAACTTCTCATTGGCAGTTTTGACAGATAGAACAAATAAACTGGCTTTTTTCACGTGTCAACTTTGTGGAACGGGGTCCTAGCTAAAAGTAGGTCATTAAATCCTTGTATAACCGCGCAATCATTGCATTACGAATGATGCATTTTACTGTAAAGGGTTATTGAAATGCTATATTTTGCCAGTACGCGCAAATTTTTTCGTAAACTATTTTTAGTAAAATACTACACGAAGCAGAAAACTTTCGTCCCAAAATAAGGTCGTTGGGTTCTCATCATCATCAACAGCTCATAAATTTCCCCACCGAGGGGCTCGAATCTACCCTGAAATCAGAGTGTATAGGCCTAAGATGGCCACGCTGGCCCAGTGCGGGTTGGTCCACTTCACACACAACAGTTGAATTACTTTGCAGGTGTGTGCAGGTTTCCTCACGATGTTTTCCTCCACCGTAAGAGCGTCGAATTAACGTAGGCACATATGAATTCGAAAATCGAAAACACGTTGGTACGTGCCGACTGCCGAGGTACAAACCCGCGAACTTTTGAATGGAAGCCAACGGCCCTACCCACTTGGCCACCGACGCTCTCGTCATTATTGCTACTAATAATTGCAAGCAAATGGATTTGTTTCCTAGAAATTATACTGATTTTGAAAAATATTAGTTACTGTTGATTTTTTAATGCCTAAACAATTAAGTAAATAATGTAAATAAAAACAAGTTTAAACAAAGTTATAGGTATTTATAACTTATGTATTTAGTAAATTTTTATTTTACTATGTCCCGGAGTGCTAAAAAAAGTACATACGATTTCGACGTCTTTTTAATATGGAATAGTCAGCTTTAGGCACTAAACATAGCTCATAAAAGAATGATATCAATAGCAATACATTTAAAGACTCTTTTCGCAAATCAAAGTTCTGGGCCGGAAGCACTTGAACCTATTATTAGTACATTGGGTCGTCACCTAAACTGACCTAAAATTAGGTTGGGCCTTACGAGGTTAAACGAGTTGACGAATGGCTTAGTAGCAAATTATTTTATAATGTTAAGGAATTTATCAATAATAAGGGGAAAATATAACCGTAAGAACCTACATTATGAATGAAATTATAAAAATCTGTAACCTTGATTGAATTTAATATTGTTGTGTTGTTGTGATTGATTTTATTACTGATATTTCTATTGAACCTGTTATTTTTGTTTTATAATACCTACTATTTAACTACGCATGATTTTCAAGTAAATTTTTGACATCAAATATCATTGGTAATAATATTGTTTTAACTTATGTTGTAATGATTTTACTTTAACAGACTTTAACTATACATAGATATGCATGTTCCTTTATATATTTAAACAAAATGTTCTACGCCAGACCGGCAAATTATAGTGATACAAATAAATGTAATTGTGTAAATTAACAACTATATAATAATATGTACCTACAATACAACTACCTATAATTACGCAATATATGATTTATGATTATGATTATTATGATTATGAATAGCAAATAGTAGTCCCTGTACTACCAACTAGGCTACGAACACATCAATAAGTAAATATATTAATATAGTCAATAAGTATAATATACGTAACGTGACCATTTATTTTATTTTGTCAGAGCGTGGCATCTGCGGAATTATGTAATAAAAAAATAGTTTTTAGTTTTTTTACAAGTTTTTTATTACTTATATTTAAAATAGAATAAATAATAAAGATACTTGTACGTACCGGGTAGTAGGTACTTATAACATCCTTTAGTCAGTCTTGCCTGCCATAGTTAAAACATATATAACCAATTAATTAAGATATTGCTATAAATTGAGTTTTGGACAAATTTGTGGGCAAAGTTGGCGTAATATATCACGGTAGGTACCTACCTACTGCGTTTTTATTAGCACGGCAGGAATGCCAGCACAAAACAATTTGCCTTTGTCAATTTCTCGGAATGCAAAAGAACGTAATACCAAACCGAGTATTTTGAGCATTTATCAATAGCTATTGTGCAAACAAGACAGAGCTGCTAAATATTGAATACTAGCGACCCGCCCCGGTTCCGCACGGGAAAATTGTTATTGTGGGTTATCCTTAAGTATATTATGCATGTATTATACATAATAAACTTTCCTCTTGAATCACTCTATCTATTAAAAAAACCGCATCAAATTCCGTTGCGGAGTTTCAAAGATTTAAGCATACATAGATAGGGAAGGGACATAGGGACAGAGAAAGCGACTTTGTTTTATACTATAAATAAAATAAATAAATAAAATAAAATAAAATTTCATTTATTTCAGGCACTGGTTACTTAAATAACAATGTCCCATATTATTAAAATAACTTAAAAACTAATTTTAAAAACTATTCCTAAGATAGTTAGTCAATTTCAAGTAAGTATTTACAGAAATAGATATACTATGTAGGTATTGATGATATAAAGGTCCCGTAGCCTAATTAGTAGTTCGAAATATACCTTCTGTCATCAAAGCACTGGGGTACCCACCCCGCGCTCGAGCCCCGTTCAGCACAAGCATTCGTGTATGGCCTTTCGGCTCATAAGGACCACTTCCCAAAATGTCGACTTCCCATATTGTCCACTTTCCATATTGTCCACTTTCCATATTGTCCACTTCCCATATTTGAATAATCTGCGCACGCAGTAAAACTGAATCAGATAATGAAACTCATAAATTATTAAAATATTCTATTATCTAAATACTAGCAGAAACCAAACTAGAAATAATTATTTTGATCCACCCAAAACAAAACTGAATAATCGGCGTTTGTATGTGATAACTTAAAGGGAGTGTAGCTGAACACAAAAATACAAGTTTTGAAAAAAAATGTCCGTCTGTCTGTAATGCTAATCTCTGGAACAACTTACTGGGCGGATTTTAATGAAACTTTACCTACAATAATATAGCTTATACATAAGAATAACACATAAGCTACGTTTTACTTTACCCCGATCCTCTAATATTTCGGAAAGTTGTGAAGATACCTATTCAAAAAAGTCTTAAAAAGTGCGTGTACGAGAGCTGAAAGGTGAAAAAAATATATATATATATATATTCGAAAAGTATAAAATATTTTCTTTTTTCCGAATAAGTATCTGATTTTGGAGCTTGATAATTTAGAAACGAAGAATGATATTATCAGAATACCTTTAGACAATTTAGTTACGAGCCAACAAAGACTACTTATCTATCAGGTTAAGGATTTGCCCTGGGTTTAGCCACAGGTTTAGCTACAGCCTAAACTTTTTGAAAAAAAAATTCACAATACGGATTCATTTCTAATCTGCTCTCTCTATAGTAGTAATTTTGTGAATTTTTGTTTTAACCTAAAATTAATGATTCAGTCACGAATTTGGGTTAGTTTCGCTATTGTATGGTATGTATGGGCTGTGGGACTAGTCCACAAAAATAAAGTTGCTCAGCGAGCTATGGAGACGACTATGCTCGGAGTCTCTCTGATAGATAAAATCAGAAACGAGGAAATCCGTCGGAGAACCAATGTAACCGACATAGCCACTCGAATAAGCAAGCTGAAGTGGCAGTGGGCTGGTCACATTTGTCGCAGAACCGATAATCGCTGGAGTAAGCGGGTTCTGCAGTGGAGACCACGTCTAGGTAAACCAAGTGTAGGACGCCCCCCGGCTTGATGGAGTGACGATCTGCGAAATGTGGCTGGCAGCAGGTGGGTGCGTGCGGCCGAAGTGAGGGCCAAATGGCGCGCCTTGGGAGAGGCCTATGTCCAGCAGTGGACTGTCGCAGGCTGTTAACGATGATGACCAGAGAAGACGCCTCGGATACATCTATGCGCCAATATGGCGGCAGCGGGGGGCGGCCGGAGTGCGGGGGAGAAGAAAAACAAAACACAAACGACATCTACTATTTGGTATTCTGTGGTATGGTTTTGCTATGGCACCGTACCATACCGGTACTTTTTGGTAGGTCATTAGAGAGGGTGCCATAGCGAAACTAACCCATGAATTTAACACCACTCGCTATACTATACATCACTACATAGTAAAAAACAAAGTCGCCTTCTCTGTCCCTATATCTCTATGTATGCTTAAATCTTTAAAACTACGCAACGGATTTAGATGCGGTTCTATTTTAATAGATAAGTGATTCAAGAGGAAGGTTTATATGTACAATGTGTTATAAAAGAAATTTTATATTTAGTGGGTCGATAAAAAAAAAGTAAGCCGTATATAGAAAAAAATGTTTATTAATTATTAAAATACAACCATTTTCCCCGTTTGAAGTCGGGGCGGGTTGCTAGTTTCGGAAGAAATTGGTTTGAGATGATAAACGATTATATCTTACACTAGCGGCCCGCCCCCGCTTCGCTCGGGTATATATTTTTTTAATTCAATGTTTTTTTAAATAATGTTTTTTGTTTTACTTTATTTTTATTTTTTTATTTATAGATTCATTCATAGCTTCCCTGTAAATTATATCGGAGGTTGTTTTATTTTGTGGTAGCAAAATAGATTGTTTTTCATCCCAAAATCTAAATTATTTTATCTCTGTATCAAGTTTCACCAAAAATGTCCTCTCGAACTACCATTTTCCCGTGGGAATAAACTATTGTCCCGCGGTTACAGGTAGTCTGTTACCTTCCCCAAGGTCTATCCTATCTCTGTATCAAGTTTCATCAAAACTTCTGACCCACCCTAACACTTTTCCCGTGGGAATAAAGAATACTCCCGCGGTGAAAGGTAGCCTTTATCACCCTAGAATTTTTTATATTCCTGTACCAATACGAATTTGTTATGTGTATCAGTTGATAAAAGCAAACTCATTAGCTCATTAGAGTAGGAGGTAACCGAAAATCCAAGAAATTTAAAATAGGGATATGAAAAAATTAAAATAATAAAACACTTTTGGTAACGCTGGTTTTGTTTGACTGATGTAATGACTTGAAAACTGTATTTTAAGTAAAACAAATTAAATAATATCGCGAAACCGACCAATTTGAACTATTCGATTTCGTTTTCTTTTTTTTTTGTTTAACTGTGCTCCAATGTTTTGGAAAGATATGATTGAATTTGAACTTTGTACAGAGGTAATAAAGTGCAAATTGACTCTTTGACGTTATGAACATACTTCCATTGTTTAAACAACAGTGACCGCTTGTAATTCAATATGAACTTTATACAATAGCAATAAAGCTTGTTTTAGTTAGAAAACGTTTGTATGGGAAAAAGAAAAGGGCTGTTTTTAGGGTTTTTCGGGCAATTATTCGATTTTTTCTCGGCGTAAAAACCATCTTTGAACATCAACGAACATTTAAAAAAAAGAATTGGCCAAATTGGTCCAGGCGTTGTTGAGTTATGCGCTTACCAACACATTTTGCGATTCATTTTTATATTATAGATTAAGGGTACCTACCGCTTTAGCTTTTTGACGCACAGAACCCTAAAATTTGCGATTACCATCTTTATTTGCCTACAAAATACACGCCCCTCCAAATGGGATCACTGCAACACGGGACGACAGTTAACCGCAAAAGCATCGTTGTTTTACAAACATATCATTTTTGCGAACTGAAGGAAGGAAGTTGAGAGCTATTGATTTGGTCCATGACGGTAGCGAAGGTATAAATAACGTGGCGTTGCTGCGTTGTTTGTCAGTCGTTTTGCGCAAGGCAAGTTGCGAACTTTATTCGGACGGGTGTGAATAAATTAAGATGTTTTGTGCCAGGTAAGTAGCGATATTTTTTCAAAATATGAACCCAATAATACTGACCACAGTGCCGAGTGTCAGATTTGAGTTTTGTAACAAAAATAATCGAGAGCGTAAACGCAATTTTGAAAAAAGGGCGGGAACTTTTTGGTACCTACTTAGTTGGCTGTGTTTTCCAAGTAGGAAATTTTTATTTTTATTGATGAAATCGATCAGGACAGTTTGGTATCATACTTAGTTACCTACCTATTCATTCATTTATTTCTTGTATTTATCTATACTATAGGTAGGTAATATTATATAATAGTATTAGGAAAGGTTTCATTGTTTGTTTGTTTGTTTGCTTGCATCGGGATATAGACTCGGGAACTACTGAACCTATTTTAAAAATTATTTCACTTTTGAGAAGCTACATGATCCCTGAGTAACATAGACTACCTATATTTTATTTTCAAAAAATTAGGGATCATTACTTACCAAAACTTTAATTTAACCCAAGGTGAAAAAAAAAACTTACTCTATTCCTAACAATTGAATAGTCTCCGAAATTACTCAACCAATTTTGGTGAAACTTGGCACAAAGATAGGATAGATCTTGCGGAAGAACGTAGGCTTACTTTTACCACGGGAAAATTCCTCATTCCCACGGGAAAAACTATTAATGCGGGCGGAGTCGCGGCGGGAAGCTAGTTGTACTGTTGTATATTATTTGAATTACCTATTATTAATATTATGTAAGCATAAAGCTTATTTCACACTCTCCTTATGAGAAGTTACGGAAACGGCACATCACTAATGAATGGGAAGTTTTCCAGTAGCAAATTAAGAAAAAAAACTTACAAAACGGTTCAGCAGATGCTTCTAGTAAATAGTGAGGTAATAAATACAGAAGTACCTATTGGATTATATAAAAAAACATTCAAATTAATCAACTAATTACGGTAACAATTCGTATTTCCGAATTTTTTAAAACCGAATCTTAATTGACCGAAAACGGTTAATAGAATATTTAGCAATATATTTTTTTACATAACTTCATTAGGTATAGGGTCACTTAGCCGGTTTTCGGCCATTTAAGCGAGTGCTACGCTTTGAGTCTAAAAAAATAAATGAAACTTTACCCGCAGGTAAATCGCTTATTTTTTTTATAACTTGGCAGATAATGTAGTTTTGTAATTTGACATATATTCTACTTGTAGAAAAATATTTATCAGACAGTAAAAAATTAAATAACTGAAAGTTGCTAAAATGCCAGTTGTCGGCCACCTGCCCCGGTTTTCGGCCGTTACACAAGCTAGTTTTCGGCCACTTTCCTTTAATTTACAAAATGACCTTTATTGTGCAGCAATAAAGTAACTTATTGAGTAACAAAACGATGGTACCTATATTAAATTAACGAGTTTATTTGATTATCCTATAATTTGTATAAGTAAACGTATTTCACAATATTAATTTGGACATATTTTTTAATTTTTTTTGATACAATGAATCCTCATGTGTATAATTCATTTTTAACTAAAGCACTTCTTTGAAACTCGAACAATATTTTTAGAACAATAACTAGTCATTTTTGCCTGTTTTAATAATATTTCAAAGTATAAATTACGTTAGGAATCCTGTGAAAATTGCCGAAAACTAAAATAAAATTAGCCAATTTTCGGCCACCTGTTTAAAAATGGCCGAAAACCCATTTTTGTAGAACTGATTTTCGGCCGCTGTTAAACAATCAAAACGTTATATGCGAACAAATACCTACAATGGTTTAGAGAAATAACGAAAGATTTCAAAAACAAAAATAAACTGCAAAATATGATCAACCACTTTTTAAATATTTTATTTACATTATTTTTTCGACTGGCCGAGAATAGGTTTCCAGTTTCCAGATATCACTTTTCGGCCGCCTTAGTTAATTGCATGGCCGAAAATTAAAACCTTTTAATTGACTTCTCGCCGTCAAATTTTCAGAAATAAAAATGAATTTTTACCAAAATATTTCTATAGTAACATGTGGCCACCTGCTAATGACGTAATTCAATCGTTCGTTCGTTCGTTAACAGCTCATATATGTCCCCACCGAGGGGCTCGAGCCTACCCTGATACCAGGGTGAATAGGCCGTAGTCGACCACGCTGGCCCAGTGCGGGTTGGTCAACTTCGCACACAACCTTTGAATTTCTTCGCAGGTGTGTGCAGGTTTCCTCACGATGTTTTCCTTCACCGTAAGAGCGTCGAATAAACGTACATATGAATTCGAAAATCGAAAACACATTCGTACGAATACGTAATTCAATAAAAAATAATAAATATATATTAGGCCTCTCTTTCCTAAAAAATCTACGATGAAGGTGAAAAATATTCAATGAAATGTTACAGGATAAGTGCTAGATTTCGGCCGGCCGGCCGAAAAGTAGTAGCACTGTCATAATCGCATTTAGTTTACCGGCCTTCAGTTTTAATTTAAAATAACAAACTTTTCATGAATTTTACTTAAAATATTACAAATAGAACTCATCTTCTACAACATATCACAACTACCAATGCTCATTAAACCAAAAAAAATTTGTAACAGGCCTTACAAAAATCTCGGGCGCGTTAAATTTTTGCTCCAAATAGTCACGTTTAGCACGGCATTATTTTTGGAAGCTTACTATGAAGAAAATTCCATTAGTATAAAGCGGAAAAATTTAGAGGTTGTGCCTATTAAGTCAAAATTTAAGAAGTGGATCGATTTTTTAATAAATGACGTAAACTTTTCTTGTTATTCGGATACAACCGCCCAATGGCTGAAAACTAGAGGTGGCCGGCCGGCAAACCGGCTAAGTGACCCTACCATAAATATATTAAACAGATTTATCATTTTCCAAAATAACTACAACCATATTATCGAAATGTTATTTTTACTTTTACCAACTGTTTATATATTTTAATTCTCCTGGAAGTTAATTAAACAGAATTTACTTTTCCCATAATTTATAATCTAGTTTTGTTAATCAAACATGACAGGGCGGGTGCGAGCGAAGCGGGCATGGGAGTTCAGTCAGGCAGGGCACCCCGACTACTGTTGGTTAGGTTCGAAGTTCGGGTTAGGTTGACATGTATGCATGCCTGCTTGTGCTTGTGCTTGCATGTTTGCTTGCTTGCATGCATGCTTGCTTGCATGTTTACTTGTCGATTTGCATGATTTTGTGGTATGCTGATTATTCAGGATAACATTTATATAGAATTCAACTCATCTGGTTTTCAAATCTGTGGTTTTCCGTTGTTGTGGTCTATCAATACAATACCAAGGTAAACAAAGTAAAAAGTGAAATGAAACTGGGAAATGAAAGAAAATCTGGTCAAAATCACTTCGGTAAAATGATAATAAGGAAAGTAAAAAAAATGCGATCCGTTTACGGTAAAAACATATTCGGTATTAAAATTTTCGGATTTAAGATAGGTAACCACTAATTACCTATCCTAAAATTAATCTCAATCAGAACCATGTAGGTACAATCTTAAAAAAAAAGACGTGTGGCTCTCGGGGACTGCCGCGGTAAAGCTATTGCATAGCATTTTTTATCAACTTATGCAATTATAATTACACAACAACAATAACAACAACCGCAACTCCTGTCGCGACATCACCGCTGAAAATTAAAAAACAGGTTTGAGACTTGATATGAAAATGCTTCTGAATGTCGAATTGTATAGAGTTGCAAAACCACAATATTTTAATTTGATCATACCTACTCCTTAAAATTTATTAATAATAAAACAAATCATTTCCTATGTATATCCAGCCGTTGGCGTCCGAATCCTGAAATAAGTAAAATAAAAGCGAGCTGACCAAAAATTTGTTCAAATTATATAGGTTTTACAACTCTATGTATGTCTATGTATGTCAAAAGGGGTGTAAGGTTTTTTTAAACAAGTTCAAAAAAAAGGGAGTTTCTCAATTCGACCGTAGGTATAGGTATATAATATACAGGGCGTCCCACGGCTATGCCACATGGAGGGAAAGTACCTTAAATATTGTAGATAGAACATTTTACTGAAAGAAGACTTTATTTTATTTCTAAAAACTATTAAAACTGCATTCATACATTTTTTAATAATTACATGGTTGAACCGGGAATCGAACCCGCTACATGAGTAAAAAAAACACCCTATAGTTTTATCATACCAATCGAAAGGCTTCATCATAAGGATTATTTTTTGCTGAATAACATAGTGTCAGAAATAAAAGGAAGACTATGAATTTTAACATTTGAATGATTTGATGTGGTCGCCGAGAACGCGATCTAACCCCGTTGTTAGATTTTTTATGGGGTTATGTAAAAAAAATAGTTTTCACGAATCGGTATGAAAGTGTCCACGAGCTACAAACAGAACTTAGACGTACTATTCTAAATATCCACCACAACAAGATAAAAAAAACGACAGAGAGTGATATAATCAAAAGAGTGCCACTTTGTATTCAACAGTGTGGGGATCATTTTGAGCATTTAATAAAATTGATAAATTTTGTATTAAAAATGTTAAAATAAGTACATAGTCTTCCTTTTATTTCTAACAATATGTTATTTAACAAAAAATAACCCTTAAATGATGAAGCCTTTCGATCGGTATTATGATAAAACTACAGGACATTTTTTTTTCTCGTATAGCGGGTTTTTTTTTTTTTTTTTATTTGTAACATAGGTAAGTACAATTTTTACACTTAAATCTACTCGTCAAACTATTACGTTTGATGGCGAGATCTCGCTCTATTACAATGTATAAGTACTTATTTTAAATAAAATATATATTAATTTGTTTACAAGTGCAAAATATTCAGCTTATCGTGCTCTCGACCGCAGTACAGTCCCTGCTTGGTGTCGTCGACACCGAGCAGCAGATCCTTTAATTTATTTTTCAACATACCTATTGTTTTAAATTTCGGTTCTCTTCTTAATAGATCTAATTTATTGAATATCTTAGGGACTAGATATTTTTTAGACCTTTCTCCATAATAATTTATTTTTCTAGGTTGAAATATAGCTTACCCTCTCTAACTCCCCTTGTGTTGTATTTATTCGTAACTTTAGTTTTAAATTCATCATTAAAATAATGTTCTATCCCTATTAGATAACACAGCTTTCTGTCTACTGGCAAGATTTTACAATAAGTAAATAATTTGTCATAATCATGTTTACATAACTTTTTCTCCTTTTTTGTAACTAAATATAATCGATTCCCGGTACAACCATGCAATTATTAAAAAATGTATGAATGCAGTTTTAATAGTTTTTAAACATAAAATAAAGTCTTCTTTCAGTAAAATGTTCTACCTACAATATTTAAAGTACTTTCCCTCCATGTGGCATAGCCGTGGGACGCCCTGTAGGTATATATTTTTAATGTTGTTCGCGGATAACTTCGTCGTTTATGAACCGATGAGGTCCAAGAAAACAAGGTCTTACAATTAGACCACGTGACTGACACTAGCCTACGTCATTTTGCCTGTTCATCCTTGTCGAATGCGTGTAATAGACAAGGATGAACAGCCCAAAATGACGTAGGCTTGTGTCAGTCACGTGGTCAAAATGTTAGACCTAGTTTTCTTGGACCATGGCCTAGATTTATTTATTCAATTTTTTTTATGTTGTTCCCAGGGAATATGTTATATTTTTAACTATTATCAATTATCAACTATCACATGCAAAAAAACAATATACGAAGTATGGAATTAGTGACGGCAAGAAAAGGTGGATACCCTGGGACGAGTTTCACCACTATCCGTTGCAGGTACACGCTTTAGTAGCGAAGTTACTCGCGCAGGCGCATTGCAGCCGCCGATCATCTATCTTCTTCTTCTTCTATCTATATCTATATCACTACATAGTATAATTAAACAAAGTCGCTTTCTCTGTCCCTATGTCCCTATGTATGCTTAAATCTTTAAAACTACGCAACGGATTTTGATGCGGTTTCTTTTAATACAAATACAAATACAAATTCTTTATTTGCCAGAAAACAGTAAAATACAGGTGTTATAAAAATATACAGAACAATGTTTTCAGCTTACAATATAAGCATGCAAATATTAAAAGGTTTAAAAGATTAGGTTACAACAATATGTCAATTGATTAACAGAGAATGGAACTACGCAATATCATTAAATTAAAAAGTCATGTCCAAAAATTCATTAATACTATAAAAGCAATGTTGTAGTAACCATTTTGTCAAATTAAATTTTAGAGAGGCCTTGGTCATAGTTTTTAAGTTGTCAGGTAGCTTATTGAATATTACAATGCACAAATTAAAAATATTTTTTTTGTAAATGTGTTTATGGGCAGGAGGTTGATGTAGTAAGTTTCTATAAGTTTTTCTCAATTCCCTTTAAGAGATTTCATTCCGCGTTTTCCAATATTTTGGGTTTGCTGCAACAAAAATACAGACATCCCTAATATACATACACGGGAGTGGTAGTATATTCAATTGTTTGAAAAGGGGTCTACAACTGTCATCAAATTTAGCGTTACATATTGCTCGTACCTATGTTTATATAGTTTAGTTTTTCTACTTTGACTGGTTGCCTTCCTTTAATTTCATATTTCGGCTGCACTCTTTGTTATATTAATCAAATTGTATAAAATAATAATTACCTATGTAAAAATATTTTGAAAAGATGCAACGCCTGTGGAGTTTCTTCCGGAGAGTTCTTCTCCACAGAAGACAGCCAAATCGTGAACTCTCCTCGACGTCAAAAAATGATTGTGAAATCTTACTTTGAATAAACACTATTTGACTTTGACTTTGACTTTGACTATGCTTCTCTTCTGTAATTTGAATGCTCTATCGAGATCGTAATAGATAGAGTGATTCAAGAGGAAGGTTTATATTTATAATACATGCTTATTATTATACTAAAGGATAACCCACAATAACCATTTTCCGAGTCGGGTCGCTAGTTATATTAATATTATATTAAACGACTTACCACCAAATATGTAACATGTAACATGATCGACGTTTTAATAATAGTGAAAGGTAAATTGCGGTTTACGATTTATGACGTATCAAAAAAAACTACTTACTAGATCTCGTTCAAACCAATTTTCGTTGGAAGTTTTCATGGTAATGCACATCATAATATTTTTTTAAGTTTTATCATTCTCTTATTTTAGAAGTTAGAGGGGGGGGATACACATTTTTCCACTTTGGAAACGTCTCTCGCGCAAACTATTCAGTTTAGAAAAAATTGTTATTAGGAACCTAAATATCATTTTTGAGGACTATCCATAGATACCCCACACGTATGGGTTTGATGAAAATTTTTTTTTTAGTTTCAGTTCTATGTATGGACCCCCTAAATTTATTGTTTTTTTATTTTTATTTTTGTAAGAAAATCTTAATGCGGTTCACAGAATACATCTACTTACCAAGTTTCAACAGTATAGGTATTATAGTTTCGGAATAAAGTGGCTGTGACACACGGACGGACGGACAGACAGACAGACAGCCAGACAGACAGCCAGACAGACATACATACAGACAGACAGACATGACGAATCTATAAGGGTTCCGTTTTTTGCCATTTAGCTACGGAACCCTGAAAATCATTGTTTAACTACTTACTCTCAAAAATAGTCAATGAACACCAAAGAGATTTGAAGAGCCAGCTTCGCTTTAAGCTGGCTCTTCAAATCTCTTTGATGAACACCAAATTATTAACCACATTTAAATTTAAAATGACATGTAAAAAAATAACATCTCGATATCCGATTAACGTAGGTACATACCTAAATAACCCTCGGCAGAAAATATTAATTGCCAAACAAAGTAAATATACCTACTCCTAACCTTTTTGAATCCAAACTGATTAACCGCTACCAAAAAATATATCCTGAGCGTTTTGTTTATTCCACCTAATGCTATTTATACCTAAGATAAAAAATAAAAGTTTACAAGATGCTCGAATTCTAAAAATCTCTAAGTCCATTTCGGCACTTTCGAGTAAATCGCAAAATAATGTTTCAAAAAATTCCGCAAATGACAGGTTTGCATTAAAACAATTGAATTAAATGTGAGGGATAGAATAAAAAAATCTCTTTAAATATGTTAAGATACTTTTTCCAAAAATATTATTATTACTTGTCTAGAAAATATCAAATATTTTGGACTTATTTCTAAACCCTGGACTTAGGAATATTTTATTCAAATACGATAGACTTACATTCTTCATAATTCTAAAGTACAACTAAATCAACAATTATTTATTATTCCTTTGAAAAATACAAAAAGTTATTCATTTTCCTCGGTGGAATTTTTCTCATCATCGGCATTAGTATCAATTTCAGAAAAAATAATTGGAGGCGCCGATAACGAATGTAGCGGTAAATTTTCAAAAGGCTATTTAGCAAAATAGTATGTACGTAGGAAAAGGGAAAGAAGAAGGACAGACCATCACCTACCTTCGATGCTGGAAGCTGTAGCTGCAGCTGGGGGCCCCCTGGTCTTCTTCCACGTCACCAGCGTCACTCCGATTTATTTTATTGCGAACACTACCACATATGATGATATTGGTTTCGCGAATATAAGCAAAATCGCGATGAATTTGAAATGTAAGAAAAGGTGCACTTATTGCTAATGCGCGCGGCGCGGGCGATGGTCTAGAGGGTCGGACAAAGACTAAGGAAGTATATGATGGGAAAAAGCGGGTAGGAATTTACTATATGCTAAATTTTGTAAGGTAGCTCGATATTACCTTTTAATTTATAAAGTGAATACCAGATGGCGCCACCATTTCCTGCCCACCTTAAAGGGTCACCTTTAAAAACATTCATAAAGTTAACAATCTAAAAGAGCGAAAAGCGACTATGTGAAAAATAGCGAAATTTGCGAAGTTACAAGATAAAATTAACCCGAAACCTACTTAACTCTAAACTAAAAATAAATAAATAAATAAACTATGCCTAGTTTAAAAGTTGAGAAATTACAAATGAAAATTACTGCGTAGGCAACGGACACAAGCGTACGACAGGGCGAAGGTATGTGCCTTTAGTAGTCCTGACTGACACTACTCGTATCACACCGTCTTTAGACGGATGAACTTTATCGACAATCGCTAATGGCCAATATAAGGGAGGCGCGTTATCTAAAATCAAAACTACGACCGTTCCAGGCGTAATTGGGACAGATGGAGTATTCCATTTCTCTCTAGTTTGCAAACTGTGTAAATACTCCACTCTCCATCTCTTCCAAAAAGATTGGACCAGTTTATCCAGTAGCGCGTGTCGGTGAAGTAAATTATCATTGTTAGACTGCACGTCAGCGGCTGGCAGTGACAATAGCGGAGCGGTGTGAAGAAAATGACTCGGAGTCAATGCGGTTGGTTCGGTGGGGTCAGGACTGAGCACGGTCAGCGGTCGCGAGTTTAACAAACACTCGATTTGAGTGAGAACGGTAACTAGCTCTTCGTAAGAAAGAAGTTGCTGGCCGATCACCTTAAATAGGTGATTTTTTATCACTTTCACCATGCTTTCCCAGCAGCCACCGAAGTGACTAGATGCGGGAGGGTTAAATTTCCAGCAAATGCGATTTTCAGTCAGCTCGTCCGCGAACCGAGAACAATATTCGTTACTATTTAAAAATGTATAAAGGTCACGTAAATAAGATTTCGCGCCGACAAAATTTGTTCCGTTGTCGGAGTACCTATATGACTGCGACCGGACCCCGACGAGACAAGAAGCGCTTTAAAGCCGCGAGAAAGCTAGCGGTGCTGAGATCAACAGCCAGCTCAATATGAGGTGCGCGCGTTGTAAGGCACGTGAATACGCAAATGTAAGCCTTGAGCGCCTTTGACCCACGACGACGAATCGGGGTGTATGAAATAGGGCCTGCGCAGTCGCAGCCCGTGTGAATAAATGGTTTAATGACTTGCCTCGTACGAAAATCAGGCAAGGAAGCCATCAGCGGGTAAGTTGGTCGCGGACGTGCGCGAAAGCAAACATTGCATTTATGAATTATTTGTCGTACAGTACGACGAGCAGACAAAATCCAGTACTTCTGGCGTAATAAAGACATGAGCAATTCTGGACCTGCATGCATATATTTTTTATGATAATATTCAATAATCAGATTAATAATGTGGTGTTGGCGAGGCAGAAGTATTGGATGTTGCTGTGCGAAATCTAAGTCCGAGTTGGTTAGCCGCCCACCAACTCTCAATAAGCCGTCATGTATAAACGGACTTAGTTTATTTAAAGAAGGTGAAATTTGCATGTTATGTTTTATATTATCAATTTCATTAGAAAAGTATTTAAAAAAAAAAAAAAAAAAAAAAAAATAGTTTGCAAAGTTTGCAGTAATTTATTTTCTGCAAACTGCAGGTCACTTGCGGAAATAAAAGAATCGCGGCGCGGTAAAAGTTTTAAGAATCGATAGATGTAAACTATCACACGCAACAGTTTACTCCAAGATGAAATTCTACTAGCGAGATTATAGATCTCAAAATCGTCACTAGGCATAAAAACTGGATGAGCAAGCGTTTTTTGTTCGGGCACATCTTCTAAGTGTATTTGCTCTTGCGAAATAGGCCACTGCGAGGGGTCGGCTGAAAGCCACGAAGGACCTTGAAACCACAGCGGGTGGTTTTGTAATTTTGCAGGGCTAACACCGCGCGACAGACAGTCGGCAGGATTCTCCGTCCCAGCGACATGATAAAATTTATCAGCTGCACTATATTCATTTATTTTAACGACACGGTTGGCGACGAATGTCTGCCAACGGTGAGGCGAACCTTTGATCCAATAAAGGGCGACTTTGGAGTCAGTAAAGGCGTAAACTTCAATTGAACAGCGGGATTTATAGTTGTCTATTATAAAATGTAGCATCTTTGCCAGCAATAACACTGCGCAAAGCTCCATACGAGCGATCGTATGGGGCGCGGAAGGTGCAACTTTAGATTTAGCGCACAAAAGTCGCACTAAATTACCAGAGGGTGTACCCACGTGAACGTACATTACGCCGCCGTAGGCTTGCTCACTGGCATCGGCGAACCCGACTAAGGTAACTTGGCTGTCCTTTGTGACACCGAGGTGTCGCGGGATGTATATCTCATTAAGAGCCGGGAGCTCAGAACAGAACTGTCGCCACAACTTGGTTATGTGAATAGGTGGCTGTTCATCCCAGTCGACCTTCAGTTGCCACAGTTGCTTGATAAGCAGTTTCGCGAACAAGACAGTCGGTGCAACAAAGCCCATAATATCCCATAGCCTGGCGATGGTAGACAAAATAGTACGCTTAGTGCACGCGGTATTGACGTCAGGCGGTTCTATTCTAAAATAAAAACTGTCAGAATCCGTAGACCAACGTAGTACGTAGGCCTAAAATTTTATGTTGTTGAGCCCTATCGAACTCGACCTCCGTGGCAACCCTGTACATAGCGGGAAGTTCATCGAGAACAGCTTGCGAGTTACTGTTCCATTTTACAAGGTCCCACTGAGCGCCTTTAAAAAGGCCGATTAATTGCGTCGCGGTATCTATGGCCTGCTCCTCTGAATTTACAGAAAAACCTATGTCGTCCATATAAATGGAATAGGACGCCACTGGGCTCGCCAAAGGGTACTTAGCGCCGTCGTCGCTGATGAACTGCTGCACAGTGCGCAGAGCATGGAACGGACTCGATTTCAGACCGAAACAGACTCTATTAAATTCATATAAAAGAAGCGGTGATTGCGGGTTAAAACGATAAAAAATTCTCTGATAACGTCTATCAGATTCGCGGACAGCGATTTGTAAAAACATTTGTTTACAATCAGCGGTCATGGCTATAGCATGCAAGCGAAAATTTAAAATTATTTTGAACAAGTCGCCTTGTAGGTTCGGCCCACTGTGCAGCACGTCATTAAGTGAAACACCCGATGACGTCTTGCAACTAGCGTCTAACACCGGTCGCAGCTTCGTGGTGGACTTGTCCTCGCGGAGAACTGCGTGATGCGGGATTATGTAAGTCGGTATCGCACCGTCAACTTCCTGCTTGGGCGCGGGGACAGGCGATAAGTAGCCCTTAGCAAGATAATCTGCTATGACGTCATCGTACGCGGAGCGAAGTTTGGGAGATGCTTCAAGCTTCTTCTCCAAACATAAAAAGCGTTTTCGAGCGTTGTTGAATGAGTCACCTAATGTGAACACGTCCTTATCAAAGGGGAGCGCTACTGTGTAACGACCAGTCGAAGGGTCTCGTTCCGTGGTCAAGCGGTAAAATTCTTCACACTCAACATCAGCGGGATGTTGAATGGGCGGTCCAGGAACCTGTTCCAGTTCCCAGAAGCGGGCAAACATACTATCCATAGGCTCTTGCACTATGGCACAGCAAGACGCAATGTCTGCTGGGCGGTGGACCAACGCAGGCACTTCTCCCATGAGAACGTAGCCTAACACAGTGTTAACAGCGGTAGGCGCCGATGAGCCTAGAGAAATCACATCGGGCAATATTAAATGCGGAAACAAAGAAGCACCAATCAAAACATCGATTTTGTTTGGTGTAGCGAACGTATCATCCGCCAAAGCGATTTTATTAATATTCGGCAAAGCAGATATATTAATAGGCGCGGTGGGCAAGTCGTCGGTAATTCGATCGACTACTAATGAATTAATATTATATTTTACATTTTTATTGTAACGAGAAAAGAATTCTAAATTAACTTTCCCATTTGACAACCTTTCTGTACCCCCGAAGCCCCTAATAGTGGTGCATTGTACGTTACGCTGATGTAATCCCAAACGTTCACAACATTCTTTCGTAATGAAGTGACTTTGTGATGCAGAGTCGAGTAAAACTCTTATCATCTGTTTATTACCACTAGTATCGTACGTCGCTACTTGAGCTGTAGCGAGTAGAACCGTCGTAGTGGACGCGTAGGGCTGCGATGCACCACCTACGTTATTAGACGAAAGCGAGCATAACGTAACATCTGTCTGTGCGCGCGCGAGTGAGGCGTCAGTATGCGAGCGCAAAGCGGGCCCATTATGTAGAGGTACTTGCACCATGGCGGCAGGCTGGGACGATGACGTCACCGAGCGCTCAGCGGCTTCGGCGGCCGTTGCGCGATTAGATGGCGCAGTCCTGACTACCTCCGCTGCGGAATGGGCGGGTACAAGGTTCTATAAGCGGTCAAAATGTAAAAGCGAATGGTGTCTTTGTTTACAAACTCGACAACCGGTGGCGGACTGGCAGTGTGCACTTTTGTGTTTAACACTAAGATAATTTATACAACCATTAATATTTTTCACGGCTATATACCTATCATGAGGCGTCATTTTATTAAAATCAGAACATTTAAATAAATGCTGATGCGTAATATTTTTACATAAACATTTATATTGTGGAGAACAATCCGTAGTACTAACATATGCGTTGTATTGTAGTTCGGAGGCGGTGGATTTTTATTATTATTCATACTTGAACGGGAGCGATCAGCTGACTTCTTGTTGGTGTTGCTGCTACCAGCCGCACTAGTAGACACAGCGGGCGTGCGTTGCAGAATCTTACTTTGATTATTTACAAAAGTTACTAGCGAATTGAAAGACGGAATTTCCGACTGATCAGTATTATTTTCGAAAGAACGGACAGTATCTGGATCTAGCTTAGACAAAGCTATTTGTAAAAATACTAAATCCAAAGTATTTTTTAATTTTAAGTTCTCCAAAGCACGAACAGAATTTACAAATTTATCATTAAAAATATCAAAATTATTAGCGGTAGCGGAAGTCAAAGGGTTAAAACCAATTATTTGCTGCACGTAAGTAGCAGCTAGCGTGCGAGTGTCTTCATACCTGTTTACTAAGGTATCAAATAAAAGTTTATAATTATCTGCGCAGGGCACGATTCCGGCGCAGGTGGCTTGTGCCTTGCCCGTGAGTTTACCAAGTAAATATTGTAACTTCTCATAATCCGACAAGGATGGATTGTCATGTATGGTGGATTTAAAGTTAGCGTAAAATAATGGCCATGAGCGAATGTCACCGTTGAAGGTCATTAACTCGATAGGAGGCAAATTAATTTTAGGTTTTGGAGGTGACGTAGTGTTGTGTGCTACTGTCAGTGAAGCTACAACGCGTTTAACTCGACAATATAACTGCTCATATGACGCGAGCGCTCCGTAGTCAGGGCGCACTCCAGGCTGCACAGTCAATAATCGGTCATTATATTGATCTAAAATGGATATAAACTCGGCACGACAAGTATCAATATTACTGCTAGCACATAAAAATTCTTCACGTGCTTCCTCTCCCTTATCAACGAGTTTCGATGCTTCATACACGCGCTGCATGCATTGAAACACAATATTGCGTTTGGACTCTAAAGCCAAAAGTTTCGCGTCGTATAGTGGCTCATCTTCACTATCTTTAGGCATCTTAGCGAGTTACAGATAACGAATGTACTACGTACGTAGTAAATTGAATTAAATTTATATGTATGTACGTGTACGTACGGGTGCGAGAACAGAGTAGTACCGGAATGCAACGCCTGTACGTAGCGTAGGGTAGGTAGAACGAATCTACCGCCTTTTTATTTAATTAATTACGATAAAATTTATAGTTATTTAAAGTAAAAAACCGGCCAAGTGCGAGTCGGACTCGCGCACCGAGGGTTCCGTACAAACCTGCAAGGTTTACAAAGTTCTTTCATTACGACAATCGAGTCATAACTATGGTAATCTTATTGCAAAATGAAATTCATAACATTACAATGGGGAAAGATGGAGGAGCATAAATTTAAGACAAAGATCTCTTTATCGTTTAAGTAACTAAGTACTAAGTAAGTATTTCAACTTGATAGCTCTACGCGTTCATGAGGAAAAAAGTAATAAGTTTATATTTATTAAAAAATATATATTTTGTAATGTAACTAAAAATTTAAGGTTTTCGGAATTTTTCCTTTATGTGTGCTATAAAACGTTGCTTCATGCCAAATTTCAAGATTCTAGGTCGACTGGAAGTACCCTTTAGGTTTTGATTCCCTTGCGAGTACTTGCGAGTTTCAAAATATGCAGCTTAAATTGCTGTTTCTTTTGATTGCGTTGACATAGAAGTTTGATTTTGTTACAGCTTAAAGGTATTATAGACCTGAGTATTTGGTATGAATTTCAATTTAATACCTCTACGCGTTTATGAGGAAATGGGTAGTAAGGTTAAAATTATTAAAAAAATATATATTATGTGATGTAACTAAAAATTTATGGATTTCGTAATTTTTCCTTTATCTATGCTATAAGACGTTGCTTCGTACCAAATTTCAAGATTCTGAGTTCACGGGAAGCACCCTGTAGGTTTTGATTCCCTTGCAAGTGTCGAAAATTTGCGGCATAAACGGCTGTATCTTTTGATTGCGTTGGCTTAGAAGTTTGATTTTTTCACAGCTTCAAGGGACAGTAGACCTGAGTAATTGATATAAATTTCAGCTTCATACCTCCACGCGTTCCTGAGAAAAAGGGTCTTGACAGACGGACAGACGGACAACAAAGTGATCCTATAAGGGTTCCGTTTTTTCCTTTTGAGGTACGGAACCCTAAAAATGTACTTAATTGCGCGTAAATTAATGAAATAAATAAATTTAAGAGTAAAATAAATATTAACGTTTAAAATGTATTACAGCGGTTTTATAAGAAAAATAACTACGTCATGCACCGCGTGTGCGATGACCTAGTTCACTTTTTTAGCTACAAAATTACCTAAAAAAGGGCGGTTTCTCCTATTAGGGTTTTCTAAGGCGACCTAATAAGGGCGGGGTGCGAACAAAATTATTAATCCAGACTCGAAGAACCAAAATAAATGGAGGCGCCGAGAAAACGGGATCGAAATAGTCGTTCTTCGCAGGTCACACTTGGTTCGCGCTCAAGGTAATCCTTGACAAGTTTTGCATTTAATGCGTAATCGTATGATTTATTACGTCGAATGAATAGTTTTTTAACTAGGCACATATTTATAAAAGAATATTCATTCTATCTCTTTGTTTCGAAAACTTATATTATATAACATCTCTGTCACACGATTTCGCTGGTTTCGTGAGCGCTCAATAACCCCTATCTTCCAAGAACGCAAACTTGTCGCTGTAAATTTTAGCTTGCAGACACTTGGTAGTGACCCAGCATCAGTAGAGGACACCAGTGTACTCATCGCTTCAAAACTAAATAAATACGAGGTAAGTTATTCTTCGAATATTTTCGAGTTGGCCTGGTCATGTAACTTTCAAGATATACTATGTTATTATCAAAAAAATATTTTTAAGAAAAATAAGATAGATCGAGCGAGTTTATTGTCATGTACTTCATTTGTAAACTAACTTATTACTTTTATCATAATTCTCAAAAATGTGTTATTTTTGTAACTTTCGTGGCCCAATTTTCGTGGACATTTGACCACGAAAGTTACCTGATGCACCACGAAAGTTACAAATGTCCATTAAATACTCCTTATTTTTTGATGATGCAGTAATTGCATTTGCCCCTAATTATAGCGAAGCTAGAAATAAAATATTCTAGCACGTTTAGTGTGTTTTTTTCTATGTAATATGTAATTCTATTTAAATGCTCTCTTGCAGCTAATTTCATAATTTATTCAGCACAAAAGTCCGTTTTTTAATATTATTGAATGAGTAAACACTTTCAAAGTCAACTTCAATCAGTTTTATTGTAAAATTTTGTTTTCAGATTACTTTCGAACGGAAACTATGCCATCGCAGAGTTCAAAGGTGCAATAGGAGAAGAAACATGCAATATCTCTGTTATTTGTTCATTGATTTACATTTAATAAAAACTGTACACATTGTTTTTAGGGCTTTTTTAATTTACATCTATTTATAATAAGATTGCACTATAAAAATAAATTACCACGAAGGTTACGCGGAGAATTTTTTTTAAGAAACTGGCCTATAATACCAAAAATAAAAAAAGTGCAAAAAGCAGTGCAGTGTTTTTCAAAATTCTCTCCTAGCTCCATTATTTGACATTAAAAAATATCAAATATACAGATCGAAAGAGCTTGACGAGACGAATAGAACTGCATCAAAAAGTTATTTTCGTCAAAATGTCCTTAGTCCTTTGACATTTCCACCATCGAGTTATTAATACTCAGTTCAACATTGCTTTTATTTATGAATCCTGTGAACAAAGCTAACTAAATCTCGTTTAGTATTTTTTAAATTTAATTAAAAATAGAATGAGCTTTACATACTAAAATCTTACGATATTACGTAAATAGGTAGGTAATGTTAAAAGTGCTTTAAAATTATTAGGCAACTGGTAAACATAGCAACATTTCTTTAAGTAGTATTTTAATATTGTGCTAAGACACAGTATTAGTTACCTGCCTAAAATATTATTATTATTATATTGAGCGTACTCGGCACGTACTTAAAAAAATATTAATTTTTGGTTATTACTTACCTATTTCCAGATCCAAGACTGGCCTGAAATTCTTGATGAATACGGATACCCCAATTTACCCAGGTCAATAAACGGGTCTGCCAATTATGCGCTCCCGGGCACTACACCCGATTACCGATTACCCGAGAATCGACAACACGCACACAACAAAAAGTATGAAGAGTCAGGACGTTATTACAGGATCACACCCACACATTTGAATGACTGGATGTGGTATCGTAAACACGTAAGTTGAGGATGTAGGTATAATATATACCACGCCAGAGACAGAAGCTCTACTAGGCGACATAATTCATATAAATTGCAACCCTAGCTCCGTTATAATAAAGTGCAATTCAGATTGCACGGCGCTAGGCGAAAAGACGAAGTTGCTGTATCTCTCTCTCTACGAGTATTGCGCCACTCTACTAACACCTTCAGGGGATGGGGAATTGGGTCCACAAAAGGCCCGAGTACGCTCGGCCGGGCGGTAGGTAGGTAGTTATAGCGCAAGTACATGGAGTGACGGAGGCCTGCTACTACCAGGCCCGGCGCACTCCGCGCCAGAGCTCCAGAATATACCTACGCCGCGCCGGGCGGAATCATACATAATATTATGTGAGGCTAGTTAGTAGGAAACACGCACGCGCGAGTGACGACGGTAGGTATCATATCGACGGTAAAAAGGAAGTAGGGCATAAGCGACGTCTTGGTCGAAAATGAGTTATAAATGCCATTCTACGTAAAATTTTCCGCTCTTTCTATTGCGCTTACTCCCATGGCTCTACGATGACTTTTTTGGCGTTTATGCCCAAGCAAAAAAAAGCATTTTCCTAGTATTACTTTTTGTAACCGACGAAAATTCAGGTCATTTTCGCAGTAAAGATGCTTGTACCCCTCCAAAAATGACTTATTTTGTATTTGTTGTCGGTAATGTCTTTTAAGCTTTTCCCTCAAAAAATACAAACGTTGTTTATAGCCTACTTCTATTTCCTAATTTAACATCGCTATGGCGCTTGTACCTTTTATACAAAATTTATTTTCATATTACTCTGTCGGTTATACCCTATTACCATTCAGTAATTTATGACAGCTATGTCAGTTATACCCTATTACCTAAATGTATTTAAATATCATATTGTTCATTATACCTTATTTCCGTTTAGAATATAAATACAGATTTGTCTCTAATACCTTATTACTTATATTAAATAAGATATAATAGTGTCTATTATAACCTACTTCCACGTTGTACAATCATACTTATACGTCAATTATACTGCTATAGTCGGTGCTTATGCCATTTGATATCATAAAAGTAGGTTTTAAGCGCGTCGCTTATCCGAAAAACACTCCGCCGCGTGTGGTAGGTAATGTGACGGCGAGAAAACATGCGAGCCGAGATCGAAATGGCTCTCAGGCAACTTGAAAATGGGAAAGCTCCGGGGGAAAGGATGGAATCACGACGAAGCTCTTGAAAGCAGGTGAACAGCCTGTACTGAGGAAGCTACGTCATATTTTTAACTCTGTGATACAAACCGGGAGGACCCCAGAGGCGTGGCATATGAGTAGGTATTGTGGTTATGTTCTTCAATACGAGTAATAAGACCCTCCTTAAGAATTACTGATCAATTTCGCTTCTGAGCCACGTTTACAAGTTGTTCTCGAGGGTCATAGCAAATTGCCTTGCTCGAAGACTTGATGAAATCCAACCACCGGAGCACATCCACGCCATGAGGCAGGTTATACCAATAAGGTCCGGAAAATATAACCAATCACTGTGTCTAGCATGTGTGGCCAACGAGAAAGCATAGCAGTATATCAGTATATTAGTGCAGTATAGTAATTTGACTCTGTCAAAACCTGGGCTGTTGTGGAGTCCCTGCAGCGTTGTTAAATCCACTGTATAATACAAAACAGGCAAACAAAACCAATCCAGCGTGAGACAAGGGGATATTATATCCCTAAAGCCGCTCACTAACAAGCGGGAGGACGTTTTTAATACTCTTGACTGAGCAGAACATTAATGTAAATGGCAAGTACAAGTATATCTCACACCTTTGATTTGCCGACGACATAGTTACAATGGCTAAATTGCTGCAGGAGCTGCAGGTCATGATGACCAACCTGAATGAATCATTTCGACAAATTGGTCTTTGTATGAAACTTGGGCAATACGAGTCATGTTCAACGCGCAACGCGCATACCTGGATCGTATATCGTCGATGGAATACTTCTTAAGTTGGGTAAAAACAACTTCGATAGGGAAGCCGATAGAAGGATTCAATTAGGCTGGGCAGCTTTCCAGAAGCTGCGCCTCGTTTTCACGTATTTCATAACGCAGAGCCTAAAGACGAAAGTCTGACCAGTGCGTCCTACCTGTCATGGCTTACGGTGCCGAAACTGGGCCACTGACTGTTTGACTATTCCACAAATTTATAAAGTTGCTCAGCGATCTCTGGATAGGACTATGTTTGAAGTGTCTCTGATGGATAAAATTTGGAACGAGGAAATCCGTCAGAGAATAGCCACTCGAATAAGCCAGTTAGCTGGTCAAAGTGGCAGTGGGCTGGTCACATTAGTCGCAGAACCGATAATTGCTGGAGTAAGCGGGTTCTACAGTGGAGACCCCGTCTAGGAAAATGAAGTGTAGTGTGGAATGACGTCTCCGTCTAGTTGGAATGACGACCTGCAAAAAGTGGCTGGCAATGCGTGCGGCCGAAGTGAGGGTAAATGGCGCGCCTCAAGATATACCTATTTTCAGCTGTGGACTGCCGCAGGCTGTCAATGATGTCGGTTGATAAGGTAGCTTTGTTAAGTGCCCTTGGCGATGTTGGAAGCTCTGATAAGTGGGAACCGGAAGTAAGTGGCAAGAAAAAGAAGAATTTATCAGTTGACCCCGAAGAAGAGACGTAAAATAAGTACGTATAAAAAGACACTTCTCAAAAGCGAATGTCCAGACAGAGTTACACAAAATCAAATAAAAAAGTTTATGAAGTCAAAAAGGTTCTACCAAACCCTTGCGCTGGTATAAAATGTGCGCACAACTACGGCGATATTACAGAAGATACTCCTTGTATTAGCATTTTCAAGCATTTCTGAAGCCTTAAAGAACGGAGAAAAAAATATTTGATCTCATGATCCTATGATTATGATTATGATTTGAATGGGGAGGGAGGGGCACCAAGTACCCAAGACCACTGCCACCCATGGTGGATCTATTGTAGTCAACCCTCATAGGCTACATAGCCTCTTCCAAACCGACCGCTTTGAAGAAGCTGACGGTTTTGGTAGGATTTAGGGTTAGGGCTTCTTGGGGGGCAAGCTTGTGCGCTCCCAGCACACGAATCCTTTTATTGACGAGAGCATACATTCACAGAGAATGTGAAGAGGGGTTTCCTCTTCGTCCGCTCAGAATCTACACTAAGGGTTTTCTGATAAGCCCATCCTGTTCATGTGCGTGTTCAGTTTACAATGTCCAGTAATGCCCTAATGAGTATACGAATGCTCAACCGGTCCAGTTTTAGTATCTCGGTTCTTGATTTGGGTAGGAATCCTGGAATGAGTTGCTTTGAATGTGCAAGACCAGCAGATTCAAGCCAGGTGTTGTGTGCTTGGTGTCTTTTCCTGGTGGCGCCTCGACCCGGATTTCGGCACCCCAAGCATGGGCATTATGATCCTAGCCTGCACTCATCATCATGGATCCAGACCGATTTCGGCCATCGTGACCTCTTATATGGAACTCCTAACTCTATTGCCCTGCCCTCTCGTGTGCACGCTGGTGGCTGTCATAACCAATCTTGGCAGAAAATGTAGGTGAGAATGCCATTCCGGTAACAATAATTCACAGCCACTGCTTATCTGGCTTTGAGTTCATCTCGCTTACCATCCAGCTCCTCCCTTCTCTTGCTCTCGAAAGCATATACGCTACTACTAACGAGATCTCTCCACTTAGACCGATTCATTGCAAGCGACTCCCACTCAGAAGGTTCAATATTACACCGTTTCATATGCCTCTTTAGCACATCTTTATAACGTAATAGTTTCCCGCCTTGCTTTCGCTTGCCATCTTGAAGCTCACAATATAAGATGCGCTTGGCCACCCTCTCATCGGGCATACGGAACACATGACCACACCAGCGCAGCTGACGCCGCATCAGATACGCTTCTATGCCGCATATATTAGCGCGGCGCAAGACTTCTGTGTTCCTGATACGGTCAGACCAGTGTATGCCCATGATGTCCCGAAGGCATTGCATGTGAAATCGGTCAAGTGTACGGATATGTCTCCGATACAGGCACCAAGTCTCCGATGCGTACAGAAAGCTAGGCAATACCACTGCCATGTACACTGCAACTTTTGTTGACAACTTGAGATCATGTGAGCGGAATACCTTAGCTCTTAGTTTGCCAAACGAAGCTGACACAGCGCCAATTCTCGTATATATTTCGGCATCCAGGTCACATTTTGATGATATAGTGCTTCCCAAGTATCGGAATTTTTCCACTGACTTTAGACCCTCTCGTCCAAGACAGACATGCAATGGCCCACACTGAGACCCTATAGCCATCACTTCGGTCTTACCTACGCTGATTTTGAGACCGAATCTGTTGCACGCCTGTTCAAGAGCAGTCACCATGCCTTGTAGAGAAGCCTGAGAATCCGCCATGAGACACAAATCATCCGCGTACATGATTTCAGCCAATACCTCCGCGGAAACCTTAGTGCTCGCTTTCAGTCTGCTCAAATTAAACAGTTTCCCATCTGTACAGAACCTTACGCGTATACCGTCCGCGTTAGCCTGTAGCGCATCTCTCACGACTTCTGCGAAATAGAGAGCAAACAGTGTAGGCGCAAGTACACATCCCTGCTTGACACCACAGGTCACAGGAAAGAAGTCAGTTTGCTCTCCATTAACTGATACACAGCAACTCATCCCGTCGTGTAAGAGACGAACCAAGCGCACAAATTTTTCCGTACAGCCTACTTTGTCCAAAATCATCCATAGAGCATCACGAGGAAGGCTATCAAAAGCCTTCACTAGGTCAACAAAAGCCAGAAACATTGGCTGACCTTGCTCCCGGCATTTTTCTTGAAGTTGTCGTATAGAAAAGATAGCATCACAAGTTCCCCTTCCTGGACGAAATCCGACTTGGGTTTCGGGTAATATTTTCTCTGATAAGGGAATGAGGCGGTTGAGAAGTATCCTGGCAAAGATTTTTCCGGCCGCAGTGAGGAGCGACACACCGCGATAGGAATTACAATCTGATCTGTCCCCTTTATTCTTTATATAGTGAACAAATGCGCGAGATCTTGAAATCAGATGGAACTTGCTCTTCGCACCACATATGTACCACTAATTTCCAGATTGCTTTATGCAACTCCTCCCCGCCGTACTTGAAGAGTTCCCCTGGGATATTGTCTATGCCAGCCGCCTTTTTATTTTGCTGCTGCTTAATAGCCTTAACAACCTCTTGTAACGTCGGTGGTTCATCCAATTCCGGCTGCTTCTGGAGACAGGGGATAGAATCAATGTACTGAAGGTCTGCCGAACGATCAACGCTCAGCAATTCACTGAAATGCTCTTCCCAGCGCTTCAACACAGCATCTCTAGCAGTGAAACGCTGCATGCCATCACGTGACTTTAGAGGCACGTTCGTTTGTTGCATTGATCCAGTGAGTTTTCTCACCTCCGCATAAAATTCGCCCAACTGCTTACTATCCGAGAGCCACTGCAGATGTTCTGCTTTCTTTAGCCACCACTCGTTTTTCATTCCTCTCGCCAATTTTCTTAGAGCAGCTCCACTCTCCCTGATCTTCTCACTTAGATTATTATTCTCCTGCCTGGCTTGATTCTGCTGCTTTAAAAGACTTCGGTATACGCTAAGAGCATCAGACAACTTCTTGTCGTTCTCATCAAACCAGTCTTCGTGCTTTCGCTTTTTAAGTCCAAGAACTTGTGCTCCCGCATGGAGAATTTTATCAGCAAGCTCTGTCCAATCGGCAGAGGAGTCAGCGTTCTCAGCGTCAAGAGATCGAATACCATCACGGACCGCCTCCGCATATTGCTGCCTTGTGTCAGCATTCTGCAACTTCTCCACGTTGAGCCCAGTGGGTTTAGACCTGCATGATCTCCGCGGTGGAAGCAGTCGAAGTCTGAGTTTTGTAATTACTAGGCGGTGATCCGACCAGCAGTTTGCACCTCGCACGACTCGAGTTATAAGGACCTGAGAGATATCTATTTGCCGAACGATCGCGTAGTCTAACAAGTGCCAATGTTTGGACCTAGGGTGCATCCAGGTAGTCTTATACTTAGCTCGGAGTCGGAAAAACGTATTAGTAACAGCCAGACCAAACTAAGCAACAATAGACCATTAGCGTTCATGTTACCCACACCATGTCTACCCAAAATTTGCGGCCACGCTTCATAATCACGGCCCACGCGTGCATTAAAGTCACCAAGGAGTAGTATTTTCTCACTTGGGCGGACCTTCGCTATGGTTTGCTTAAGATCGTCATAAAATTTACCCTTAGTCTCATCATCCTTATCCAATGTTGGCGCATATACACTGATCAAGTTCCGGAAATTGTCATTGTCGAGATGCAGACGCAGGGTAATAATACGGTCAGATATGTATTCTGGACATTCTACCAGTCTGTTGGCGATTCGAGCCCTGACTGCAAATCCAACACCAGACCGTCTAGGTTCATTAGCTGGAGTGCCTTTCCAAAAGAACTTGTAACCGCCGCCATACTCCATAAGCTCTCCCTCTTCAGCCATGTAGGTCTCGCTTAGCGCTGCTATATCCACATCATAGCGTCCAAGTTCGCGAGCCACGACGGCAGTTTTCCTCTCTGGGCAGGCATTAGTGTCACGATCGAGAAGAGTGCGCACATTCCACGCACCAAAGTTCATAAACGATGTTTTATTGTATTTTTTGCAGCGTCGACTACGAAATTAATGGGACGCACAGGCAGCCGTAGTTACTACCTCCCGTTAATAGGGGATAAACATTTGTTTGGGACACCTTTTCTAGTCCCCTCTCCGGCTGAGCGGGGGAAGCAGTGCCTCCCTAAATAGGGCTGCTTCGACACTTGGGCTGCTGCCGAACCAGAGCTGTTATCCCAATGCACCTCCGGAACGACCATCAACACCCAAGCCGCCCATGTGCAGATCTTGGACAAAGCCGAGCACGCATCACGGCCCGACCTCTCTACCTTGACCCATCGCCACGGGACTTAAGTCTCGGAGTCCATTATCCTGAAGTGGTCCATTGCGCAGGACATATTAAGGTGCACAGATGTACGCGCAAACACAGGTGCACGCTCTCGTCCTCGCCTTTCTACTGCCAGTGGAACGCAAAAGCGCTACGACTAGCGAAAGGTTTGGATGATGTGTCTGGCTGATGACTTCTTTCGACCTCAGTCATCACCCTAGGCCATTCACCTTGCCTTGCTACCTCGCCGGGTCCGCCGGAACCCATGGCATATCTGCGGTGGGCCGCCTTTCCCACCGAGGCAGACTTTATGCATAGTGCGGGAGGTGTCCGCTAAAGCCTATCCACCGAAGTAGTAGGCCCCCTCATCCAGGTTTGGCCCGCGAGCCGACGCGGTTTACCGGGGTGTGGCCGCTGCATGCACTACAGCTTCTTGGAGCCACTGGAGAGAGCATGTGAAACGCATGCGGTCCTCGAGGTAACACTGCCCACAAAGCAGAGACGCTCCACTACACCCCAAACTAAAAATAATAATAAAAATGTATTTTTTTTTTTCATAACATTCTACTAGGTATCCGCGTATTAGTACATAGGTAGGTAGTTGACATGAAAATAAGTATTTTACCTACCACATGGTAGATTTAAAAGATGATAGTTCGTCATTATACTTATAATGTAAATTAGAATAACTTGAACGTGTTATAGATACACTAAAACAGGCCCCTAAGACTAATAATCCTTAGTCCTTTTCCATGAAAAGGAGACGTAAAAAGTGGTTTTTTATTCGGGCAAAAATTGAACGGATAAGTAGTATACCTACTTAGAAAGCTTATGTAAGTGGGTTTCAGGATAACTAATCAAATTATTTTATCGATGCTCCGTTTTCGTAAAAATTGCAAACTTATTCAAGCTATAAAGTTATAATGAAACGAACGATCAATGAATTTCCAAGAGCTATTATTCTAATATTATCTTTTTGTATTAAAATCTTACAGCCAAGTATAACATTATTTTTATTTGTAGTCATTTTTTTTGCAGTAATTAATGAAAATAATTATTGTAGAACTTGAGGCCTTTTCGTTTCATTTTTAGAGAAAGTAAACTAGAAAAAAAAAATGGAATGTCAACGTGATAGATGACAGGATTGACAGGTAGGTATTCAACTGACAGTCAGAAAAATAACCGTTTTTTTTTTAACCGAAATTAGCGTTTAGTTTCCCTACCTTGAAAATAAACTTGACAGTTGACACTGGCGCAAAGTAACACTAGCGCCAAAATCAGAAAAAAAGTAAAAATATCGATTAAATCTTAATAAAAATTAAGAAAGAGACAATAGATCATTTTTATACTATGCGCTATCTCTTTCTTAAAAAGCATTCACAGCAACTACGCAACAAAAAATCGGTTTGAAAGGATTGCCAGAGGTATAATTGTATTGCCAGATCTTAGGTTTATTTTTCTACCAACCAATATTCGAATCAATTTATAAAAAAAACGGAGCTTTCTTTATTTTTTTTCAAGTGATCCTGATTATCGTAATAATATACCCTTTTACCCTATATGCGTAGAATACCCGTTCAATTTTTGAAATAATAAAAAACCACCTCCCATACAAAATTTTACATCTCCTTTACTTCCTACCACTTAGGGACCCTAATTACAGTGTTTGTAGTGTTAATCCCCGTTTTAGCTCTTATCCTGATGAAGAATCGTGTTGGTTGCGCTACTTTTTTTTTTTTTTAGGATGTCTCTTCATCCATATTTTCATAGACTCACCCAATGTTAAATGTTGATTATCCTCCTTTTCCTTTACTTTTAAGCGACATTGTATGAGACTAATGTCTTATATCCTAGTATTGTTTTGATAGCCGACTGTACCTTATCCTTCTTTTCCTATAACACTTATTGAACTGCCTTGTCTCCTATACCCTTTTACCTTGCAATACAAGAAACTGCTGTGTCGCGTATACTTCTTATCCCTTAACATTTTATATTGTCATTAGTATCTTACTTATGCCATATTTCCTTATTGGAAAATTAAAAGCTATTGTTATAAGCGACAAAAATCAATTGAAATAGCGTAAAATCATTAAAACTAAAAATACCAGTAACTGCTCCATTTTTTTCTGATTTTATTACTGTTTTAGTTTTCAAGATATCTCAATAAATGACAAAAATAAGTCAGTTTTTCTAAAATTCAAAACTTTGAACGGCTCTCCTGAACATTTCACTTTTTGTCGCTTATTCCCAACTTCCTTTTAACCGTCGATATATTATGTGGTAATACGGACTCTCGCGGGGCAATCATAAGGTGCATTTTGTTTTAATGCGAGCGCAACGAAAAACGGTAGGTATGCTATTATAGCTAGGGTCACGTTAGACGCGTTCAAAGTACTTTGAACGTTAGTAGTGTGGTAACTAGAATTAAATTCGCACGTTTGCTATCAGAGAGTGCGCCTTCTGTACCTAGTACTATTATTTCTTCTGTGCTACTACCTTCTTCTTCCGTCATCGTTCTTCTACAATTTACCTAAAACTGTGAACTTATTCTTTGGACAAAGATCGCATCATCAAGACTTGCAGCTAGTTCACGCTTCAACGATTTGGTACCTAAGTGCGCATTATATACAATTAAGCTTGTAACTTACATCGCCTCTACAAGTTACAGAAGAAAATAATAGTACCTATTTATCAGTACAGAGAGGACACTCACCCCCCCGCGCTAAAATGAGTTCCCCGCCCGCCTGAGCTCTCCACGCCCCGCACCCCACAGGCGCCGCGGGACTGTGTTTTACATAGCGCCTAGCGCCATTGACCTTGTAGTTGATATCAGCTGTTATTCAAAAAGAAGTAGCTTGTCAAAATATGAATTCTCCCTGTTCATGATTGCATTGGGATATTGCGTTAATTTCCAATAATTTATAAATAAATAAATAAATTTTATGAATTATGAATGGCGGAATCCATTGGAATCCATGGAATCTATTCATAAATTATTGGAAATTAACGCAATATCCCAATGCAATCATGAACAGGGGGAAAAGTGTTCAAGTTTCCAGAACATATTGGAGTGGAAATGAAAGGTATTTTGTATCCTTTAATCCATGATATAAACATGTGGGCACCTTCCTCGACAACAAGTCGTTGCGTATTGTCATATCTTTGAGACTGGGTTGTAAGGTTTGTGAGCCGCACGTGTGCAGATGTGGCGCGACTGTGGATGCCAGCGGTCACCATGGCCTCAGTTGCAGGCTATGTTCTGGCCGGCGGCCTCGGCACTATGCTCTTAATGAGCTGATTCGCCGTGCCCTGGTATCCGCTGACATCCCTTGCGCCTAGAACCGCCTGGCCTCTCTCGTTCCGACGGTATGAGACCAGACGGCCTAACTCTGATACCGTGGAAGAGAGGCCGATGCCTATTGTAGGATGCAACCTGTGCCTGCACATATGCGGCTTCTCATCTCACGCGAAGTACCCGTTCGGCTGGGTCTACTGCAGAGTGGATAGCTTGCCAAAAATTGGCCAAGTATGATGATCTCCTGCAAAATTACGATTTTGTGCCTTTTGCAGTCGAGACCTCGGGCGTTTGGTGCTTGGCAGCGAAGGTTTTTGTTGGAGAGGTCGGGCAAAGGTTGAGGAACCGTGGTAGTGACCCCCGTGCCGGCTCTTTCCTGGTCCAGCAATTATCGCTGGCTATTCAGCGTGGAAATGCGGTCAGCATTATGGGCACGTTCCGACCTGGAGCGAGTTGGGGCGGGGTTTTGGACTTAGGATTTTTTCTGTTTATATTTGACAAGATGTTGTAATATTTGACACTAAATAATGATATAATAGTTTCATCACTCGTAATTTCAGACCATTTATGTACAAAATATTGAAGTCTACCAGAACCTACCCCATGTTGAGAGGTTATTTGTTTGCCGCCCTGCGCGGCGGTGGGGGGCGGTGGGGAGCGGCGGTTGCTCCGGTGGTAGCTGCGGGGTGGCGGCGGCGGCGCCCGCGACTGCTGGCGACCTCGTCCGTTGTCGTTGCTTGGTGCTGGCTTGTTGTCCGTTTTGCGATGTTGAATCTTGAAGTTTAAATTGCCTTTGTTATTCCTTTCGAAATAATTTTGTTTTGCAGTGACTTTAGGTTGATTTTTTAATACGTTACCTGATTTTTGGATGCTCTGTGCAGCTTTTAGTTTTTCAGATACATTTTCACCGAATAGCCAAGTCTTGTCACGAACCGATTCAAGTAAGGTATAAAGCCCGCTCTACACACTCCAGTTTTGTCGAGAGGCCAAACTTTTGTCGAAACACGAGACATTGGCGTTGCTTATGAGGAAACTGAGAATCTCTTAGTTTTGAAATGAATTTCATGTAAATTACCAAAATTGATATACAGGGCGTCCCACGGCTATGCCACATGGAGGGAAAGTAGGTACCTTAAATATTGTACATAGAACATTTCACTGAAAGAAGACTTTATTTTATTTCTAAAACTTAATTTAGTAAATTAATTTTATTTTATTTTTAAACTGCATTCATACATTTTTTTATAATTACATGGTTGAACCGGGAATCGAACCCGCTATACGAGAAAAAAAAACACCCTGTAGTTTTATCATACCATTCGAAAGGGTTCATCATTAGGATTATTTTTTGCTAAATAACATAGTGTCAGAAATAAAAGGATGATTATGTATGTATTTTAACATTTTTAATACAAAATTTATATTGTTCATCACGGGAAGAACATAAATTAAAATGCAATTTCAAAGACAAAGGTTTATTGAAACTTTAAACAATTTGGATGCGCACAGCGCGAAGGTTGGAGGTAAAATGACGTATGCAATAAAATGCTCCTTTTAGCTCCTTAGAAAATAATCATAGCAATGATGTTGCAGTTCACTAAATCACAGGCACTTTATTAGAAATCTCCGCACAACACTATATAGTTCACGCGTGGGCCGCAACATATACTCCCCCTCGCTGAACGGTCCTCCTTTCAGGGCTAAAGCTCGGCCGGGTGAAGGGGGCACAGGCGAACCAAGGGCCGACGAATGCATCCTCTCGTAGTGCGAAGGTCTGCAACTCTGGATGTCCCATCTGGTCCGGGGAACAGTCGACACACTCTGCCAAGTCTCCAACAGAGCGGTGGAAAAAAATCCTCTTGTATAAGGACGAGATCTCCAATATTTAATTCACGTTTGCCAGGCTGTTTCCATTTCTTTCGCTGCTGCAGCTCATCAATGTATAGCCTTTGCCAAGTAGTCCAGAAGGATTGACGAATTTTTTCGACGCGAGCGTAGCGTGAAAGCGCAGACTCCTTGCGGTCCTCCAAGGGTGGCACCGGCAACGCAGTGAGTGGACGTCCCACAAGAAAGTGTCCGGGAGAGAGGTATAGGAAATCATCAGGGGAACTTGACATGGGAAATAAAGGCCGACTATTCAGCACTGCCTCCACTTGCGCAAACAAAGTACTAATTTCCTCGAAGGTGAGTTGGGCTGTGCCCATGACGCGTTTGAGGTGATATTTTGCGGATTTTACTCCGGCTTCCCATATGCCGCCGAAGTGAGGAGCGCATGCAGGAATAAAATTAAACTTTATATTTTCTTGAACCGCAAACTCAGACAGAAAATTGCTATTGTTATTTTGTTTTAAAAAATCAGCTAATTCTTTAGCTGCTGCAACAAAGTTGCGAGGCTTTCCTCGCCGAGCTACGAAGCGCCGTAATGTCATAATAAACGCTTCCTTGGTCAAATCGGAAACCGCTTCCAAATGTAAACATTTGTACCGCAAGCAGACAAATAAGCATAGATAACACTTTGATAATTTAGCTCCACGACCTTTTCTATTTAATATTTGGAAGGGGCCAGCGAAATCTAATCCAACAGAAACAAAAGGAAAATCTGGGGTGACTCGCTGAGGAGGCAATTCACCCATCTTAGGTAAAATAGGCTTAGCTATAAAACGTCTGCACCGAACGCACTTATGTACCGTGCGCCGTGCTAGGTGCCTGCCATTCATAGGCCATATGTAAGTAATCGCGTACTATAGCTAGCAACAATTGCGGACCGGCGTGCAGATTACGAATGTGTTCGCGTTCGAATATTAATTTAGTTAAATGGTGGGAAGCATCCAGCAAAATAGGATGTTTTTTATTGTAAGGATATGTTGACATGGATATACGACCGCCCACTCTAATCAAATTATTTTCTATGAATGGAGAAAGAGAAATTATTTTATATTTAGGTTTTAGGTGTGCTCCCTTAGATAATAAATCGAATTCTAAGGGAAATGTCTGTTTTTGTGAAATTGTACATAGATAATAAAACGAATCATTTAACTCGTCTGTAGATACAATTCCAGAGCGCTTACTTTTGGGGTTCCTTAGATTATAAATAAATCTTTGGACATAAGCAAATGATCGTTGTAATTTATTTAAGTTAGAATAATTTTCAATGTTTATTACCGGCTCTAAATTAGCACTAGCGGCGAAGCTATTCAAACTGGTAGTATTGGGTAAGTTTTTTTTCTTATTTATATTAGTTTGTAAGGCTTTAGATTATAAGATTTTAGATTGTAAGGGTTTAGTTTGTAAGGACTTAGTTTCAGGTAAATTGTCGTTTAGTTTTAAACGAGGATTTAGATTAGGCCACTCAGGTTTACCCTTGCGTAAAAAATTTGGACCTGACCACCAAAGGGCAAGATCTCTCAGCTGACTACCATTAACGCCGCGCGAAATAAGGTCCGCTGGGTTTGATTCAGAGGGCACATAACGCCACGATGCCGATTTTGTGATATCGTTTATCTCGACTACGCGATTTGCCACAAAAGTTTTTAATTTCGCAGGATTAGCATTTAGCTAACCTAATATTATGCTAGAATCGCTCCAATAATAAGTATGTGCTGGTGCATAACGAATCGCACTCATTACAGTGTTACATAAGTGCGCGGAAAGTAACGCTGCACAGAGCTCGAGGCGTGGGATTGTGACTGGCTTTAGACTAGCTACCTTAGATTTGGCGCATAACAATTTGACGGTCACATTATCCTTTGTGTCTACGGATCGAACGTAGACGCAAGCTCCGTAAGCACGTTGTGATGCGTCGCTAAATGAATGCAGTTCGATTAATATAGGGCTATTGCATATTACGTGGCGGGGAATTTGTAAGTCGGAAAGGGATGACAGATTATTATAAACTTCAAACCAGAAATTTTTAATCTCTTGTGAAACTGGCTGATCCCATTCCACTTTTTGTGACCATAACTCTTGTATTATTATTTTAGGTTGTATTGTATACATTATACATACATTATTGTATACATGGGCTCAGCAGGCCGAGTGGGTCGAAAATTCTAAAGGAACTCGACATAAATTGATCGTTTAGTGATTGGTTTATTTTGAGGTGGAAAAGAAATAGGAAAATTAAAGGTATCGCTAGACGGGTTCCAACCCAGTCCGAGCGTGCTGGTTGACTCACTAATAGTGAGATTTTGTTGGGCATCTGTATTTTCAGATTCTAAAATAGGTGAATTCGATTTAAACTTGCGTAAATTAAAACAGGCAGAGCTTAAGGCTTCTGACACAGATTTTTTAATGTAACGTAATTTATCTATGCTATCAGCCCCTGTTATCAAATCATCAACAAAAAAATCTTGTTGGATTATAGTTTTCACACTATTATCAACACACTCCTCCCCCACCTGCCAAAGACAACGCGTACTTAGATAACTCACACTTGCGGTTCCGTAAGTGAGAGTATTAAGGCGAAGCGTCTTGATCGGTTGCGGTTGCTATTATGGAGGGAAGAAGATAACATTATATATATATTATATATTTATATTATATATTATAACATAATATTATATATTATATATAATATAATATTATATATAATGTTACGATCTGATTCATTGACCTCAACCTGGCGGTACATTTTTTCAATGTCACCGCATAATAGGTACTTGTATTGTCGCGCGCGGATAAGAATGGAGAAGAGTGAGTCTTGCACGTTAGGACCGACCATAAGTATGTCGTTAAGGGAGAAGCCGGAAGAAGTTGCATTGGAACCGTCAAACACCACTCTGGTTTTGGTCGACTCGCTGTCAGGCTTAAATACCGCATGGTGACATAAAAAGTATGACGGTTCAGGTTTTATGATGGGTAATTCCGAAAGATGGCCTAGTTCGGCATATTCTTGTATAAAATTAGAATAGTCTGATTTTAATTGGGGATTTTTAGTAAATCGCCTTTCTGTGTTAAAAAACGATTCTTTGCAGCATAGTAGGATTCACCTAAACAGTCTGGAGAGTCTTTAAGGGGTAATTTAACACAAAATCGGCCAGTACTTGTGCGTACTGTGCTAGCCAAAAAATGCGTCTCACAAAATTTATCTTCTTGGCTTAGTATTGGTTTTTTGGGCAATTCTTCTAATTGCCAAAACTTGGGTAGAAATTCATCTACAGCGAGCTCACTTGAGCCCAAAATAGTCGCGTGTTTACAATATATATGATTCGATGTATTTTTTATCGCTTTAACTGGGGGTATAGAAATAGGGCCACAGATTAACCAGCCAAAATTAGAATTTTGTAACTTGGTGTTATTGGAACCCAGAGAGCGCTGATCGCTTCTCAAAATATCCCAGAATAAATCGGCACCTACTAATACGTCAATAGGCGCTGGCTGATGAAAATCAGGGTCTGCCAGCCGTATGTCGCTAGGCAATTTTAGCATTGATATATCTATAGAAGC
Source organism: Teleiodes luculella (assembly GCA_948473455.1). Classification (NCBI taxonomy): domain Eukaryota; kingdom Metazoa; phylum Arthropoda; class Insecta; order Lepidoptera; family Gelechiidae; genus Teleiodes; species Teleiodes luculella. Next base: position 3,179,829 of record OX419611.1, on the reverse strand, counting down.
CTTTGGAAGCTCACCAGTTAGCTCTTCCAGCACTAAGCAGGATAAAGTAACCTGGTACGAACCATGCAATGAACTGAATTGGACAACACAACTCTCCTGAACCTTATCAGCAGGGTGGTTGCCTATACCAATTATATTAATGGTATTTATCTTTGTTGTGGGTAGTGACAGCTGTTGCCTTAAAGATTGGCTAACGAAAGAGGATTGGCTACCACTATCTAAAAGTGCACGCACCTTTAACGCTTTTTTTGTGTTAGGATTAAAAACATTTATATATGCAGTCGATAGAATAACCGTAGTATTTATTTGTTTGGAAAAACTGCTAGCGACGTGTTGCTCTTTTTTTTTTTTATTATATTGCTCCAATTGCTCGCTACTCTCAACGCATTGCTCATCACTCTGTACCTCAACGTTCGAAGACGTGTTGCCCGTAAGTTCGAATCGTGGATGCAATAAAGAGTTGTGTCTTTTATTACACAAACGGCAAGGACACATTATGCAATCTTTGAGCAAGTGTCCAGGCCGCAAACAATTAGAGCACAGCTTGTACTTATTTACATCGGCCATGCGGTCTGGAATAGACTTTGATTTAAAGGTTGGGCAATCGTATATTTTATGATTGTCTTTGCAAATAATACATTTAACAGAATAGAATGACTGCTCGCTGTTAGGAAGAGATAAGCGCTTAGGAGCGTTAGAACCTTGAGGAGGTCTGGAAGAGGACTGGCCGCGATTCTCAGTGGAAAAATTATAATTTGGGAAAATTTTACTTTGGTTTAATGATTGTAGGACATCAGCACGATCGTTAATGAACGTTTTAAAATCATCAAATGATGGATATTCAGTAAAAGAACTCCTGTATTCTTCCCACTTAATAAGAGTACGCGAATCAATTTTTTTTGTTAAGGTGAATATGAGAATCGCATCCCATTTGTCGGTGGGCAAACCTAAAGAGGACAATGCACGGAGATTTTTGGTAACATGGTCAATAAAAAACCTAAGAGAATTTTCTGATTCTCGATTCATAGGTGGAATATCGTATAAAGACATTAAATGCTGATCAATCAAAACTCTGTTATTGTTATATCTATCATTAAGAATCTCCCAAGCATGAGCATAATTATTAGTAGAAGATGCCTCGAGGTTAGATATTAATCGAGCTGCCGCTCCTTCCAAATATGAGTTTAGGTAATAAAATTTCTGTATAGGAGATAATCTATCATTGAGATGAATTAATCGGGTAAACGTGTCTCTGAATCCCAGCCAGCGGAAATAAGAACCGTCGAACTTAGCAATCTGAATTTGTGGTAATTTGACACCTATGTCTTCAGTGCCATGAGAGTGACAACATTTAGACTCGCAGTGAGTATGTTGGTGAGTTGGCTCACTGAACTTGTCAATTAAATATGTAGCCGTGGATATAGCTTTAACAAAATCGTCTTCAATGCTATCGCGCTGTTGACGTTCTGAATCTAAATTATTCACATTTAAAATTTCTATCTCAGTTTGCAGTTCATCAAATTTAATTTCATGAGATGCACTGTACTCTGAGTAACAAAATTATCTAACTGTGTGACTGAACACTGTTGAAACTCAATAAAACCGTAGTTATAATTAAGTATAAAAAATAAAATAAAGCTTAGCTCACGCTCCTCGCCTGTGACAGCCGCCGCTGTATGTAGCATAAGTAGATATAGTCATAGCTATAGGAACATTAATGTAAACAAACCCTAGAGAGTAAGAGACGTTTGTGAGCAATCTAATTATAGAGCCCGGACGATAACCACGTGTTTTTATTAAAAACTGAAATCCGTCAAAGCCTTAAATAACCCTTCTTCTATCATCAGAAGTGGGATTCGCGTATTTTTTGCGTAAACCTACCCTATAAACAATGAACAATAAAAGTGTAAAAAATAAAAATAAAAGTGGACTGTTGATTAAAAAAACAAAGAGAAGTGAAAATGTTGAACTGACTATGAGTGATAATGAGTGTGAACTTTTACAAAGTGCAATGAGTGTTAGTAGTGTCAATACTAGCACTAGCAAGGCCATAGCTTTACCTACTTTTGATCCGAGTGTTGGATCTATTGAAGCCGCAGAATGGAGTGCGGAAGTAGACGCCCTGGTTTTGAAAAACAATTGGGATGATGTGGAAACATTTGCTCGATGTGTTCCATTTTTAGCTGGACCGGCACTTGATCTGTACAAGGAATGGACACCAGTTAGGAGAACTTGGCCAGCACTAAAAGAGGATCTCCAGATGACATTTCCCAAGTGTCGCAATCTTTGCAGAGATTTTAAGAAAGCGGCCAATATGACAAGTGACCAGTACTCGACTGTTTCAATTTATGCAGCAAAAAAACATAGATTATTAAAACAGTTACGATTACGATTTCGCGAGACTGAAATTTTGCAATTAATAACTGGCGGAATTACTGACCCGCATGCAAAGTCTATTGCTAGTAGCGTGGAAACTGTAAGTGGGCTTTTTGAAAAGTTATCTCGATACATTCCTGCATTGCCTTATCAACCAAAACCTTTTACATCTGCTTACAAAGGTAATGATGGAGACTCGTTACCATCTACATCAAAGAAAGCAAGATTGCATAACAAACAGAAGCGATGCCACCGTTGCAATCGATTGGGTCATGTACACCGTGATTGTCGTACTAGTGTACACAAGTTGCCAAAAAATATACCAGCTATCAGCAAAAAATATATCACTATGGACGAAATTAACACTTCAAACAGAGAATATCTAAAACAAAATAAATGTACATTCTGTTTTAAAACCGGACATCTGGCAGAGGATTGCTGGACGAGGCAGAGAGTTGATAAAGGGCAAAAACAGTCTAACAAAGATTAAACACCAACGGCAAGGTATGTACCACAGCTGTTATAATTAATAAAAAGATTGTGAATAATAATATATTAATCGACAGCAAAGCATCCTGTTCTCTAATGAGGGAAACGACCGCCCGATCAGTCCGTGCTAACCGCCAATTTTCCTTACTTCATGTTTGTGGTTTATCAAACGAAATACAAGTTCATATGAAAAAGTAAACTTAATTATTCAATTAGAAGATTTAGCTTTGGAAACGAAGTTTCACATTGTTCAAGACAAAGACAAAGAAATTCGGTACGAAGCAATATTAGGCCGAGACGCAATGAACAAAAACAATAACATGTTCATAACAACTTCTAGCGAAACAATAATTAAAATGCATACCCTAATCAGTAACCGTGAGATTGTTTATACTCTGGACAACTTAATAACAAACGCTCTCGGGACTCAAAGTTATCCACAAAGCAACAAGTTCAACTACAGGAACTTTGGAATAAATACTCCAGTCTTATTGCCTCTAACAATAACATACGTCAAATAAAAACTGGCGTCATGACTATTCGTACTACGACAAACGAGCCCATTGTTTATCATCTTTATCGCATGTCGAACTCGCAGCGACAAAAAATTAGAGCCATCGTCACTGAACTTTTGAATAATAATATAGTACGGGAGTCAAGTTCAAACTATGCGTTACCCGTTATATTAGTGGAAAAAAAAGACTCAAGTGCCAGAATGTGTGTAGATTACAGAGCTTTAAATAAAAAAACTGTTAAAGACCGCTACCGTTGATTGATGATCAGCTGGATAGATTGGGAAAAGCTTCTTATTTTAGCACTCTGGATATATCATCAGGCTTTCATGAAATCCCAATTGAGGAAACTGAAATTTTGAGAAATAATAAAGCCTTTGTTTATATCGATGATGTCATTGTACTTTCATTCACTATTGAAGGGGGACTTGAAAGACTAGACCTAGTCTCTGAGGCTCCAGATGAAGCTGAATATACACAAAAAAAGCAATCAAACTATAATAAGAAAACCTCTCCCGAAGAATCAAAATATCATAGATATTAGTTTGAAACGTTAGCAATAGTGAATGCACTAAAGTATTTCCGAGTGTACCTGTTGGGCATAGAATTCAGAATTAATAACGAACTGTAATGCTGTAAAATCTACTTCAACCAAACGAGATTTATTACCACGAGTGGCCAGATGGTGGTCATATATTCAAGACTTTAACTTCAAAATTGAACACCGAAAAGGAAGTAATATAAAACACGTAGATTTTTTTCAAGCAGAATCCGCCACCTATCGATGTTGACGAAATGCTAATAAAAGATGAGATTACTTGGCTGGAAAGTACATAAAAAGAAGATAAAAACGTAAATGAAGTAAAGGGAAAACTTCAAGATAATCCAGATAGTTTAAAAGAATACACTGTTAAAAATAATATTCTTATGAGAGTCTTTAATGAAAATCTAGAAAGAAAATTAAAACATTATGTACCAGCGGCAGCTCGATTCAACTTAACTTGAATGTTTCATGAAGAACAGTGTTATATTGGGGAAGATAAAACGATCTAATCAATGAGAACAAAATGCTGGTTCTCTGGAATGATATCTTTCATAAAAAATACATTGAAAATTTACCAGTCGAATGACAAAAGAATTACTGAAACTAATGGACATAGAAATACATTTCATTGCAACTGGAGCAAGTAGAGCTAATGATCAAGCCGATCGATATGTGGCTACGGTGTAAAACCTTTTGGCATGTGAAGTGAGCCGTGGATCAGAATGGTCGAGCAAAATATATAAAATTCTACTTACTTTAAATACGACGATTCAAAAAAGTACTGGCTGTACACCAATAGAACTTCTGACTGGCTTACGTTCGCAGATACTTTCAATAAGATAACTAAATAATGAGCTACCTGAAAGTACGCCAGATATTGATGTACAAGAGCTACGAAAAACTGTCGAAGAACGTTAAAACCAAACAAAGATTTGACAGAATAAGACGAAATAATATGAAAATAAAAGAAGGCGACATTGTTTATGTACAATGTCAGAGAACAAGATTGGGAAAGTTAGATTCCCGATACAATGGACCTTATACTATCGAAAAATGTTTACCTAGAGACAGATTCAGAGTAAAAAAATAAGTGCCGTGACAGCCTATAATAACACTATAATAAATAATAAATAAAATAAAAATAATGTACAAAAATACCTGACAGAGCATAAGCGACCAAAACAAAACAAAAAATGTAAAAAAACCTGGGTGCGCTGGAATTGCTATAAAAAAAATATCAATGACATAATAAGTGTTCTCGTGAAGTGCACAGTCTAAAAAATTGAGTGGGCGCGAGCATCTTATCTACTAAGAGTGCAAGGACCGCTGTAATCATAAAAAATCAAAGGGCGCGAGCATCTTATCAAATAAGAGTGCTAGGACCGCTATAATAATTATAAAAAAATAATGCGCGAGCTACTTGATAAGTGAGCTAGGACCGCTATGATAATTACAAAAAATGCGCGAGCTACTTGATAAGTGAGCTAGGACCGCAAAAATGGTTGTCAACAAGGAAGAGTTTTTATAAAAAAACTCAGGCCTTGTTTGAAACTTCATATCTTAACAAATGTTAAGAACCAATTATGAAGTCAAAAATGAAAATAAATAAATAATTTAAACAATATCAAATTGCCAGTTGAGGGCAGATAATTAATTGCCAGTTGAGGGCAGAAAAAAATTTGCCAATTGAGGGCAGAAAAAAAATTGCCAATTGAGGGCAGAAAAAGAAAATTGCCAATTGAGGGCAGAAAAAAAAATTGCCAATTGAGGGCAGAAAAATAACTGCCAATTGAGGGCAGAAAAATAATTGCCAATGGAGGGCATTTTAGTAAATACCTCTAGGTTGTATAATAATGTAAGTCTCATTTCAGGTCTAATGATGGGACTTGGTGATGTGAATGGGCTTCGAGAACGAAGCCTGGGCAGGAAGGCCGTGACAGCCGCCGCTGTATGTAGCATAAGTAGATATAGTCATAGCTATAGGAACATTAATGTAAACAAACCCTAGAGAGTAAGAGACGTTTGTGAGCAGTCTAATTATAGAGCCCGGACGATAATCACGTGTTTTTATTAAAAACTGAAATCCGTCAAAGCCTTAAATAACCCTTCTTCTATCACCTGCATGACTCGCGCCGCGATGGAAGCTGGTAACGGGGGACTGATCAGCTGATCGCCGCCTCACATGTACAGCGCGTGGACACGATTACGCAACGAAGTACTTAGCCTGGAATTGTTCAGTTGGGGGCCTTAAAATCAGCTTTAAACAATTCGTTACTGACTAATTAAACAAGGAATGTAGTATCAGACTAAGGTATGTGAGTATACGTAAATATAACGACTAAAGGTAAAAAAAAGTAGGTAAGTAAATATTTACTTAGGAAATGCACTGAATAATTTGTTTCTCTTTTTTTTTCTAATTAGGTAAATTTGTAAAAATAAGCAGCTAATCAAGTACCTATTTAGTATATAAGTAACGGTATCGTGCTAATTAAAAAGTTGAGTATAAGTATTTGAATGTAGAAAAATAGCAATTCACTTACGCAAATGGAGGGTAAAATCGAACGACCTTTGTGGAACAAAGTAGATTTTACAGGAATTTAGGTTGAAATTAGGATTTAGACTGATATAGAACACTGGTTTAGATATTGGGGAGGATAAGGATGGACACTTAGCTCATGTGATGACACGAAGAATATAGCGGCGCTGCGAGGCGAAGTCTTCTGCACGTAGCTGCTTCTGCTGCTCGGACCGGTGACAATCACGAAGTAGGCAATTTGAAACCCTTTTTCCAAACTGCTGAACCAAGCGTCTCCCTCAGTCTCCCAGGTTTGACACGCTGCTTCCCGACGGTAGCCGTGCTGCCGAGTCGGTGGCATCAATGCACGCTCACAAGCTCATTTCTGCTGCACAACTCCTTAGCTGGCCTGGCGATGCGACGTAGCTAGCTCCCAAACGGATCGGAAGCCTCTGCGAGTCGGGAATGAGCCGCGCTAGCGTAGGTACCGGCGATGACGCAGCACACGTAGGTCGCGAACGCGCGTGGCAAACCTGCAGGAACACTAATTATGGGAATTAGCGTCCTGTCACGGTCGCCATTTTATGTTCATCACGGGAAGAACATAAATTAAAATGCAAGACAAAGGTTTAATGAAACTTTAAACAATTTGGATGCGCACAGCGCGAAGGTTGGAGGTAGAATGACGTATGCAATAAAATGCTCCTTAAAGCTCCTTAGAAAATAATCATAGCAATGATGTTGCAGTTCACTAAATCACAGGCACTTTATTAGAAATCTCCGCACAACACTATATAGTTCACGCGTGGGCCGCAACAATTATGAATGCAGTTTTAATAGTTTTTAGAAATAAAATAAAGTCTTCTTTCAGTTAAATGTTCTATCTACAATATTTAAGGTACTTTCCCTCCATGTGGCATAGGCGTGGGACACCCTGTATATAACTATTAATTAAAAAAATATATGTTTAAGGCTCTTAAATTAATCATATATCTATTTAATTATTTTTCTTCATGCTAAACTAAGAGTACTTAACAAACATACATCTATATTCACAAACTTTCGCGTTTATAGTATTAGTATAGTAGGATGATTATTACATATCTATTTAGACATCCCTGAATGAAAAGTACCTAATTAAAAGACGCTGGAAAAAGTGTAGCAGAACGGTAAAACAATTAAATAACGTGCGCTCACTACGGCGACTGTTAGCCAACTGGCACGAGAGGCATTGAGAATCTAGAGCGATAGTTTTGCCTATACACAAAACTTGACAAAACTCCTTTGATGTACCGACACGGAACGGATAGACGGCCAATATACACGAGACATCTCCAATATAGGCCAATACTCCCTCTACACTCTCGTATTGGCCATGTCTCGTCTAGTTTTGTCGAGAGTGTAGTGCCCGCTTTATGCTGAGTATTAATTAATGATGATATGACCAGATTTCTTCGGGATTTGGTTTCGATGAAATGATTGTCACATAGAAGGCGACAGGCGTCACTTATCGGTTTCAACAATTTCTGTTTTGACGTTTCATTTGCAATTATCAGTGAGATAGCCGATGACAATGCAGATAGCGCTATACCAAGCTGTTTTTGCTTATGCATTAAGAACATGTCTCTTTTTACCAACAAGTCAGGAAGAGCAGCCTTTGTCTCCGGATTTAGGGTAGGTGCGATTAGTAGATCACAATTGTTGGGGACTAAATATCCTTCAAATATTTGATCTTTCACTTCTTTTGGCAGCCCTTTGGCTAGTATCTCTTGCCACCTACTAGCCACGTCCTTGTGAATAAGGGGCCCCAAGGGAGTTTCCGGTTTAGGTGCTTCACCAAGAAGTTTCAAGATATCTCCGTCCAATTCTATTTCCTCAAGCTGAGGTTCCTTTTCAGCTGATGTCGCTTGATTTGACGTTACCACTGGTGGAGGGCTGCGTGGTGACGGGACTGGTGTACTGCCACGTGGTGACGGTACTGGCGTGCGGCCACGTGGTGACGGTGGAGACGGCGTTGGTGAACATCCATGTGGAGAGAGTGGAACAAGCTGGCCACGTGGTATCGGACGTGGCGGAACAGAGTTGTCTGCAGCATGAATTTGCGCTCGTACTGTCAATTGGTTCGTGGTCTGAGCCCGAGATTCTAAGGATTGCTCCGAGTGATCTGCAAAAATACAGACCTTTTAAATAAGATAGGAACAACCTTTAAGGCGGAAGCCCACAAAATGTTTTAATCGCAAAGCTCATGTGAATCAGAGATCCACGTTGCGCAAAGTAGATTAAAAATTGCATAAATTGATTAGTCTGTACTTACTGTTCATCTCGTCTTCATCTGAAGAATAAATTATAACACGACGTCGTCGTCGTGGTTTAGTTTTATCTTCTCTCGCTTCAAGTAGCTTTCTTTCCAGTCTTCGTATCTTCTTGTTGATGTCTTCTTCGCTATCTAAGAAGATATCGACAGCGAAGACGCTGTCTTGCGATTTCCTCTTCCCCATTGCGTAAATCAAAAATAATTTTTATTTTTTAAAGGCAAATTTAACTTTTTTTATATACTTACTAGCTGTCCGCCCACGGCTACGCCCGCGTTCCTTTTTTTTTTTTTGGGGATGAAAAATAGATGTTGGCCGATTCTCAGACCTACTGAATACGCTCACAAAATTTCATGAGAATCGGTCTAGCCGTTTCGGAGGAGTATGGAATCGAACACTGTGATACGAGAATTTTATATATATACTTATTTATTTGTGATAAATATTTTATCGCGATGGACATCGTCGCACGTGCGAAGGCCTGAGCTAGCCTAGTAGTGGGGATGCCTTTGTTTATTTTTCAATCTAACGTCAAAAAAAAAACTCTAAACTATCCGTGCAAGGCTGATGCGTGCTACTACAACACGTAAATCGCAAAGAATGAAGCTGTGAAACATAATTATGTGTGTTAATTTTATATTTTATATTTTGTATTTTAATTGTTATACATACTAACAGTATTCATATTAAAGATAGGGCTTTTAAATATATGTACCTATTTCAAAATTATGGATTTTAATTGTTTATGTTATTTAATGATTATGGATTTTCAATATATGCATTTTAAATTATGGATTTTAATATAGACCCTACACAAGCATATAAAAGTTGGCCTGTTTTTTCGGTGGTGTCAACAAGGCGACACTCTATCTAGGAGTTGTATATAATCAAAGGTTTTTTTATACACCTTGGTTTACATTACTGAAGTCTTAGCACGTTTTAGTAAGGATCCCTCATTTCTTTTTAAATAAAACATAGCCTTTGTTACTCGGGAATTATGTAGCTGAAAGAATTTTTGGAATCGGTTCAGAAGTTTCGGAGCATATTCGATGCAAACAAACAAACAATCAAACCTTCACTGCCAGAAGAATGGCTACAAGGGGGTTGTTGTGTGGTGGTGCAACTTGCAACGTTCTCGCGATTTATACTTATTTAAAACGACTTTAATTCTTCTTAAATATTTAAATAAACCAATGTTTTTGCCTTTTGCGGGGTCGAGTCCTACGCAGGTCAATCTAGTGGAAATAATATTTTTTCTCCCACTGATTGATAAAGTAATATACAGAATTTGTTTTCATTTTACTAAGTAACATAATATTATGTACAAGATTTTTTTTCAGGAGAGACCGGAGATGTTGTTATGCTACTGTGTAATGGTGTATAAAAGATTAACGCCGCTCGCCATGGGAGCTGTTCTGTCTCTTAGGCAAATACTGACTTCCGCATTGGCCTCAGACCTTGTTCTTGCCAAATACAGACACAAGAAGACCATGACGAATATATTGGGAGCCTGGTACAATACTGATTTGGTCCAACAATATCATACGAACACTTGTTACTATATGACACCCGCGAGGATAGTGTTCCATCCATCGGTAAGAACTCACTTCATGCTTACTTTATAGAGCGGACTCTCAAAGGAGATTCTTTTAAAAAATTTGCGTACCGTCAACAAATTTTTGATATGTGTTCTAGGGAACTTAAACTATATAAAATGATGTCCTTTCATTTGATACCCCACACGGTTATTTCTTTAATTTTTATTTCGGCGTTTATATTGGGTTTGAGGAAGCTCGGCTAGAATGGAAACCTACCACGCTCGCTCGTGGCAACAAGTATTTTTATATAGCTTAAGGACCCTAGAAAACATATCAAACATCAGTTGGCGGTACGCAAATTTTTTAAACAAGGTGCCGGTAGGAGCCTGCACTATTATGCATTAATAATTTGCAATATCATTATTAGTTATGCATATTACAAACGATTGTATAACCGTTGATCGACAAACCGTCGACTGACGGACATTTGACCGACACATCAATTATTCGACATTACTGTAGTCCGAATGTTCGAACGTGGTCTCCGATAGCAAAAATTTACCACCAATGGACATTTCTACGGAAGTGGCGAATCAGCTACTGTATCGAAGAAAGGACCTCTAACAGCTCAATACGTTATCGAAAAAAAGACACATATATTTACAGGACTATTGGCCTGATGGAGAGCATATTTGGAAGATCGGGAAGTTGTAAAAGGCGCCAAAAAAAATTTTCAAAGTTCAAAAACGGGCAGAATTTGGCTTAAAATGGCGTGTCCGGTTTCCAGAATTGACTCTTTATTGTATAACTTTTTAAATAATAACTAGTTCATTATGATTCCAATCCAATGTTCACATAGCATGAGATAAACAACAAAGCCGTATAAGTATATTTATTGTAAATCATTGGAGTTTGACACAATAACACATTTAAATTTTGTCTGAAGCTTCTGCCTCAATCCCGTGCCAAATAGTTTTACCTATTTACTTATATCACTAACTTCGCGAAGTACGAATGCCACTAGCTGGTTCCCGCAATCTACCAGATGAGCCCGAGCGTCTGAGCAGTATGAACTTGAGGATAGCTGCATTGAGGAGCATTTTTCGAGGGTTCAAAATTCTTCCGAGAATTTGGGGTCGGGTAATTTCTGAAAACTGTGGACGAAATTAATTTTGTTTGTGAAGTCTTATATTAAATTTGAGCTAAAACTATTGAATATTTAAGTGATATCTACCAGTACGTTTTGAAAAAAATACTTTAATTTGTAACATTTACAAGTTATTTGATGAAATGTGTTATTTTCTCAATTTCGTGGATCTCAATTACCTGTAAAATGGTGCACCGAATTCAGAAATCTTACACTAAATTTAGAATTTTTCAATAATGCTATGAATTTTATTGTGCTATACGTATGTATTATTGTGGCCCCGTAGCCTAGTCAGTAGTGCACCTGCCTTTAAACCTAAGGGTCGCGGGTTCGAACCTAGCGCAGGGTAAACATATGTGTGATCGATCAGCACTTGTGTTTGCCTTGTATCTGGGAGTTTGTATATATAATATTTCATCATCATTATCATTAGGCGCGCCATTTGGCCCGATCTTCGGCTGTACGTATCCACCTGCTGCCAGCCACTTTCTGCAGATCGTCACTCCATCTAGCTGAGGTGCGTCCTACATTTCGTTTTCCTAGAAGTGATCTCCACTGCAGATGCCGGTTACTCCAGCGATTATCGGTACTGCGATAAACCTGACCAGGCCACTGCTACTTCAGTTTGCTTATTCTAGTGGCTATGACGGTTACATTGATTCTCCGACGGATTTCTTTGTTCCGGATTTTATCCATTAGAGAGACTCCGAGCTTATTCTTCTTCATAGCTCGCTGAGCAACTTTAAATTTGTGGACTAGTCCCACAGTCAGTGTCCACGTTTTAACTCACACCACCACCACAGGTAGGATAGGATGTACCTGATCAAAGACCGTGAAAACGTGACGCAACCTCCGGAAAGCTGCACTATGCTTAGAGATCGTGGACTATGAGAAATCCTACGATTTGATTGAGACTTCGGCAGTGCTGCAGTCTCTTCAGAGGTGCCAAATTGACTACCGGTATATCGAGGCGCTGAAGTGTTTGTACGAGAAAGCCACTATGTCAGCCCGACTCCAGGATCAGAACTCCAGACCAATCCAGCTGCAGCGAGGTGTGCGACGGGGAGACGTTTTCTTTTTCGAAACTGTTCACTACTGTACTGGAGGATCTCTTTAAGCTTATGGACTGGAAAGGACATGGCATCAATATCAATGGCGTGTAAATCACTCACATACGGTTTGCAGACGATATCGTAGTAATTTCTGAGACCTTGGAAGACCTCGGCACAATACTCAATGTCCTCAATAGAGTTTCCCAACAAGTGGGTCTGATGATGAACATGGAGAAAGCAAAAGTATTTTCGAACGCCCATGTAGTACCCACTCCAATAAAAGTTGGGGACTCTGTTCTCGAAGTTGTAGACCATTACGTCTACCTGGGACAAATAGTCCAGTTAGGTAGATCTAACTTCGAGAGCGAGGTCAATCATCGAATCCAACTCGGCTTGGCAGCGTTCTGAAAGCTGCGCAATTTGGGAATCTTTTTGTCCCAAATACGGTAGTATCTTAAGTCTAAAGTCTTTGACCAATGTGTGTAGCCAGTGATGACTTACGGATCTGAGACGTGGTCGCTTACGATGGGTCTCATAAGAAGGCCCAGAGTCACCCAAAGAGCGATGGAGAGGGCTATGCTTGGAGTTTACTTGCGTGATCGAATCAGGAAGGATGAGATCCGCAGGCGAACCAGAGTCACCTACATAGCCCGAAGAATCGCGAAACTTAAGTGGCAGTAGGCGGGGCACATTGCACGTAGAACCGCTGGCGGTTGGGGAAAAAAGGTTTTTGAATGGCGGCCACGCGCCACAAAGGTCAAACGCTGCCAAACTTAAGTGGGACTGAGCCGGACACAGCTTTTGGCACCCACCGATCAACAGACGTAGAGGTCAATGGCCGCACAGGAGATGGCGGGATGAACTGGACAGCTCCTTGAGGGACTGGCCAGAATTCACTTAGGATAGGAAACAGTGGAAGAAAAAGAGGGAGACCTTAGCCCAGTACTGGGACAGTGTAGGCTAAGTAAGATAAGATAACATTTACAAATTTAGTCGTTCATTTTCTATATTTCCTAAGCCGTTTCTGAATTAGGTGTCTAGTTTTCTGAATTCGGTGCTGTCTCAATTCGGTGACTGACTTTTAACATATACCACTCCACAATATCTGGTGCTAAATGTCGTCATTAGACTCAAGATGGAATAAACTTCAATCTTTGTTATCAAACTATTGATGAAACCCAAATATTAATTTACCCACCGAATTGTGAAAATATGGACCCTTTTGTAGAACTGCTCCAATATGAACTTTTTTGTTCCTCGGCCGATTGCTTTCAAAATCAATATCTCCAGTGGTCTCGGGTAACGGATCTGATGTCAAAATTGCCAAAAGTGGCCGCCATTTTGAATTATTTTGTTTTTAGTTCGATTTCTCTTCCAAAATCGATATCCGGGGTGCCCAGTAGTGGTCTCGGATCTGATGTCAGAATAAGAAAAAGTGGCCACCATTTTGAACTTTTTTATTTTAAGTTCGATTGCTTCCAAAATCGATATCTGGGGTGCTCAGTGGTCACCGATAACGAATTTGATGTCGGAATGGGAAAAAGTGGCCGCCATTTGGTCATTTTACAAAGTCTCATAATTTTGTTATATGCCTCAGTCTAATAATAATTGGAAAAAGCCTCGTATTTTTACACGCTTTATATTAGCTTCACTTGTAAGTAACTATGTATGTAAGAAAATCTTGGAATCCTAATTTGACCCACTTCCCGGTCTTCGATTAGGATGAAATTTTGCACACGCTCTGAGTTCTGATGACAATACATGATTATCTAAGAAACGTCATTACAAATCCAATATGGCGGCCTCCCCATTAATGTATCTAAAAAAATCTTGGAATCTTAATTTGACCCACTTCCTGGTCTTCGATTAGGATGAAATTTTGCACACGCTCTGAGTTTTGATGACAATACATGACTAGCTAAGAAACGTCATTACAAATTCAATATGGCGGCCTCCCCATTAATGTATCTAAAAAAATCTTGGAATCTTAATTTGACCCACTTCCCGGTCTTCGATTAGGATGAAATTTTGCACACGCTCTGAGTTCTGATGACAATACATGACTAGCTAAGAAACGTCATTACAAATCCAATATGGCGGCCTCCCCATTAATGTATCTAAAAAAATCTTGAAATCTTAATTTGACCCACTTCCTGGTCTTTGATTAGGATGAAATTTTGCACACGCTCTGAGTTTTGATGACAATACATGACTAGCTAAGAAACGTCATTACAAATTCAATATGGCGGCCTCCCCATTAATGTATCTCAAAAAATCTTGGAATCTTAATTTGACCCACTTCCCGGTCTTCGATTAGGATGAAATTTTGTACACGCTCTGAGTTTTGATGGCAATACATGACTAGCTAAGTAACGTCATTACAAATCTAATATGGCGGCCTCCCCAAGATGGCGGACTGGCTGTTTTAAATCAACCCCCATGATATGGGTATCAAATGAAAGGGTTTGCTGTCAGGAATACGAAAAAAACAGTCACGGGACTTAAATCCAATATGGCGGACGTCCAAGATGGCGGACAGAAAGCGTGTTTTTTAGTTTTTTAAACTATGTATTTTATACTAAGTACCTATCACTATTGAAATGCATGAATTTAGCTGTCATTCAGGCTTCAAACAAGGAGACCCGCTGTCCCCGAAGTTATTTACCTGTGCCTTGGAAGAGATCTTCAAGACGATAGGGCCTGCGTGGGATGGAAGGGGCGTAGACGTTGGTGGAAGGAAGCTTACCGATCTTCGTTTCGCTGACGATATTGTCTTGTTCTCGTCCTCAGTAATTGAACTAGAGGCAATGCTGCAAGACCTCAGCACAGCGAGTCACGAGGCTGGACTGATGATGAACATGTCGAAGACCAAGCTTATGACAAATAGCTCGAAGAGGGTGGTGATAGTAGATGACGGGAGAATGGAATATGTCCACGAGTATGTTTATTTCGGCCAAATAGTCTCTTTTCAGGCACGACAAGACAAAGAAGTTGCTCGACGCACCGAAAATGCCTGGAAGAGTTATTGGTCGATGAAAGAATACATGAAAGGTGACTTGCCTTTATCTTTAAGTGGACGTATGCATTCTCCCAATACTCACCTACGGAGTCTTCTCATTGAGTCTCTCTCTTTATCTCGAGGTCGGTCTGGATCTTTGACGGAAGCTCAAAGGTCCAGACACGCGGTTTGCTAGAAAGCCATGGAGCGAAACTGATCGACAGGGTCAGGAACACTATACTGCGCTCTAAAACACAGATTGCTGATTGCTGGAACTTGGCCTGCGCACTCCGTGCGCTTAGATCTTACCACTATATGTAAAATGTAGTATCGTTTTGTAGGCAATTTATCGACGATGATTTTGTTCTCTGAAGAGTACCTAAACTACAAACAAGTACGTACCGTTTTAGTATAAAAAAAAAAAAAACAGAATGTAGGAGATAAAAGGGGTGGGGAGGGGAAGGGGGGAAACAATAATTTCTCGACGTGCTTCCATATCGATATTGAAGCACATATGACAGCTACATTCATGCCAAGTTTCATGCTTTCTTCAGGATGGGACCGTATTTTCAGTTTTGGATCAGTACTATATTATTACATCAGACAATAAATAAAAGTTTAAAAAAACTAAAAAAAAGCGGCCAAGTGCGAGTCGGACTCGCCCATGAAGGGTTCCGTATCAGCAAGTAACATAATATAAAAGTTCTTGTACTTCTTTGTAACTTTAATCGATGTTTTAGTAATAGTGAAAGGGAAATTGCGGTTTACGATGTATGACGTATTAAAAGGAAACTACTTACTAGATCTCGTTCAAACCAATTTTTGGTGGAAGTTTGCATGGTTATGTACAACATATATTTTTTTTAGTTTTATCGTTCCCTTATTTTAGAAGTTAGAGGAGGGGGGACACACATTTTACCACTTTGGAAGTGTCTCTCGCGCAAACTATTCAGTTTAGAAAAAAATCATATTAGAAACCTCAATATCATTTTTGAAGACCTATCCATAGATACCTAACACGTATGGGTATGAAGAAATTTTTTTTTTAGTTTCAGTTCTGAGTATGGGGACCCCCCAAAATTTATTGTCTTCTTTCTAATTTTTTGTAAAAATCTTAATGCGGTTCGCAAAATACATCTACTTACCAAGTTTCAACAGTATAGGTATTATAGTTTCGGAATAAAGTGGCTGTGACATACGGACGGACGGACGGACAGACAGACATGACGAATCTATAAGTGTTCCGTTTTTTGCCATTTGGCTACCGAACCCTAAAAACACGCTTTAATGATAGATCTAACTAAAAAGTAGAAAATAATTTTTGAGCACAAAAACAAAATGATTAACAAAAAATGTAAGTAAGTAGGTAGGTATTATTTAGAGAATAGCGTGGGGCACTCAATGATATCAGACAGTTTTTGAAAATATTCGATCGCACCCCACGCTTTTCTCTGAATAATACCTACATTTTTTTTATAATTTTGTTTCTGTGATCAAAAATTAATTTATGTTTTACCCTAGACCTATCATTAAACGTGTTTTTGTAGTTTTTAAAAGCTGTAGCAGGTCTTACAGCAAGTTGGTCACCAGTATTGGAGTATTGAATTGTAACAAGGGTCTTGCCGCACGTTGGTCGCCAGATTTGGAGCAAGGGTCTTGCCCCACGTTGGGCGCCAGTATTGTAACAGAGGTCTGGCAGTGAAACGACGTATTACAAGACGACTCGTTTATTCGGTACAGATGTACAAGTATTACAGAACGCGCGCAGTGTGGTAGCAGTGCGCCTTTAACCGAGCAACGACAAAAGTCCCACGACCGTGGAAGCGTTTGCCGCTACGTACACTACTGTTACTTAGTTAAATAGTCCAGGAACAATTCCGATGACAGAAGTTGTCCCCGAAGCTACTTAGTCAGCTAACAGTAGCCCTAGGAAGGATTTCTCGATTTCGAAAATAATACAAAAAGCTTATAATTATCATTCGCCGAAAACGTAACGCTTGCGAGTTGTAAAAACCTAGTGCTGCCATCTGTTATCCAGCGGGCGAACTAAACTCATAAAACTTGGTATGTTATAACAAGCATATATCATTTGCTGAAGACACAATGCTTGCGAGTTGTAAAAACCTGGTGCTGCCATCTGTTGTTGAACGGTCGAACTACATTTATAAAAGTTGATGTGTTACAATCTCCCCCTCAGTTTTCGATAGGCGTCCCGACGAGAAAACTGGAATTGTGACTTGTAATGTTTGGATCAGTTGCGTTTCTTTGGTCTTCCGCGTCCTATAGTGGAATAGTTTTTGCTCGGCTCTAGTTAATAAGCGTCTGGCATATTCCACTGGGTGCTCATTTTATTGCTCCCCCTGGACTAGAACTGCTTCCAAAGCGTATGAACTATAAATTATTTGACATAATATCAATAGCACTTAAGTCAATGTAGCTATTTTCAATGTTGCTATCCTCATTAGTCACATTTTGATCTGGAAATAAGTTTTCCAATTCAGATGGTAAGTCTACTTCTTGCATATGTACATTCATTTGCGCATCACGGTACATAAAATCTAATTGTGGTAAATATCCATCGAACAAAGTCTTCGCTCGCTTCGGGCTGGGTGGTGCTATAGGACGTAACCGATAGTGGGTGCAAGCTTCCTTGGATTGTGTAACATTCTGTCTCTTTAAGTCAAGGGGTGCCAATGCACTCTCAGACACTACTTCTGTCAGGTAGCGGCTTGGGGACTCGTGGTTCTTTGAATTTGGCAAAATCCTCAGTGTATAATTCATTAATGTCATCCGGACTGTCAAGGAAATGCCAGGTGAACTGAGGTAAATTCAAAACCATTTGTGCAGCTTCCAGGAAACCAATTCCCAAGAGTGTTTTATTCTCTTTTGCTTCCGGTAGAACGATAAACGTAGTGGGAAAAATGCTGCTACAGAGGTTAACATCCACCTTTACGGTAAGTATGCGTTGTTTTTTCGTGACTCCATCAGCTAGAGTAATGTCAGCTTTTTCTTCTCAGAAGTAACATCCTTGTTCAAGCAAGCGGCAATATAGTGAATACGAGGCCACATTAGTTTTGGCACAAGTATCTACGTATGCAAATCCATTTACTCCAGATACATTTAGGAAAACCACTGGTCTAGGTTTAACTCCAATGTGCACATTCATAGCGCAAAAACCAACGTTGTCTGTTTTCTTATTTGCTTCTATAGATTTTCCTGCGCAGTTGGGGCAATTGGTACGCACAAAACCAGGAGCTCCGCATCCGTAACAAGTTATTTTCGGTTTTGACGGTGTAGGTGCTTGTGTCTGGACTTGGCTTTGCGTTGGTTTATAATCAGTCTGTGACGCTTGTCTTTCTTCTATTCTTTTCTTCTTACGACAGTCTTCAACTTTATGCCCAGGATTCTTGCAGAAGTTGCATTTTACTTTCCCAGAGTGTGTCTTAAAAGAAGAGTATGCGGCTGGTGCTTGCGGAAACTGCGACTTTTCTTCCAATACATTTTCAACGCCTCGTGCATACTCAATTAGTTTATCGTATGTATCAAACGAGTTTCGTGGAACTTTATCGCGAATTTCTAAGCGAAGTAGTCCATATATCATATCTAGCTGCTGTGTCTCTGGATGTTTGGGTTGGGGTAGTTGAGAGAAGATTAGCCGCTTATTAGCTAGAAAATCTTCTGTCGCCTCATTAACGGCTTGACTTACTCCATTAAGAGATTGATACAGAAGGTAAGGAGGTTTTAGTGGAGCATAAGTTTTACGAAGTTCCTCTTTGAAATCACTCAGATGTATAATCTTATCTTTGACACCCTGAAACCATTCTCCAGCTTCTCCATATAATAGCAGAGGCAAACCTTTTATGACTTGATCATTTGGGATACATTCAAGTTCCGTGAAGATTGTTAGGGCAGACAGGAACGATTCTACAGCTTCTGAATCCTTCTTTCCTCCAAAACGGGCGGTACATGATGCCAATGTAGCCTTCTTGCCATTGCTTAAAGTTTGAATCAATTCGGCTTGCTGCTGGCGTTGCAGAACCAACCATTTCTGAAATTGTTCATCAGACATAGCCATCTTTGAGTCAGTCTTCGAGTCAGTCTTCACAGGATATGTCGTAACTCGACCAGAGTTCGTGACAAAATATTCTGTTGGAGTACAAGTCTTGCTCTCGTTGGTTGCCAGTATTGTAGCAGGTCTTGCAGCAAGTTGGTCGCCAGTATTGGAGCAAGGGTCTTGCCCCACGTTGGGCGCCAGTATTGTAGCAGGTCTTGCAGCAAGTTGGTCACCAGTATTGGAGTATTGGATTGTAACAAGGGTCTTGCCGCACGTTGGTCGCCAGATTTGGAGCAAGGGTCTTGCCCCACGTTGGGCGCCAGATTTGTAGCAAGGGTCTTGCCGCACGTTGGTCGCCAGATTGTAGCAGAGGTCTGGCAGTGAAACGACGTATTACAAGACGACTCGTTTATTCGGTACAGATGTACAAGTATTACAGAACGCGCGCAGTGTGGTAGTGCCTTTAACCGAGCAACGACAAAAGTCCCACGACCGTGGAAGCGCTTGCCGCTACGTACACTACTGTTACTTAGTTAAATAGTCCAGGAACAATTCCGATGACAGAAGTTGTCCCCGAAGCTACTTAGTCAGCTAACAGTAGCCCTAGGAAGGATTTCTTGATTTCGAAAATAATACAAAAAGCTTATAATTATCATTCGCCGAAAACGTAACGCTTGCGAGTTGTAAAAACCTAGTGCTACCATCTGTTATCCAGCGGGCGAACTAAACTCATAAAACTTGGTATGTTATAACAAGCATATATCATTTGCTGAAGACACAATGCTTGCGAGTTGTAAAAACCTGGTGCTGCCATCTGTTGTTGAACGGTCGAACTACATTTATAAAAGTTGATGTGTTACAAAGCTAATTATTTATTTTCCAGTTTTTAGTTTTATTATACAATGATGATGATGATGATGATGGTGATGGTGATGGTGATGGTGATAATTATGATCCGTGGTCAAAGTTCATTACAAGACCAATCCAGCTACAGCGAGGTGTAAAACCGGGAGACGTTATTTCTCCGAAACTGTTCGCCGCTGCACTGAAGGATGTCTTTAACCTTCTGGACCAGGAAAGACATGGCATCAATATCAATAGCGACTACATCACTCACCTCCGTTTTGCCGACGATATCGTATCGTGGAAGTACTCGGCACAATGTTCGATGACCTCAATACAAGTGGGTCTTAAGATGAACATGGAGAAGACAAAAGTCATGTCAAACGCCCATGTAGTACCCACTGCAATACAAGTTGGGGACTTGAAGTTGTAGACTATTACATCTACCTGGGACAAACAGTCCAGTTAGGTATCTAACTTCGCAAAAGGAGGTCAATCGTCGAATCCAACTCGGCCTAGGCAGCATTTGGAAATTGCGCAATATTTTTTCGTCCCAAATACCATAGTCTGTCAATTTTAAAATCTTTGACCAAAGAGAATCTCTTTGTCTTTGACCGATGTGTGTTGCCAGTGATGACTTATACGGATCAGAGACGTGGCCGCTTAAGATTTTAAGTGTTTAAGTTAGAGCTACAAGGCTATTTTCTTTAAAAAAATACAGTCGCGATAGTATTAAATATTTAAACAGTATAAATAGGTATTTGAACTGTTCAAATATTTAATACTGCGCAAATATTATGTTGCCCATTTCAATAGCTATCGACTGTATTTTTTTAAAGAAGAATAGCCTTGTAGCTTTTAACTATTATGATTGTTCTGCGCCGGGCTGCCGCGCGATTTCGCAAAAACTTGCGCTTGCGCAGTCCGGGACGTATCGCGCTGCACGGTTTCGCCGCGCCGGCGTTGGACTGGTTATAAGAAGGCTCAATGACACCTAAAATGTAGAGGGTTATGCTTGGAGTTTCTTTACGAGATCGAATCAGGAATGATGAGATCCGCAGGCGAACCAGAGTCACCAACATAGCCCGAAGAATCGTTTTAAACATTAGTAGTAGGCTGGGCACATTGCGCGTAGAATCGAGGGCCATTGGGGCAGAAAGGCGTAGTGGGCAGGTCCCCCGCGAGGTGGACCGACGATCCGGTGAGGGCTGCGGGAAGCCGCTGGATGTGGGTTAGTACAGGACTGATCATTGTGGAGATCCTTAGGGGAGGCCTTTGTCCAGCAGTGGACGTCTTTCGGCTGAGATGATATATTGAACTGAGTGTAAGCTTGAATTTAATTACGATCACAAATATTTGATTTGCTGTGAGCATCGAGTCCAAAGTATTCTCTTGTAAAGATGTCAATTGACCCTTTCAATAATAAAAATATATCATATATTTTTATGTATTTTAAAACTTTATCATTAATAATATCGAGTGGCATTTAAAAAACTAAAAAAGAAATGAATTTCAATTAAATAGAGACAATTAAAAATTGATAAAATTTATAGAAAAATCACCCGCCAAAAAACGCGCCACGATTGGTCAACATAGTTGTGACGTCATAACGAGCAAAAATTTCTAGTTAGTACTGGGATTACGGCTATTTCACGTGAATAAGGATCACGACAAATAGTAGACACGAATAATTGTTAATAAAGGAATGTTCGGTTCATAGGACATATACTAGACTTAAAAACACATTCACATTTATAGTATTTCAGCTAATTATTGAGCCTGAAGTTGGCTTATTGACCGATCATTGCTTTTAGTATCTACCTAGTCAAATCGCGACGGTGGGAAAATATGTTTTTAAAAACTATTTTAAAAACTAAATTTGATTTTAAAATGAGAACAAGTTCGTTCGGTGGTCGATATTAGACTGAATTTATTTCTTTTTAATCTTTAATGCTAAAACTGCTTAACTTACATTTCTTACACCTACACAGCCTAGACCGCAGCTGCATTGATGCTGACTCTTCTGTCTCTATAC
Organism: Teleiodes luculella; assembly: GCA_948473455.1. Lineage (NCBI taxonomy): Eukaryota > Metazoa > Arthropoda > Insecta > Lepidoptera > Gelechiidae > Teleiodes > Teleiodes luculella. The sequence continues at coordinate 3,157,414 of OX419611.1, read as the reverse complement.
TGTCTAGACTGTGTAACTCCTTCCTCCTTAAGTTCGAAATCATCTGCACGATCAATTGTCGGTAGGTGATTTCGACCTTTACAAAAGCATGCTAAATTACTAGAATATTTGTAATAAATGAATATGATTAAAACTAATACTAATACTATGTAGAGAACTATGGTTCCTATGCTAACACTTTTTGTATTCACTGCACTAACACCTGTATTGTCAATGTTTTGTAATGCATAAGACAAAATCTTCAAATCGGTTAGGTCGACTCCACTGAGTTTAACTGGCTTTAGGTCCTGATAATTATTGAACTTCAAATCTTTAGGAAACTGCACCAACGGTAACTTCGGGTAAGAAATTTCAGCTGCTTGTAATGTTTTTCGCTGTAAAGTGTGCTGTGCAATTTTATAATCGCAGTTGTCGTCGGCTGTAAGTATATATGTTCCACGGAGTGCATAATGAATAATTTCATTCGGGCAAGATCTTGTAAGATCGGAGACAGATTTGGTGTACAAAATCCATCGGTTAGTATGAAGGGGTTCTACCTTAACATCTTCTATTTCTACTGGAATTTGTCTGCACGATGTATTCCTCGAAAACCTCATCAACTCAAGGATACAGGTGTCTTCGATGGGTACCAGCAGTTGGGTATCTTCACAAAGGTAAGTGTTTTCTTCTATGACTCTACACGGCGTGGTGAGCGAGCTAGCTTTCAACCCCTTCACTATTAGGAAAGGATATTTAGGTAATACGATTAAGGTAAGGTTTGTTTCAGGGTCGGTGACAGGTAAGGGTACAATTTTATAGTAAAAGTAAGTATCTTTTCTAACCACAGGTAGTTCTAATACGAAAACAACTTCATAATTTTTAAAGTAAGATTTCAAAGTAATGGACTGTTCTATTTTCCTGAGGTTTTCTAAATTTACTGAAAATACTAATTTATCCGTCTTCTCTACAAGCTTAAGTATTTTAAAAAGTTCATCTATATCTAAAAGAGATTGATGTAAAATACCCATTCTACTAAATGCTACAATGTCTTCTATTTCATTCAATTTAGCGTAAATTACTTGAAAGTTATGAATAAATATATTATACATTTGAATTATCTGGTTGATATGCGTAATAACCGAAATATCATTAACCTTTTGACTTATGTTATTAACAACTTTCTCTATTTCTATGATATTATTATTAAGGTTCACAGTGGAATTCGTAAAGACTCTCACCATTTCAGCAACCAAAGTAGTTTTCTTTTCTATTGAATGTTGATGAGATTTTACTTCTTTTATTAGGTTATCATACTTAATTGCGTCATCGTGATCCAGATTTCCTGTGATAATTTTGATTAAAGATCCCAAAGGATTAATGAGTCCTCTTTTCTGTCTAATGTTCGGAATGAGTTGTATAAATTTTTGTACAGTTATATTTAATATATGGTCTGCTTGTAATACTACATTATTTAAGTATGTTATTTCACTGAGGTTTGATTGAGAATGGATATCTACTAATCTATTTAATTCCTTATACTTATCTATATTTAACGTTAAATCATCTTTTATAAGCCTAGTATCTAAAATCTTAATTACTATCCACTTATTATAACTAACTAAGGCGGTTCCTTCACGTACAGGGAGAACGCCAGGGTTTTTCTCAACCTGTTGGAGCTGAAGGGCCCGGATCATCACTGCCTGGGTCAGTAGCAGGACGAACCTGTGGAGGACGTCGAACATCTTTTATAGCAGCCTTAGTATTTCTACCTTTAGTTTCAATAGGTACTATATTTCGTTTAATTTTTCCCTTAACTTTTGCTTTTTGGTACCGAGGTTTATCTTTACTACGGCGGGTGTTAACGCCTTTAACAAAAATCTCGTCTTCGTCTTCTAAATCGAAACTAGTCTCTCCTGCTCTATTCTGCTGAACTCTTTCTTTCCTAGAAACCATTTTGTCTGCCAAATATTTATATAGATATTGTGTTCTTTTAGCATGTTCTCTAACCAATTGTTGAGTGTATTCTTTGTCAAAGTCTACGTCAAAGGTGGAATTACTTTCAGTGTGTCCGAACGCTACTTCGAAGGGTGTTAGTCCTGTAGTTGAATGTATAGCTTGATTGTACGCCATTATAGCATATGTCATTACTGAGGCCGCGTCAGTAAATTTACGTTCATATTTCGCAAGTCTATATATTTCTATAATGGTTGAGTGAAAGCGTTCTATTAAACCCATTGAATTAGGGTTATTGGGAGTGCCTATATGGATGTCGACTTTATAAAATGATAGTAATTCTTTCATGAGTTTGTTGTTGAATTCAGAACCGGGGTCAGAATTAATTTTAGTGGGGACTCCATAAAAGGAGAAATATTTGATTAACGCTCTCACTACTTCCGGGGTCGATCTATCTGGGATTTCGAACGCTTGGGCGAGTTTGCTGAAGGCATCTATAATAGTCAAATAGTATTTTCCTTCAATTGAGAAAAGATCAATGAAGAGTTCCTGAAATGGTTTGGTTTGCGTTTGCGTGAGTTGGAGTTGGGGTTTAAAAGGTCGTCTGTCATATTTCATGCGTTTGCAGGAGTCGCATCCATTAATTATACTGGTTACTGTTTGTTCCATATTATTCCAAAAATATACCCTTTTAAGATGAGCAATAGTTTCTTTGATTCCGCGATGACATGTCTTTCCTATGTGATAGCGCATTACTATATTTTCTTGTTCTTTCTCATCGGTTACGTTAATAACTCTGTCAGTACACTCAAAGAGTTGTACTGTATCTTTTCTAAATAGTGCAATTACGGTCTCTGAAAAATATCGTCTGTGTTCTTTATCAGCAAAATAGATAAAGTATTTAACTTTTGGTCTTATATACTCTTTCAAGAATTTTTTTATTAAGTCGACATTACCTACCGGTAAAAAGACTTCTAAAATTTTTTGTTTCGGATGTGATAGAATTTTAACTTTTAGGTCACTCATATTCCAATTATACACTAAGATTTGGTTTGGCTTAGTGTCAATGGCTTCGTGAAGTATTGGTATTCCGTTTGTATCTATGTCATGTGCAGAGTGTACAGTGTCAGTACTAGAATTGGTAGTCATGTCGTTTTCATTTGCTGTTAGGGTACGGGATAGGCTTCCAGTTCGTGTCTCTTGACTGTCCGCTGATATTGTTTCAGAGCGGGGTACGTCAGAAGCGGTAACAGATCGTCTATCGTCTAAATTTTCTTCGTTAGGGCTTGTTCTGTTAGTCGTAGTGTTTCCTTCAGGGTTAATTTGTTGTCCTAATCTTTCAATTTCCGAAGTTAGTTCTTGTATATAGTCATTTAAGTCGTCCGTTTCAATATCACCTACATTAACTGCAGTTGATCTTTGGTCATTGTTATTGTCTTTGTCTAACACGTTCAGGCGAATTCGCGAGAGTGCATCCGCGTTCGCGTTTTGTTTGCCGTTCTTGTGTACTACCTTAAAGTCGTATTCGCCTAGCCTTAGTTTGTAGCGAGTAAGTTTGCTGTTGGGTTCCTTTAGGGAGTCTAACCAGGCTAGTGGTCGATGGTCGGTATATATAGTGAATTTATTGCCATATAGATATGGGCGGAAGTGTTTCACTGCCCACACTATTGCGAGGAGTTCTTTCTCAATAGTACTATAGCGTTTTTCTGATTCGTTCAGCGTCCTACTTGCATATGCAACAGGTTTGTCACCACCAATAGGGCCTTGCGAAAGTACCGCACCAATAGCAAAGTCTGATGCATCTGTAGTAAGTACGAAGGGTCTCGTGAAGTCAGGGTATTGTAATAAGGGTGCATTTATCAGGAGTTCCTTACATTTTTCAAAAGCTTTCAGGTAATTTTCATCTATTATGATTTTGGAATTCTTTTTCAAACATGCTGTCATCGGTTGCGTTATTTTTGAAAAGTCTTTTATAAATTTACGATAGTAGCCGATCAGACCCAAAAAGCTTTTTATTTCAGTTGTAGTTTTTGGAACCGGGTATTTCAGTATTGCGTCAATTTTGTCTGTATTAGGTTTCAGTCCGTCAGGCGTTATGGTGTGTCCCAGGTAAGCTGCTTCTTTGCATAAAAAATCTGATTTGTCAAGTTGTACCTTTAGGTTAGTTTCTCTTAGTCTGTCGAAAACTGCTAGAAGTTTAGATAAATGTTCTTCTAGGCTGGATGAAAAAATTATAATGTCGTCGAGATATATAAAACAGTGAATACCTTGTAAACCTCTTAGTACATTGTCCATTTTTTGAGACATGAGAATGTTTACACGAGGTCATCGCGACATAAAAATCGATTATACTTGCCTCGAGCTAGGGTAAATATGTTTAAAAATAATTCTTATTGCATGGCGATACGAATTTATAATCATCTACCAAAAGACTTAAAGAACTGCGCCCCCTCTCAATTTAAAAAGAAAATAACTGATTGGTTGTTAGAAAAAATGTTTTATTCAATTAAAGAATTCTTCAATACACGTACATAATGGTTATTATTTGACTCTTGATTAATTGATGTTAATTGCTTATCTTATTTTTACTTTATTTGACAATGCTATGAATTTACTGTATTTAACTTGACCTTTTGTATTTATATTAATTGCATGTAATGCGTAAAGTTTTAGAAAAATATAATGATATTGATGACTTATATTATTGTATGCCCGTACAGGGTGGATTGTGTGGAACATGTGAAAATAAATGTAACATCTCTTTGTAACCATGATCTTACAATAAATATCTTTGAATCTTTGAATCTTTGAATCTCATAGCTCGTTGGAATGTCGCTGGGGCAGTTTTTAATCCGAACGGCATTCTCAAAAACTCATAGTGGCCAAATTGAGTTGAAAAAGCCGTTTTGTGACGGTCTTCATTTTCAATCTCGATTTGGTGGTAACCACTAGCAAGGTCAAGTACAGAAAAGTAGTTACTTTTACCCAATTTGTCAAAAAGGTCCGTAATGTTAGGAAGTGGGTACTTGTCGTCCACTGTAATGTCATTTAGTCGTCTATAGTCAATCACTAGTCTATATTTCCTTTGTCCAGTCGCGTCTAGCTTCTTTGGTACCAGGTGTACGGGTGCACTCCAAGGTGAGTGTGATTCTTGAATTATATTGTCCTCTAACATTTTTTCTACCTGTCTACGGATTTCGTCTGTCTCTGTAGGCGGTCGACGGTATGGTTTTATGTATATTGGGTCTTCGTTTACTGTTCTGATTTTATGTTTAACCTGATTAGTGAATGTGAGTGGTAAGTGTTCGGTGTAAAAAATGTCACGGTATTCAAAACACAGATTATAAATTTTATTTCGTTCTTCCGTGTTCATATGATCAAGGCGGAGTTTAGTTAAATTTTGTTTCAGAATGTCTTCTTTTTGGGAATTGTTAATTTCGCGTGTTTCGTTTAATTCAACCTTTTGGTTTTCATACTTTTCCACAGATAGAGGTTTTGTAAATTTAATATCAAAATGATTATCTGAAACGTTTTGAATAATGGTAGTGGCGTATCCTTTAGTACATGTTACTAAAGCAGTAGGTGTTCTAACACCTTGGCCAAAATCAATGTGGTTTACTATCGCTTCTCCTTCGAAAAGGTCGACAGGAATTTTCACTCGTGTTTCAGTGCGAGGTTCCAGGTGTATAGTGTAAGGTGGACTATATATGATAGGAATTTCAGTGTCTCGGGTCTTTAGTATTTGGTGTTTCATATCGATGTTTGCATCTAGTTGTTTTAGCAAATCTGAACCGATAAGACCTCCGTAACTGTTATCTACTTCGTATACGTAAAATTTGTGTGTGTCTGTGCTTTTAAATGTTTTCAAGAGTGGTATATGTATGACTTCGTTGTGGGAACTACTGGCGTGAGTGCTCACCACTTCGAATGGTTCGTGATATTTGAACTCTGAGAAGTATTTGTCTACCAGATTGGGGCTGATGAAAGATCTGGTACTTCCAGTATCAATCATGAATTTAGAGTTAATTTCCGGTAGTTCTATATGTGGTAATTTTAAGGTACTGTGTTGATTGATATGTACTACTTCAGGTGGTTGGAAGAGGCTTCCATCTGAAAATCCTCATTTTCAGGAGTTGCTTGTGTTGTAAATTGAACATTGTCAAAGTTGTCAGCGTTGTAGTCAGTATGCTCGCCTACTTCCTGATATTCACATGAAAAGTCATTTTCTAATGCAAAGTTGTCGGAATGTTCAAAGTCGTATTCAGGAACATTTAATTCGTTTGCATAAAACAAATTATTTGCAGTTCGCGGGGCTACATAAGTCGAGCGCAATGGAGCAGCAGTACGCATCGAAACATCGTTATCGTAATTCTGAGAAAGTTGCCGGGCCTGAGGTTGCTGATAAGCTTGCGGAATGCCAAACTTGAATTGCGGGGGCGGCGGCTGATAATGTTGTTGAGCGTTATTGAATCTAAACTGGTTATTTGATTGGAAATTAGGTTTGTAACCCATTTGTTGTTGTGGAATCCCAAATTTAAAATTTGTTTGATTGGGCATAATAGCTGGTCTAAACCCTGGATTTTGTAATCGAGAAACCTGATTTGTTCCAAAACCTCCGACTTTGAAACCCTGTGTATGATTTGCGTTGCCAAATTTGTAACCTTGATTGGTCATTTGTGGAGTATAATTTTGTGCACGATTGAAATTAAATCCGAAAGTTTGTGGTTGACCAAATTTAAAATTTGGCGGGATATTTTTATTTTGCTGAAAATTATTATTTTGTGGAAATATGGGTTTGAAATTTGTAAATTTTGGTTGTGAGGAATTTTGTCTATTTCTATTACGTGAATTATATTGCTCCAAGAAGTTTACCTCCTCCATGACTACAGAAAGAGCGTCCTCCATCGTTTTACAAGATTGGAGTCGTACAATGCGGATCATGTCCTCTGGCAAATTATAGAGAAATACATTTAAACATGTGTTATTGTAAATAGTTATTTTTGCTTCCCTGATATCCTGATCTGAAATCAAATTCACTTTAGCAAAAAGCGTGCTTCTCACATTCTGGATCCGATTACAAAAAGATAAGTATGATTCCCCATGACTAATTTTTAAATTTTCCAATTCAATTGCAATACATTCCTCAGACCTAGGGTCACCGAAATGCTGAGTGAACACTTTTTTGAGTTCTGGCCAAGTCGCAATATCCTGACGTTCGCTAATTAGGTGGGCAGCCTTACCTACCAGGCGGCTGGTTATAGTGTGAAAAATATAAATATCTTGAGCTTCATTTCCGGGAGATCGAAAACTCGAAATTACATAATCACTTTTTTTAATAAAAGAATTTAATAGTTTTCCGTCACCATCAAATTTAGGAATGATATTTATAATTTCCACGGGTATAGTTGTAATTTCATCCATTTTAGTTATTTAATTAAAATCACACAATTTATTATTCACTTAGATAGACACTTAAAATTAACACCCTATATAAAACGTCTATCGATGTAGTATAGAGTCCTATAATAGAATGATACTTAACTAACAAAGCCAAGGGAATAAGAATGGGAACAGACGGGAATGTGAAGAGGTTTACTCACGATAACACGCTGAACCCCATTTTTTCCTTTATAGCCGTAACACGAACGTTCACTTTTTAATTTATGCACTTTACCACACTTTCGTCGCTGTAAGACAAATTTATTTGTTGGTTCGTAGAATATCGGTTTTTACGTAAAAACGCAAACGAGAATACCGCACTCAGACCGATTTTTGGTCTTCACAGGCGCAGGATCGCTCACACCGATATCCTGTCCGCAGCGCCAGTCAAATCGCGACGGTGGGAAAATATGTTTTTAAAAACTATTTTAAAAACTAAATTTGATTTTAAAATGAGAACAAGTTCGTTCGGTGGTCGATATTAGACTGAATTTATTTCTTTTTAATCTTTAATGCTAAAACTGCTTAACTTACATTTCTTACACCTACACAGCCTAGACCGCAGCTGCATTGATGCTGACTCTTCTGTCTCTATACTGTCTAGACTGTGTAACTACCTACGCCAGATAAAAATCAACAATAATATTGGTCCACCGGTGACGGCGGCGGCGGCGTTAGTAAGGTCAATAATCTCATCGTGATAGTTTTTTATTATAAACCGATAGATCTTGCACTATAATATTCAAAATATTGATTTGCCTAAGTAAAAACTAGTTACTTAGGTACTCACCTGGTTTTAATTTTCCCTCACTCTTCATAATTTCTAGATATTTTTATTTTATCACGAGTAGTAATTCACTTCCTTATTATTCATTGAATCATCACTACACACTATTTACCACGTATTTTAACAAAAGTGCAAAGAATTTATTAGAATTAAATAATAATAACAAGAGAATGGTTTGTTTTTTCTTATTGAGCCGCGCGCAACGCAGGCTGTTTTTTTTTTATTCTGCCCCTGTTGTTGGGAACAGGCAGGCAGAGGCATTAGGCCATGCAGCGTCGTCTATAATTTCTTATATCCGAGTTAGAAAATAAATGTAGTTTAATTACTTGTCCATTTATAAATAAATTCGTCTTTAGTTAAATTAATTAATTATTCAAGAATTTTTGGCATGAGCCACGCTGCGCTAGGGGTTAATTTTTAAGGTATTTTTTTATTTGAAGTCAGAGTAAAATTTAATTTTATTATATTTTTTTTTTCTGTAGTCGACTTTATGTACCTGTATATTGTTTTAATTGATCACTACTAATACTATAAATGCGAAAGTAACTCTGTCTGTGTGTATGTTCGTTAAGCTTTCACACCAAATTCACTGATTCGAGTTTGAAACCAACTTTTTTCAGATAAATTACTATTATTTCTTTGTTTTAATTTACAGAATGTCTATTTTACATGGTATTCTTAAATCACAATTTATAATAAAGGTGTTATGAAGTTCTTACATCGAAATTATCTTCATAGCAAAAATAATTTAAATTCGAAATTAACTCTGTGCGCCGCTTCTAACCACTTCTTGCGCCGATTTTTGTCTTGTGGGACATTTACAAACACTTTTTCAGGACATTTTTTTGTAGTGTTAGTACCTACACAAAGGTATAAAACAACAACGAAATCTTATCGGTTTCGACATTAAATAAGAATTAAGTATCAAAATCACTGTATTTTATGTTTTTCTCATACTGCGTCTAGTAAAATAGATCGTTATGACGTCACTTCCGTTCGGGTTAGTTGAGGGCGCGTTTTCGTAAGTGGATAAAAAACCAGATTTTTATTTAGATACTAGATGAAAACCCGGCTTCGCTCGGGTGAAATGTGACTCATAATAGTTACACATCTAGGTACAAAATGTAGGTAGATATTTCTGTAGTCATTGGTTCTCAAGGAATATTAAAAGTAAGCAAGGCATAGATTCGTATAGCTTCGTTTGTGTTTAATAAATATAGTTAATAAAAACTTCAATAGTTTTTACACGAATTTTTTTTATTTTAAATCAACATTCAAAATTAACCAACATAAATTAACAAAACATATAACTTTTAAGGTTTATTCTCTGTAAACCTCTTTGTTTGCACTCAGTCTCTGTCTCTACTTTGGCGGGAAGATAATGGTGTAAAACCATGCACTCCGTATTCCAAAAATATGTTTCCTTGTCATCATCATTATCATTTCAGCCAGTAGACGTCCACTGCTGGACAAAGGCCTCCCCCAAAGATCTCCACAATTATCGGTCCCACGCTGCCCGCATCCAGCGGCTTCCCGCCATTCTCACCAGATCGTCGGTCCACCTTGTAGGGGGCCTGCCCACGCCACGTCTTCCGGCGCGTGGCCGCCATTCAAAAACCTTTTTTCCCCAACGGCCCTCGGTTCTACGTGCAATGTGCCCAGCCCACTGCCACTTAAGTTTCGCGATTCTTCGGGCTATGTCGGTGACTCTGGTTCGCCTGCGGATCTCATTATTCCTGATTCGATCACGCAAGGAACTCCAAGCATAGCCCTCTCCATCGCTCTTTGGGTGACCTGAGCCTTCTTATGAGGCCCACCGTAAGCGACCACGTCTCAGATCCATATGTCATCACCGGCCACACACATTGGTCAAAGACTGAGCCTTGTTTTTGATTCATTCGAAGAAACAGTAATCTTATTCAATCGTAATATAGGCCAAGACATAATAGTCATGAAAAAGTTTTACGGCGTAAAATATGGCCTAAAATTTTTAAGAACAGCTACCGACGCCGGGTTTTCATCACGGAATAACTACTACCAAACTACTACTCCTTTAAAGATAGAAATAAAATCACTGATGAAAAAACTTGTGAAAAAACACATTATAACAAAGAGTATATCATAAAAAAGTGTCAAAAACAATATTTTCGCGAAAAGTCAACGACTGAAGAAAAGTATTTAGTTTTGTTATGATTCACTCAATGTTTCCATGGCGGCTGCAGTTTGTTTATCATGGCGACTGCGATTTGTTTGTCAGTGCCATTAGAATTTAACGAAATTCTCCATAATCCGAATTTTGCGGATATATGTTGTCGACTCGAAATCAATATTTTTTATGTTTTGTTATTCATATAAGGTTTTGATCGAGTCTACCGTACCCCTGGACGAAATTATTAATATAGATAACTATTAAATTAATGCAAATAGAAAGGTATAAAAAAGAATTTGCTATAAAACTTATATAATATGATCTTTCATTTAAACACAAAAAAAATTTGATTGAATAGACCAATTACTAAATTTTTAGTAATTAGTGAAGTACTATGTTAATTACATAGATATTTTGAAAAGTGTTTGGGTGCTTAATCTTAATCATATACTCATAAAATAATTAATTACCTACGAGTTAACATTATTTTTTCCCAGTATCGAAGTTTCGTTTCCCGGGAATTCCTGGTACTAGGTAGACTCCAGTGCCCCGGGAATTCGAAAATTCAGTTCAGTTCCGGTACCTACTGCAAACCCTAGTGTTGGTCGCCTTTTATTTAAGTGTTCGTTAACAGCTCATATACGTCCCCACAGAGGGCCTCGAGCCTTCCCCGATATAAGGGTGAATAGGCCTGAGTCGACCACGCTGGCCCAGTGCGGGTTGGTCAACTTCACACACAACCTTTGAATTTCTTCGCAAGTGTGTGCAGGTTTCCTCACGATGTTTTCCTTCACCGTAAGAGCGTCAAATAAAAGTACATAATAATATGAATTCGAAAATCGAAAACACATTGGTACGTGCCGAGGTTTGAACCCGCGAACTTCGGAATGAAAGTCAACGAGCTTAGCCACTTGGCCATCGACGCTCTTCTTCTTCTTCTTAAGTGTAATTTAATATAACCCGTTTATTTCTAGTGGAACTCCCCTGATATGATCAATCGTTCTCACCCCCTACCCTGTATTTACGACCTGGCGGTATGGACTGGTATCTATCCATTCTTCCACACGGATAAGGTTGAGAATATGGGCGTCCAAATGCAAGGCGCTCGACCTAGTATGTGCAATCGATGGTCCAACAAAAAAGGGTGCGTATCTTTATTATAGACTAGCGACCCGCCCCGGCTTCGCATGGGAAAATGGTTATTGTGGGTTATCCTTAAGTAAATTATGCATGTATTATACATATAGGTACCTAAACCTTCCTCTTGAATCACTCTATCTACTTAAAAAAAAAGCGGCCAAGTGCGAGTCGGAATCGCCCATGAAGGGTTCCATAGCTGCAGCTAGTAACATAATATAAAAGTTTTTGTAGTTCGTTGTGACTTTGATCGATGTTTTAATAATAGTGAAAGGTAAATTTCGGTTTACGATTTATGACGTATTAAAAAAAAACTACATACCAGATCTCGTTCAAACCAATTTTCGTTGGAAGTTTTCATGGTAATGCACATCATATATTTTTTTTAGTTTTATCATTCTCTTATTTTAGAAGTTAGAGGGGGGGGGACACACATTTTTCCACTTTGGAAGCGTCTCTCGCGCAAAGTATTCAGTTTAGAAAAAAATGTCATTAGAAACCTAAATATCATTTTTGAAGACCTATCCATAGATACCCCACACGTATGGGTTTGATGAAAATTTTTTTTTTGAGTTTCAGTTCTATGTATGGGGACCCCCTAAATTTATTGTTTTTTTTTTCTATTTTTGTAAGAAAATCTTAATGCGGTTCACAGAATACATCTACTTACCAAGTTTCAACAGTATAGGTATTATAGTTTCGGAATAAAGTGGCTGTGACATACGGACGGACGGACGACGGACAGACAGACAGACAGACATGACGAATCTATAAGGGTTCCGTTTTTTGCCATTTGGCTACGGAACCCTAAAAACCGATATATCGGCAATGCGAAAACATCCCACTTAAATTAAGCTGAATTTGACAACCGCGCTGCTTATTTTAAATATCATTCATTCAAAATAATAAGAATGAAAGAAGCCAACAATTTAAATTTGGAGATTTCGTTCGTACATTCGTTCGTTCAACGACCGACCGCGCTTGTTCGCACTGATTCTTTAGAAAATTTTTGAGATTAATGACAACGATACCGATATCCAATAATAATTATATTCTCGAAATATATTAATTAATACCTAACTAATAATAACATTGGTTTTAGACATTTCTGCGCCCCGATGCCATTCAAAGAACTTTTGGTTGCATGTACTGTTGGATGTCAATTCTCTCTGGACCTTGACCGCAAACCGTTCCCATGGTTCCGGTATGCATTTCGCCACAACTTAGGGACTGGCTATTTACCTCAATGTCCCAAGGTAGGTACATAATTAATTAATTAAAAACAGTAAGTAAATCGGAGCACTAAATCCTAAATATGGGATCGTCGGTTCGTCTGTCCGTCGCGTCGTTACAATCAATTTCCTCTGAAACTACTCGACCAATTTTGGAAATTTCGACCCACGGACGAACGGATGGAGACACGCGAGTGATCCTACGAGGTCATGTCATTCTGTGACCCAAAGCCAGAAGGATTGCTGGGACTGATGTTAATTATTTTTTTATCTATATTTTAAGAGCTTAGTCACAATAAGCTCTATACAGCCATAGTACATTAAACAGGCCGGAGACCAAGGACCGACCATCATTGATCGCTTCTTGCTCTCAAACCCGACCGAACTACCTTATAGGTACAGTGCCTTGGCTTCCCTCGAAAGAGGAGACGCTAATACACTGTTATTACATCCGCCACTTGCCTGAGGTTTTTACAAATAATAAATTTGTAAATTAAAACTACTAGATTCGTTTCGGACACACTCCACCAAAATGTGATAAACATCTTCAACTAAGGAAAGAAGAAAGAAAGAAAACAATTTATTTACCACATATTGCAACACATGAAACATAAAGGACTAAAATACAGGCAAACATACAGTGTGATAAGGATGCTTTCTGTAAAGACAAACTCGAAAGTCACGCGTGAATTCGCAAGTGAGATTATGATTTGGTATTCTGTAAACTTGTGTAGAGCGATGCTAGCGCCACCGCGTGAGAGTGGCGGCGAGATGAACTGTTTCAAGTGAGATTTTGACGTTTCCTATAGTAAATGGTATTCTGTAAAGAATTTTGCCCTCACCTCACGCTTCGTATCGCAAGTCACTTTCGATTTCATAAGAAAGATTCCGTAAGCCTGGAAGAAACTTTAAGCAATAAGGCAGCCTTTTGCCTGACGCTGTAGACAATTAATTATATTTGCACTTTATACGCCGCTATTAGACTACACAATTTTTAGTCACCTAAAAATTGGCATCCTAACTAAAAATTGGAGTAAGGGTATTCTGTTTACACTGGCCTGCCGATTTCAGTCGGCAGTTGCCCTCCGGATCGAACGTAAAATAATATGGCATAATGTTTGTCAAAATATGAATAGCTTGGTTTTGCTCTTACTCTTTTTGCTTCTATAAAGTAAGTCGTATTCATGTTAACAATTTTATTTGTTATTGTTTTTAAAGTTACGTCTGGGTCGATATTTTTATATATCTCCAATAGAACGCGGTACGCATCGTATCTTAGGTATATCGATTATATTGTATAACGTCTTTTTCTTTCTGTGACGACAATTATCTCGTAATTTATAAATTACGGCACTAAATACACCCGCTCGCATTGAGCTCAGCGCGGCGACAGCCCAATACACACGTAGCTATAATCTATATTAATATGCCCAGCTCTATTTATATTATATCTCACCACCACACACGGTAGCTGTATTGAAATATATATTTTCACCCTTACTGCGTTGACTTACGGAATACCTATAATATGTCGAGATTTATATTAATATGCCGTGCTATAACGGTCGCTTGCTGTGACGTCACCAAAATATGTCGACCGATATAGCAAGGCATATTAATATAAATCTCGGTATATTAATATAAATCTCTGTATATTAATATAAATCTCGACATATTTGATACATTTCAAGGGATACAGGATGCTCCATTTCATTTGAATTTATTTTTAATGGTTTCTAGTGCTAGGTGTAGCCTGGTAGAAATTACTAGCATTAAGGCCACCTATTTGTACACGTTTGTTTTTCTGGACTTTATGTCTTGTAATTCTTTGCGTGTAATTTATTTATACGTAGGTTCATATAGGTAGAGTTACTTATTTACTAAAAGAGCCTCGGTGGCCAAGTCGCTAGTGCCGTTGACTCCCATTCGGAAGTTCGCGGGTTCAAACCTCGGCACTTACAAAAGTGTTTTCGATTATCGAATTTATATGTACGTTTATTCGACGCTCTTACGGTGAAGGAAAACATCTTGAGGAAACCTGCACACACCTGCAAAGAAATTCAAGGGTTGTGTGTGAACCCGCTGTTATCACGCCATCTATAAGACGTCACTGCTAACAGTTAACAACCTACATAGGTTTAGGCTGTATTGCGTGTTATCGTACTTGATCTCCGTGATAGCTCAATTAAGTAAGTAGTTTGACCTTTTTTCTTTTTTTTGGGCTTTTTGAATTGACCTATGCTTGTGTCGAAAAGGTACGACAAATCAAGCTTCACCGGACTGGTTTTTTTTTTTTTTTTTTTTTTTTTTGGGCCCGCCAAGGCGACACGTAGGTCGAAATCAGCATCGGAATCGTCCTCTGATGAACTATCGATTATATTTAATAGAACTTTACTAGGTAAATCCATACTGAGCCCTTATTAAAAAAGAACACCCTGTATTACGAAAGTATTCAAAAACGTGCGCTCGTGACGACGGCCGCAGATCGAATGGACGCAAAGATATATAGCCGCCGTGTGTGGTGGCGAGATATAATATATATTAGAGCTGGGCATATTAATATATATTATAGCTACGTGTGAATTGCGCTTGTTGTGTACTCAGTCCTTACTAAGGGACCTAACTGAAAAAGTGTCCTAAAAATTGTTTAGTCTAATAGGCCTTTTAAATCTCATCTCACTTATCATTTCGATTATCACATTCACTTCGATCGTAAACTCACTTGTATGATTTTCGGTATTCGTGATAATCAAAAACTTTGGTGAGTTCTAGTGATGCGGTTAATCTTTGCGCTTTTAAAATCGATGTGTCATTCTAATTTTATTCGTCTAGTTACAAAGTTTTCGGCTTAATATTATATTTTAGTATAATCATTGAGCTATAGTCAATGTTTTTAGAAATAAAATATAAAAAATTACATGGAATTTTATGGAAAGAGTTTGAAACTTCGAGATTTAAACATCAATCATGTTGCCTCTCCTTGTAGTAAAAAAAGTTTGAAACGTCCATTTGAAGGGTGATGAAGTGTTTTTTTTGTGATAATGCAAGAAGTTATTTAATTTCAAATTCATTGCAATTTTTGAATTAAACGTAAGTATTTTAAGTTTTTTACAAGTGCATTATTACTATTTAGTTATCAAATAGCAGTGTCGTCATTAATCAAAAATAATTGTAAATTATAGCATGGAGTCGCGCTCTACGCACCCCTCAGCCGCGCAAGTTGAGACTTTAATCAATTTTTTGGAAGCCAACCCCGACCTGGCTAAGGGCTACTCAAGGAATTCGGGAGCGAAAAGCCGTTCCAATTAATGGGAGGCTCTGAAAAAAACTGAATAGTGTTTGTGGATCGATCAAAACCAAACAAAAATGGATAAAGGTATGAGAGAGAAGTTTTATTTTTCGCTGAAAATTTTTGCCTAATTATTTCTTTTTAGTACGGCTTGCTAGCTAAGAAAAATATGAATATCGGTCCCATCTGGCAGAAAGTACGAAACTTGGCATGAATGTAGCTGTTATATATGTGCTTCAATATCGATATGGAAACACTTCGATAAATTATTGTTTCCCCCCTTTCCCCCCCCTTTTATCTCCCACATTCTGGTTTTTTGAATTTTATACTAAAACGGTACGTCTGAGGAGTTTACTTTTCAGAGACCAAATCATCATCGATAAATTGCCTACAAAACGATACTACATTTTATAGTGCTAAGATTAATATATTTCTATATACAGCCATCAACGTATTATGAAATTTTAAAAACAGGCACACTTTTTTCTTCCTTACTTCATTTATAGGAAAACGACAAGAGTGGTGATAAAATGGACTGAAGAAGTCAACTACCTTATACATTAAGCTAAAAAATGACATTTATTTCATAGTCGTAAAGGCATTACTTCTAGAGTTACAGCTCACCGCGTCTGACTGAAGTACTCTTTTTTTTACCTTTTTAGACTACCATCTTTCTTTTAACTTTGTTTCGCGTAGATTAGATTCAGATTTTCCAATTAGAAATAAAACAGTCCATGTATTAATCCAGGCCACAGTCTATTTACATGTAAAACTAGGTGTCTGCCCGCGGCTACGCTTGAGTTGTGTTTCGACATTTCCGTAGTAATTTTTAACTATCCCACTTTTTTCCGTGATTAAAAGTATCCAACATGTTGACCGAGTATATAAGGTACCACCATGCAAAATTTCATTTCAATCGGTCTAACAGTTTCGGAGATAAGCCCGTAGAATGTACTGCGCCGTATGAGTTACTAAAAATTTTTAACTATCCCACGGGAACTTTTTAATTTTCTGGGATTAAAAGTATCTAAGATATTGACCGGGGATATAGGGTACCACTATACAAAATTTCATTCAAATCGGTTGAATAGTTTCGGAGATTAGCCCGTACTAACAGACAAACAGAGAAACAAAAATATTAAAAAAAATCTAGGTATGTACTATATCGCTTCTTACATCCCCTTGAACAGGTTTATAGCATTTTTTTTCTATGTACAGATTTTATAGATAGAAAATAAATGCTATAAACCGATTCAAGGGGATGTAAGAAGCGATATAGAACATACCCAGATTTCTTTTCAATTTTTTTGTTTCTCTTTGTACGTTCTAATCTCCGAAACTATTCGACCGATTTGAATAAAATGTTGTATGGTGGTACCTTATATCCCCGGTCAACATCTTAGATACTTTTAATCCCAGAAAATTAAAAAGTTCCTGTGGGATAGTTAAAAAACTTTAGTAACTCATACGGCGCAGTACATTCTACGGGCTTATCTCCGAAACTGTTAGACCGATTAAAATAAAATTTTGCATGGTGGTACCTTATATACTCGGTCAACATGTTGGATACTTTTAATCACGGAAAAAAGTGGGATAGTTAAAAATTAATACGGAAATGTCGAAACACAACGCAAGCGTAGCCGCGGGCAGACAGCTAGTTTTACATGTAAATAGACTGTGGCCTGGATTAATACATGGACTGTTTTATTTCTAATTGGAAAATCTGAATCTAATCTACTCGAAACAAAGTTAACAGAAAGATGGTATTCTAAAAAGGTAAAAAAAAGAGTACTTGAGTCAGACGCGGTGAGCTGTAACTCTAGAAGTAATGCCTTTACGACTATGAATTAAATGTAATTTTTTAGCTTAATGTATAAGGTAGTTGACTTCTTTAGTCCATTTTATCACCACTCTTGTCGTTTTCCTATAAATGAAGTAAGGAAGAAAAAAGTGTGCCTGTTTTTAAAATTCCATAATACGTTGATGGCTGTATATAGAAATATATTAATCTTAGCACTATAAAATGTAGTATCGTTTTGTAGGTAATTTATCGACAATTATTTGGTTCTTGAAAAGTAAACTCATCAGTCCTACCGTTTTTGTAGAAAATTAAAAAAACCAAAATGAGGGAGGTAAAATGGGGGAAAAAAGGGGGGGGAATCATTTCTCAGCGTGTTTCCATATCGACATTGAAGCACATATATAAAAGCTACATGTATGTTAAGTTTCATGCTTTCTGCCGGATGGGACCGTAATTCAGGTTAACAAGCCGTACTATTTCTGCAATTAATAAACGTGGTTTGTTTCTACTTTATGACAGTATTATACTGATAAAAAAATGCAGCATAAATAAAAGCCGCAGCTGGAAATGCTGCTCGCCGTAGAACTGGTGGTGTGCTGGAGGTTGTGCCTAAAATAAAATAAGATACATTGGACGTGTTGGTCCACTTCTAAGGTGTTGTTCTTTGTAGCACGACCAAGATAGTTTTTCCTGTGTCCAAAAGAGGTATAAAATAGCTTATATTTTTTACTATTTTATACCACTAGTTTGAGATTTTTTACCTCTTTGATGTTGGAGTTATGATGGTCAGGCTGGAAAGGATACTTCCAAGCACGACCATGCTGAAATTCATATTATTCTTAAACTTCCAAATGGTATAAAAGAGATTAGATTTTATACTATTTTATACTATTATTTTGAGCTTTCATACTTTATAAATCTTGGAGATAATGATGGTCATGCTGGAAAGGATACTTTCGAGCACGACCATGCTGGAAATAAATTGTTATTCGTAAACCTATAAATGGTAAATAAAAACTTAGATTTTATACTATTTATTACCACTATTTTGAGATTTCTTACTATATAAATCTTGGAGATAAGATGGTCATGCTGGAAAGGATACTTCCGAGCACGACCATGCTGGAAATAAATTGTTATTCGTAAACCTATAAATGGTAAATAAAAGCTTAGATTTTATACTATTTATTACCACTATTTTGAGATTTTTTACTATATAAATCTTGGAGATAAGATGGTCATGCTGGAAAGGATACTTCCGAGCACGACCATGCTGGAAATAAATTGTTATTCGTAAACCTATAAATGGTAAATAAAAGCTTAGATTTTATACTATTTATTACCACTATTTTGAGATTTTTTACTCTATAAATCTTGGAGATAATGATGGTCATGCTGGAAGGGATACTTCCGAGCACGACCATGCTGGAAATAAATTGTTATTCGTAAACCTATAAATGGTAAATAAAAGCTTAGATTTTATACTATTTATTACCACTATTTTGAGATTTTTTACTATATAAATCTTGGAGATAAGATGGTCATGCTGGAAAAGATACTTCCGAGCACGACCATGCTGGAAATAAATTGTTATTCGTAAACCTATAAATGGTAAATAAAAGCTTAGATTTTATACTATTTATTACCACTATTTTGAGATTTTTTACTATATAAATCTTGGAGATAATGATGGTCATGCTGGAAGGGATACTTCCGAGCACGACCATGCTGGAAATAAATTGTTATTCGTAAACCTATAAATGGTAAATAAAAGCTTAGGTTTTATACAATTTTATACCACTAGTTTGAGATTTTCTACTACATAAATCTTGGAGATAATTATGGTCGTGCTGGTAAAAATACTTCCGAGTACGACCATGATGAAATTCGTGTTGATATTAGGATTTTCGTTTCGGTTTTCGTTTCGATTTAGGATAATTTTCATTTGTTCCCACTAGTTCCATTGAACAGTTCCATGATGGAACTAATGCAACTATTTTTTCCCACTAGTTCCATTGAATTATGGGCAGTTCCACAATGGAACTAGTGAGACTTTATTATATTTTGTACCAGATTTATTATATTGAGAGAGAAGGTGGTTGAAATACTAGAAAGAATACTCCAAAGCACAGTATGATATTATATCGGTTACATAATAATATTTTAAATCCGAAAATTTTAATACCGAAACTATTTTTACCTTATTTTCATTTCCCAGAGCTTTGTTTCTCTTTTTAAAGCCTGACCAAAGAAATAAGAAACCTCGCCATATTGCGGAATTTCAATGGAACTAATTTTATAAGGGAAATTGTTGCCATAGTCATAAAAATATGCACGTGGCGCCCCCAGAGCAGGTTTCATATTTCTTTGGTCAGGCATTACCAAGGTAAACACCTGATAGGCCACAACAACGAAAAACACCGGATTTGAAAACCAGATAAGTTGAATTCCACATACGGTCAACCGGGGCTATTGCGTCACAATACTTTGAGTACCATTTTTATTGGGTTATAACAACCATATATTATAAGCTCGTAAACAAATTAATAATTATTAAAAAAAAAACTAGGCGCTAGTTCCAAATGTGCTAGAGCTAGCAAGAAACTTTTTTAAGTATAATATAATAATATTACCATAAAATAAAAAGTTTGGAACCCCTGAAAATGGGGCTATTGCGTCACAATAGACGGAATCACCCCGTCAGGACAGACGCAATAGCCCCAAAAGAAAAACATAATCTATAATTTTAAAATTGCGGATTGCCTTCAAATCTTCAGCTATTTCTATAAAATAATCAAAACAATATGTTAAGAAATAAAACAATAACAATATTTACAGTCAGGAAACATCGATACTTTTACGACAACTGAGATTTCAGTTGATAGAAAAAAACTTGTTGCAGCCAGAAAGAATCCGTATGAAGTAAAAAAAAGCGGCCAAGTGCGAGTCGGAATCGCCCATGAAGGGTTCCGTAGCAGCCAGTAACATAATATAAAAGTTTTTGTAGTTCGTTGTGACTTTGATCGATGTTTTAATAATAGTGAAAGGTAAATTGCGGTTTACGATTTAAGACGTATTAAAAAGAAAACTACTTACTAGATCTCGTTCAAACCAATTTTCGTTGGAAGTCTTCATAGTAATGCACATCATATATTTTTTTTAGTTTTATCATTCTCTTATTTTAGAAGTTAGAGGGGGGGGACACACATTTTTCCACTTTGGAAGCGTCTCTCGCGCAAACTATTCAGTTTAGAAAAAAGTGTTATTAGGAACCTAAATATCATTTTTGAAGACCTATCCATAGATACCCCACACGTATGGGTTTGTAGAAAAATTTTTTTTTTAGTTTCTGTTCTATGTATGGGGACCCCCTAAATTTATTGGTTTTTTTTCTATTTTTGTAAGAAAATCTTAATGCGGTTCACAGAATACATCTATTTACCAAGTTTCAACAGTATAGGTATTATAGTTTCGGAATAAAGTGGCTGTGACATACGGACGGACGGACGGACGGACAGACAGACAGACAGACAGACATGACGAATCTATAAGGGTTCCGTTTTTTGCCATTTGGCTACGGAACCCTAAAAAAGTAAAGATGGCGGATAACTTTTTTAAATAGGCTCTATGACGACATCTGTTGGTGATTTTTTGAAGCTTTAGTGCCAATGATGGAAAACAGATGGCACCAGTAGTTCTAAAATGCGCGGTTCGCCCGATAAATCGATTGGACGCCTTAGCCCCGTAGACGCAATAGCCCCGGTTGACCTTAAATGTTATCCTGAATAATCAGATTACCACAAAATCATGCAATTCGACAAGTAAACATGCAAGTGTTATATAAGTATACCTTAATTTTGTTTTTATTAGTAAATATTGTAACCTCAAACTACCATGTATTGTTTAAAATAATAATTTAGTGCAAACGGCTCAACTATTTATAAATACAGTGATGATAATTTATTTTATGTTTTTAAGAAATATTATACTTTAGAAATACTTCTAAAATCTGAGCCACTTGGATTGATGGTGAAGGGTATAAAATAGTGTTGCCGCACAATGGTCCCTTTCGGTGGACTATCGATAGTTGAAGAAAAACAATTGTCGATAGCCCTATCGATTTTATAGAAGATTTTGGCGATTTTAGTATCGATTGTAAAACTATCGATTGTGCGGCAACGCTAGTATAAAAGCGGCCGACTCGCAGTGCGAACGGCATTCTCGGTGCGGCAGCCGACCGGAGCGGACCTCACACTGTCAAGTTAAGTACTTACTTTTATATTAGGCTATATTTATTTTGTTTCTTTTGTGATCTATTAAATATATATATAACTATAACAAGTATATAACTATAAAACTATGCTACTATATACTACGTTATTTTGATGCTGATTTGTAATGATTCCTGTCAAATATATCTTAATAATAAAATATTGTTTAAATGATTATTTTAGTTTATTTTCAATATACCCACATATATTTCAATTCTAAATTATTTAACGAATCTAACAAGCTAATTACCTACGAACAAGCCGGTTTCCGAAAGGGCTTTAGTACCATAGACCACATCCACACGCTGCGGCAGGTTATACAGAAGACTGAGGAGTATAACCAGCCACTATGCTTAGCGTTCGTGGACTATGAGAAGGCCTTCGATTCGATTGAGACTTGGGCAGTGCTGCGGTCTCTTCAGAGGTGCCAAATCGACTACCGATATATTGAGGTGCTCAAGTGTTTGTATGAGAACGCCACCATGTCTGTCCGGCTCCAGGATCAGAACTCCAGACCAATCCAACTGCAGCGGGGTGTGAGACAGGGAGACGTTATTTCTCCGAAACTGTTCACCGCTGCAATGGAGGATGTCTTTAAGCTTCTGAACTGGGAAGGACATGGCATCAATATCAATGGCGAGTACATCTCTCACCTTCGGTTTGCCGATGATATCGTAGTCATGGCTGAGACCTTGGAGGACCTCGGCACAATGCTCGATGACCTTAACAGAGTCTCCCAACAAGTGGGTCTTAAGATGAACATGGAGAAGACAAAAGTCATGTCGAACTCCCATGTAGTACCCACTCCAATAAAAGTTGGGGACTCATCTCTCGAAGTTGTGGATGTATGACTACCCTTAGTTTATTAAAATATAAACTAAGACCTGTGGTATATTATAGTAATTGTCAGTTCAGCTTTATTTTAACATCAGAAGTGGGATATGATCCGATTTAATATTAAAATGAATATATTTTCAGGTTTGCGATAATGGATGAGAATGCTATCCATAGTTTGCTCACGGCAATCCGTGATGCCCTGACCAACAACCGGCGCCAAGATGACGTGGCGTTGCCGATATTTGATCCAGCTACGAGCGACAATGGGGCCGCTGCTTGGTGTGACAACATCGACAAGCTTGGACAAGAATTTGGTTGGAGCGGAATTGCTAAAGTTGCAAAAGCAGGTAAGGCCCTTAAGGGCTCTGCACTAATTTGGTATGAGTCATGGGAGCCCCAAGAAGGTCGTACATGGGAAAACTTCCGAAATGAACTAACTTCATTGTATCCAGAAAAGAAAAATTTATCTGAAAAATTATATAAGGCTGTAACATATTCATCTGACTCTGCAGACTCATATTGCGAGTACGCTAGGGAAAAAATTCGGTTACTAAAAAATACTAAAATTGTATTCTCAGAAGCTCAGCTAATTGAATTAGTTTGTGGTGGAATACGAGAAGCTAATGTAAAAATGGCATCATTTAATAGTAGCGTCAAAACTACCTCTGAACTAATAGCTTTGTTTACCGCTTATGTTAAACCACGGAAACGACCAGCAGATCAAACTCCCGAAAATTTGCGAAATTAAAATGATTTTAAAAGGAACAAGGCAATATCTAAAACGGAAGAAACTTCGGTAACTAAAACGTGTTTTATTTGTGGAGATAAAGGACATTTTAGATCTCAGTGCCCCAAAAACCTCAAAGGTACTAGAGATACTCAGGTCGTCAAAAACTGTACCATTTGTAAGAAAATGGGACACGATGAAACTACTTGCTTCTTCAAAAAATCAAATTCAGAGAAACAAGGGTCAGCTGAATCTCACAATAAAATATGACTGAATTCGCCAGTTAACGCTTTGTCTAATGCTACAAATTTAAAACTTACCAGAGTATCTATTTATGATGTACTTTTAGATTGTCTTATTGATACTGGAGCAAGCTGTAGTATCATTAAGGAATCCATTGCTAAGCAACTAAAATGTCATTTATCACCCTGTTCCATGTATGCTAGTGGGATAGGTAATGGAAAAATTCACATTTTTGGGACAATTACTGTACCAGTTAGATTCGATGATGTATGTATAGAATTAGACATACATGTAGCTCGCGATAATGATTTCAAATATGACCTTTTAATTGGTAGGAATGTAGTATGTCACCCGGATATAGAATTAATTGTTGATTCACAAGGCTGTAGACTAACTTGGAAAAAAATTTCTCGAACCATTTCTGAGATAAATTCGGTAAGCGTTAGCTTGCACGACGCGTTTAATGAACTAGAATCTTGTATTCAGCATTTAGAGCCAAACCTACAAGAAAAAGTCATGAGTGTTTTCAAAAAATATCCAAATGTTCTATCAACTTCTGAGAATGTCGGTACTGTGCAGACTGGCCAGCTTAGTATAAAATTAAAAAGAGATGAGGTTGTTAGTTACCGGCCTTATAGACTAGCTCCTGTGGAAAGAGAAAAGGTTAATTCTATTATAAAAGATTTACTAGATAAACATATAATCCGCGAAAGCCATTCTCCGTACGCGAGCCCTGTTCTGTTAGTCAAAAAGAAGGGGGGTGACGACCGACTTTGTATTGACTACAGAGCATTAAATCAAAAAATTGAAAAGGACAGATTCCCTTTACCGCTTATTGAAGATCAGATTGATAAGCTAGGTAAAGCTAAACTATTCATATCTATAGATATGAAAAATGGATTCTATCAAATACCCGTTTCAGACGATTCCATCAAGTTCACTGCTTTTGTTACGCCCGATGGACATTACGAGTTTTTAAAAATGCCCTTCGGGATTTGTAATGGTCCATCTGTCTTCCAGCGGGCGATAACAAAGGCAGTGCAACATTTGAAATTCTTACTTACCTATATAGATGATTTGCTTATCCCTTTTTTTACCATTGACGAAGGTCTCTCTTATCTCGATCAAACTATATTAGCTCTTTCTAAAGCTGGGTTTACCATTAATCTAAAAAAATGTAAATTCTTCGTTGACAATATTCAGTACCTAGGCCGACATATTTCTGAGGAAGGAGTTAGACCCAGTGATGATAAGGTCTCGGCTCTTGTAAATTCTCCGACCCCCAAAACAGTTAAACAAGTTCGCCAGTTCATGGGTCTTGCAAGTTATTTTAGGAAATTTATACCGGAATTCGCTCACCGCACTGCTTGTATAACAAAACTCACGAAGAACAATCAAAAATGGGAGTGGGGGTCTGAACAGGATACGGCTCGAAATTATGTCATTCAATGTTTAATATCGAAACCCTTGCTAAGCATTTACGATCCCGAATTACCAACCGAACTTTACACCGATGTAAGTTCATTAGGATACGGTGCAATTTTGATTCAAAAAGATAAAAATGTGAGTAAAGTTATAGCCTATTATAGTAAGCGTACTTCACCAGCCGAGGAAAAATATTGTTCGTATGACCTAGAGACATTAGCCATATACAATGCATTGAAACAATTTAGAGTCTACCTTTTAGGAGTCAATTTCAAAATATTCACCGATTGTAATTCTATAAAGTCTACGGTTACTAAAAAGGATTTATCCCCACGTGTAGCGCGTTGGTGGACATATTTACAAGATTTCAACTTTGAAATAGTTTACAAGAAAGGAAAGTATATAAGCCACGTAGATTATTTAAGCCGCAATCCTGCTGAGACTCCCACTAATAATAAAAACCAAATGGCACTTACGAATTCTCATCAGCTGGTAAATCTTATTCCAAACGACCCCCGTTCTTGGTTAGAGATTTCACAACAAAGCGACCCAGAAACACTTTCTTTAATTGATCGACTGACCTCTGGAGACTTAGACGAAAATCAATACACCGTGATAAATAACATATTATATTACAAAATTTGCCCAGATTCCCCACCTAAACTATATGTCCCTCGAAATAGTAGACTAACTATTTTAAAACTATATCATGACGAAAATTGTCACGTAGGATTTTATAAAACAATAGATAAGATACGAGAAAATTTTTGGTTCCCTTCTATGGCTGCATTTGTAAAAAAATATTTGTACCACTGCCGAATATGTATTGAACGAAAAGGACACTCAGGACCAAAAGAAGGATTATTACATCCGATAGATAAATCCGCAGTACCATTTCATACTATCCACCTAGACTGCACAGGACCTTTCCCGCGATCCACTGAAGGCTATAAATATATATTGCTTACAATTGACGGATTCACTAAATTTTGTATATTGAACAAACTAAAAAGTTTAACCGCTACCGAATTAATCCCAATAATTCGTGAAACGATCACTTTATTTGGCACTCCATCACTAGTCATCACGGACCGTGGGACAAATTTTAGTTCAAACTTAATACGAAATTTATTTAGAGATTTAGAAATAGAACACCACATGATTGCTACAGGAACCCCACGTGGAAACGGACAGGCTGAAAGATACGTTTCTACGGTAATCAATTTGCTAACTACAAGGTGTAATAATTTTTCAGATTGGCCGAACGAATTATTTAAAGTACAATTAACGTTAAACACCACAGTACAAAAATCGACCGGGTTCTCTCCCCTTCGGTTATTAATAGGTACTAACTCCAATATTCCATGTGTTCAAGCACGTCTTAACGAAGTTCTAGGGGAAGATGTTGCCGAAAGACAAAACGTTGATGTACGAGCAGATCGTGAGCTTGCATTTAATCGCTTAAAAGAAATCGCGGAAAAATTCAAGGATCGATTTGATGAGGTACGACGTAACAAAAAAACTTATAATGTCGGGGACACCGTATATGTGTACCAGGATCACCGACGTCATGAAAAGCTTAGACCAAAGTTTAGGGGTCCATATGAAATAGTAGAAGTTTTAAATAATGATCGTTTTAATCTGCGAGGTCAAGGGCAAAGAAATATTGTTATTTCAAAGGATAAACTTCGCTATTGGCCGGGTGAATATACATCGATGAAAATGCTGCTGTTAATGATGCTATTTAATAAAAAGAAATTACAAATTTATTTGATTATTGTAACAATATGGTAATATAATAATATATAAGTTAATGTACTAAAAAAAAAAAAAACAGATTGTTCTCATTATATTTAATTTTGCTTTTGCCTGTGGCTATACCTGTGGCCATACCTGTGGCTGTGCCAATGGCTGTGCCTGTGGTCGTGCCTGTGGTCGTGCCTGTGGCTTTTGCCTGTGGCTTTTGCCTGTGGCTGTTGCCTGTGGCTGTTGCCTGTGGCTTTGCCTGTGGCTGTTGCCTGTGGCTTTGCCTGTGGCTGTTGCCTGTGGCTGTTGCCTGTGGCTGTTGCCTGTGGCTTTTGCCTGTGGAGAAATTATAAATTTACAGTTGATTCAATATCTTGTACTAAAATTCAATTGAACGATGTTTGTTATTTACCAAGTTGATTTAAAAAAAAAATGTACTTGAAATATGTGTATATACGTTAAATACATAATAATATCTAGTTTATCAATATTTATTTCTTGTTTTGTACTCCGAGAACGTAGTACATATCAGAATGGCCGTGTTATATAACTATACCTTAATTTTGTTTTTATTAGTAAATATTGTAACCTCAAACTACCATGTATTGTTTAAAATAATAATTTAGTGCAAACGGCTCAACTATTTATAAATACAGTGATGATAATTTATTTTATGTTTTTAAGAAATATTATACTTTAGAAATACTTCTAAAATCTGAGCCACTTGGATTGATGGTGAAGGGTATAAAATAGTGTTGCCGCACAATGGTCCCTTTCGGTGGACTATCGATAGTTGAAGAAAAACAATTGTCGATAGCCCTATCGATTTTATAGAAGATTTTGGCGATTTTAGTATCGATTGTAAAACTATCGATTGTGCGGCAACGCTAGTATAAAAGCGGCCGACTCGCAGTGCGAACGGCATTCTCGGTGCGGCAGCCGACCGGAGCGGACCTCTCACTGTCAAGTTAAGTACTTACTTTTATATTAGGCTATATTTATTTTGTTTCTTTTGTGATCTATTAAATATATATATAACTATAACAAGTATATAACTATAAAACTATGCTACTATATACTACGTTATTTTGATGCTGATTTGTAATGATTCCTGTCAAATATATCTTAATAATAAAATATTGTTTAAATGATTATTTTAGTTTATTTTCAATATACCCACATATATTTCAATTCTAAATTATTTAACGAATCTAACAAGCTAATTACCTACAGATGTATGACTACCCTTAGTTTATTAAAATATAAACTAAGACCTGTGGTATATTATAGTAATTGTCAGTTCAGCTTTATTTTAACACAAGCAAGCAAGCATACAAGCAAGCAAACATGCAAGCAAGCAAGCATGCAAGCAAGCAAGCGTGCAAGCAGGCAAGCAAGCATGCAAGTAAGCAAGCATGCATGCTAGCAAGCACAAGCAGGCATGCATACATTTCAACCTAACCCGAAGGGCATGTCGAAAGCGAGATGGGCTAGCTTGGCTCGCCCATCGTGCTTCCGCCATACCCTTCAATCGAACCTAACCAACATTAGTGGGGGTGCCCTGAACTCCCATGTCCGCTTCGCTCGCACACTTGATCCATGATTTACAAAACTTGATCCATTATAAATTATGGGAGAAGTAAATTCTATTTAATAAACCTGCAGGATAATTAAAATATATGAAGTGAAACAGTTGGTAAAACCAAAAATAACATTTCGATAATTATGGTTGTAGTTTTTTTGGAAAATGATAAATCTGTTAAATATATTTATGTAAAAAAAAAAACATATTGGAGCTAAATATTCTATGAACCGTTTTCGGTAAATTAAGTATCGGTAAAAAAAAATTGAAAGTACGAAATGTTACCTTTTATATCTTAAGTAGCTGTCCGCCCGCGGCTACGCCCGCGTTTTTTTTTGAAAGTCAGAATGACGGGTATATTATTCAGAAGTGCATATCTTTCAAACAAAAGCAACGTACCTGCAACGTACTATTATATTACGTACCTTCAAATTAATTTAAGGTACCTCCACGAAAAGGGTGTTGTAATAATAATAAAGTGAGCCGCGGTTCTGACGGTCAGAATGACGGGTGTATGCTGAAAATTTATGTTATAAATATTTTGTGGTTACGAAATATATATCAAACGAATGTACCTTCAACGTACCTCACGTAAATATAGTCAGAATAAAATTCGACGCGTAATTAACGAGTAAATAAACAAAACATACTTTTTGACGCCTGCTGATTTTTTGACCCGCCTGATGACCAGCATGACCATAATTATCTCCAAGATTTATGTAGTAGAAAATCTCAAACCAGTGGTATAAAATTGTATAAAATCTAAGCTTTTATATACCATCTATAGTTTTACGAATAACATGATTTCCAGCATGGTCGTGCTCGGAAGTATCTTTCCAGCATGACCATCATTATCTCCAAGATTTATATAGTAAAAAATCTCAAAATAGTGGTAATAAATAGTATAAAATCTAAGCTTTTATTTACCATTTATAGGTTTACGAATAACAATTTATTTCCAGCATGGTCGTGCTCGGAAGTATCCTTTCCAGCATGACCATCATTATCTTCAAGATTTATAAAGTATTAAAGCTCAAAATAGTGGTATAAAATAGTATAAAATCTAATCTCTTTTATACCATTTGGAAGTTTAAGAATAATATGAATTTCAGCATGGTCGTGCTTGGAAGTATCCCTTCAGCCTGACCATCATAACTCCAACATCAAAGAGGTAAAAAATCTCAAACTAGTGGTATAAAATAGTAAAAAATATAAGCTATTTTATACCCTTTTGGATACAGGAAAAACAACCTTGGTCGTGCTACGAAGAACAACACCTTCTAAGCCAGGAACAATACAAATAAGTAAAAAGCAAAGTAGTATTACACATTGTTAATTTATTTAATTTCAGAGCCACGCAGTTGCAGTAGAGGGCTTATTCGGTCTCCTCCATCCCAGCGCCGCCGGATTTTGAGAGCCTTACCGAGAAATTTCTCAGGGTGGAGGAACAGCGCTGGAGGGTCGTCTTATAGTGGTTTTAGAGAAATCTGGCGAGCGAGAACGCTTGACAGTGCAAGCGAATATAGTACTGGGAGAAGGCCTAAAGAAAGGCTCTTGCCGAAGCTATTAATTCTAGGCAATAAAGTGTAGTTTAATATTATAATGTACAATATTATTATAAGTTAGAACCTAGAGCGCCATACTCTTTTATTAGCTGAGCTCTTGCCAAGCGACCTACTGCCACATCCACTTGAGATGTCTGATCAATGACTTGTCTGCTTTGCACATCATTTGTAAATCTATGGCTTATTGATTGGCTGTTATCTATACTTAATATTATAAAGAGGAAAGGTTTGATTGTTTGTTTTTTTGTTTGTTTGTTTGTTTGCATCGAATAGGCTCCGAAACTACTGAACCGATTTCAAAAATTCTTTCACTGTTGGGAAGCTACATTCACCTTGAGTAACATAGGCTACTTATATTTTATTTTCAAAAAATTAGGGATCCTTACTAAAACTTCAATAATGTAACCCAAGGTGTGAAAAAAATACGTAAAATATTCCTAATAATTGAAAATACTCCGAAATTATAGTGAAACTTGGCACAAAGTTTGAATAGACCTTAGGAAAGAACATAGGCTACAATTTACCGCGGGAAATTTTCTCATTCCCACGGGAAAAATTGTTAAAGCGGGCGGAGTTGGCACAAAGATAGAATAGACCTTGCGGACGAACATGGGCTAACTTTTACCGCGGGAAAATTCCTCATTCCCACGGGAAAAACTATTAACGCGTGCGGAGCCGCGGCGGGAAGCTAGTTAAATATAAAGCTGTCATGACTAGCACCACAGAGGCATCGACATGCAGTATATTTAAATCAGCATCAACAATCTGTAACAAATAAAATAACATTAAGCTTTCCGCCCCGCGACTCCGCCCGCGTTAACAATTGTTCCCGTAGGGATGACGTGTCTATACCTAGCGGATGACCATCACCTATCTAAAAATGAAGAGGTACTTTCTCGCACTAAAAGATAGCCTATGTAATGTTCAAAAGTATAAGCTATATTTTTAAGTCCATTCAGTAGTTTTTTCGTGAAAGAGTAACAAAGATCCATCCATACATAGATCCTCACAAACTCGTGTTTATTATTTTATAGCTACCCGCCCGCGGCTTCGCTCGCATTGGTTTCGTCTTTTCCCGTGGGAATAAGATGTTTCCCAGCTTGAAAAATTAGTCTATGTCACTCTCTGCTTCTTACCTTCAATAAGTGTAACAAACACAGAAAGCATTATTTTCTCATTTAACCACTCACAGTTTTTTTCCGTGAAAATGAGGTATTTTCCCGCGGTAAAAGGTAGCCTATGTCCTTCTGCAAGATTTATTCTATCTCTGTACCTAGTTATTTTTTTATTACAACTTTTCGCTCTGCTGCTCTACCCGCGCCAACAGTATAACATATTTTTTCGGTTAAAGTAGCCTATATCCATCCCCAAAATCTATTCTATCTCTGTATCAAGTTTCACCAAAACATCCCTTTCGAACTACCATTTTCCCGTGGGAATGAGCTATTGTCCTGCGGTTACAGGTAGTCTGTTACCTTCCCCAAGGTCTATTCTGTGGTCTATTCTATTTCTGTATCAAGTCTCATCAAAACTTCTGGTCCACCCTACCACTTTTCCCGTGGGAATAAAGTATTTTCCCGCGGTAAAAGGTAGCTTTTATCCATCCCCAGAATCGTATATATCCCTGTACCAAGTTTCATCTTAATTTTCTGGCCACGCTACTATTTTTCCCGTGGGAATGAGGTATATTACCGCGATGTAAGGTAGCCTTTATCCATCCTCAAGATCTATTCTATATTTGTACCAAGTTTCATCAAACAGTTCCGCCCGTCTTACCATTTTCCCGTGGAAATAAGGTATTTTCCCGCGGGAGTGAAGTATTTTCCCGTGGTATAAGGTATCCTATATTATACATCCCCAGGGTCTATTCTATCTCTGTACAAAGTTTCATCAAAACTTTCCACCTGCGCTGCCATTTTTCCCGTGGGAATGAGGAGTTTTCCCACGATAAAAGGTAGCCTATGTTAATTTCCAAGCTCAGATTGGTATAGATAGATATCAAGTTTCCGCCCCACTGCTCCGCCCGCACTTACAGTCTTTCCCGTGGGAATGAGGTATTTTCCCGCCGTAAAAAGTAACCTATATCCGTCCCCAAGGTCTATTCTATCTTCGTACCAAGTTTCATCAAAATCGTTTCAGTAGTTTCGGAGCCTATTCAGTTATAAGGAATATTTTAGGTATTTTTTTTACACCTTGGGTTACATTATTGAAGTTTTAGTAAACATCCCTAATTTTTTTGAAAATAAGATATGACCTATGTTACTCAGGGTGAATGTAGCTTTCTAGTGGTGAAAGAATATTTGAAATCGAATCTGTAGTTTCGGAGCCTATTCGATGCAAACAACAAACAAACAAACAATCATGAGTACCCTTGCGGCAATAAAATCTTTCTTCATCATCTTTAGGTCTCACGAGGGTTACAAATGTTCCATCTATGCATCCTATCACTCCTGGGATTTTAAATTTTTCATAAAACCTGTAAATAATAAACACCATGTAACACTAAAGCCCATATGCTAGTCTATTAATACTTACCTTCCTTTTCGCCTGGTTTCTCTTAATAAAGGCGCTATATCATTTTCTACTTGTTCAATTAGATATTCGGTGAGACGATAAACATCGACATATTCATCCGCCGGTAAATAGAACAAGGTTTCGCAGGATTTGCGCTTGCCGACGACTTGAAATATCTATTTTGTATGCTTCCTTTAATTAATAAGCAAATCTTGGAAAATAAACGAGCCATCTAAAACAATCGCAAACTTAAATTAAAATTATAATTATAATTTAACTGTAACTTCTATTGTTTTCTGCACTTATTTCTTGATATTTTACGATGCTTACCGAAGCTTTCTTCCAAAATTTATAACAAACACACAAAATAATCTTCTTTCACCTCAAAATCCGTAACAACAAAGTTGGTGAGAATTTTGACATGTAAAAGCGAAAATGAGTTGCGATGTGAAACGTGAGATGAGGGTAAGCGCAGCCGCGCGAACCATCCTAAATCTATGGATGAGGGCGAAATCCCTTAGAATACCATATAACGTCAAAAATCTCACTTGAAATAGTTCATCTCGCCGCTACTTTCACGCGGTGGCGCTAGTATCGATCTACAGAAACAAACTTTTTTTACTACACGGATAGGCAAAATGTTTAATGTTAATTTTTTTCAGAAAACTATGAACACTTTTTACATTTTATTACTTAACTAGCTTTCCGCCGCGACTCCGCCCGCGTTAATAGTTTTCCCGTGGGAATGAGGTATTTTCCCGCGGTAAAAGTTAGCCTCTATTCTATCTTTGTGCCAACTCCGCCCGCTGTAACATTTTTTCCCATGGGAATGAGAAATATTCCCGCGGTAAATCGTAGCCTATGTTCTATCCCAAGGTCTATTCTATCTTTGTTCTAAGTTTCACCAAAATCGGTTCAGTAGTTTCGGAGCCCATTCAATTATAATGAATATTTTACGTATTTCTTTTACACCTTAGGTTACATTATTGAAATTTTAGTAGGGTTATTTTTTTGAATAAAATATAACCTGTTACTCAGGGTGAATGTAGCTTTCTAATGGTGATAGAATTTTTGAAATCGGCACAGTAGTTTTTGAGTTTATTCATTACACACACACACACACACACTCACACACAAATACAAATTTTCCTCTTTATAATATTAGTATAGATAAATTAAATGCAAAAAAAAACTTTTTAAAGAAAGCATTTCATTAAACACTCTAAAAAGAAGGAAATATTATTTTCTTAAAAATTATAACTTATTTATAACCTAATTATATTTCATTATTATGATCATAAAAGTTTATATAAGTTATATGTTAAAATTTTAAAGAAAAAATATATTTTCTTTTTATTAGAGTGTTAAAATAAAAGCTTTCTTCAATTAAGGTTTTTTTACTTTTGATTTATTTTTTTACTTTTTAGTCATCGCTGGCTATGATCGGCCACATTGGATTTAAAATGACGTTACATTATTTTTTTAGTTACTCTTAACGAACCCTTACATTTGATACCTATATTGTATAAATGCATTAAAATAACTACCCCGCCATCTTGGATAGCCCGCCATATTGAATTTAGAATGACGTCGTAAACTATATCGTGCATTGTCATCCAAACTAAACGTGTATACTAAGCTCAATCGGTTGAAGTAGATACTTCAAAATCGAGTTCAAAGATTCCACCCGAAGAAACATACATCATACAGTGCAAGTTAAATAAAAGCTTTTAAAAACATTGACTCTTGCTCAATTATTGTATTTAAATATAATATTAAGCCGAAGAGTGTCTAATTAGACGAACAAAATGAGATTATCAGATCGATTTTAAAAGCACAAAGATTTACCGCATCTCTAGGTCCCGCCAAAGTTTTCGATTATCACCTCACCTCACTTGAGCTTACAGAATACTAAAAATCGTACGTGCGAATTTGCGATCGAAGTGACAGTGAAAATCGAAATGAAAAGTGAGATGAGTTTTAAATTTTACAGAATAGCACGAATCAGCATTAAAATTTGCCGTGAGTATTCCAGTTCGAATATTCACGACACTGATTTTCAGCCAGCACCTAAGTGGTGCAGGTTACACGCTAGACTGTTAATGACTTTAAATACACTCCATGACAATTAATAACGCAACCTAGAACTATGATGGGACAGAACTACAGGCATTATAATAAGTATATACTATAAAATGTGAAAGGCATAACAATTATCCTTTTTCCCTTCGGGTGGGCATAAAGCCATCGTGCGTATGTATTGTATGAACTTAAGACACTTTTTGTTGGTCAAGTAAAAAAAAATTCCTTTAATTTTATTTTGAAACTCCATTTAGATTTAATGTTTCGTATTGGTGGTGGTATATCATTCCAATATTTGGAGGCACGATAGCTGAAACCCCCCCGAAAGGCAGCGGTACGATGCTTAGGAATACCTACTCAAAGCAACTGACCTCGATCTTGATGTATACCTGTGACCAGCATATCGCCATTATAATCTGTCATACAAATAAGTTGGTTTACCAGTACCAATCACATCATACAGTTGAGAAGCGTAAAATAGTGTCAGCCGATTTCGCATTTTAGGAGTCCAGATTTATTAAGGTAGGGTGTGATGTGGGACCATGGGGGAACAGTAAAATAAAATCGAGCGCAAGCATTTTGAACTCGCTGTACAAGGTTAAGGGACCTTTAAGCAAGCAGGGACCATTGACTGTAAGGCAGTAATTTAGTTTAGAGAGAACTAGAGATTCACAGAGCTGAATACGAAGATCTGTACCAATAAATGGTCTTATTCGGTACAAAACTTTTAATCTGTAAAAACAGTTGCGAACCACTTCAATTATATGAGTCTCAAAGCGTAGATTGCTGTCAATAAGACCTAAATTTCGGGCTTCCCGGACAAACTCGACTGCGGTACCCTTGATAGAGATATCAGGCTTTTTAGATATAATGGCTTCAATGCGAGCTTTTGTGCCTAATATTAAGAATTTAGATTTAGAGGGATTCAGTATGAGTGATTTTTTTATGGCCCAATCACTAATTCTATCCAAATCCCCATTTATCCTACTGACTGCGCCTTCTACATCATCAAGTGGAACAGGAATATAAACTTGCAAGTCATCAGCGTATAAATGATATTGCGAGTTGTGGAGACATTGAATAATATCTGAGCACACAACACAGAGACATTAGCTGCTGAGCTAATGTCTCTGTGTGCGTGGCAGTGGCGGCATAGTGGATTGTACTGCCAAGAGTAGTTTTTTTTTTCTTTCGAATTGACCTATGCTGGTGTCAATAAGGTACGATACGACCAATCAAGCTTCACCGGACTTGCGGGGGAGCGGAAGACTCTACCCCAAAAAAAGTCATATACCAACGCGTTTAGGGGCGGCTGGAGGGAGGCTTGGATCTCGGCCTAGTGCGTTGATACTGAAAAACATCGTGAAGGAAAAGTAGGTGCGAGACGGAGTAGCAAACAATGAAGGGGATCTATCCAGCTTATTATTTGGATCTGAATTTAACAGGTTGAATTTATGCCCATGTGATCAGAGCAACCGGACTTAACATCAGTCTTCACAAATAAAGCCGAAGCACAAGTATCGGTGGCAAGGAGCGTGCGGTTGAGGTTCATGTCACCTTTCTTGTCACGCCTATATTTAAAGCACTTTGTTTTAACATGGCCCACTTTATTACAATAGTGACAGACAATTTTCTTCCGTATAGCACCTCCACTAGACACTAACTTTCTATTCTTCCTTCTATTCTTTCTAACCTGAAAAAAAAGCAGCTTCCTCCGTAGAATCATTATTTCTCTTTCTAGATTCCTCCTGAAGAAGACGAGTCCGTACCAGTTCGCTTTTCAATCCCGAAGTCAAACATGCAGTTGCAAGATTAGACACTAAGGCATCATATTCTTCAGGCAGACCACTTAGTAAAAGTTCTGCAATTTCCTTGTCATTCATTACTTACTTGTGCTAATTTCCGGCCGTGAATTTTGACCAATCTGAGGCGATAGGGGCACATACATGCTCAGAGCTTTTTTATAGGTACCTAACCCTGAACTCGCACATTAATTCGCGTATCCTTTTTTCTTTTACATAAATCGGACAAAGTTTCGCCAAAGCCATATGCTTTCCACCACAATTTACACACTTGAAATTCGTAATCTCACAGTTCTCGTGAAACTTCGTGCATTTTGGACAAAAAGGCTTATTGGATGGTCATAATTTTTTAACATGACGAAACGCCTACATCTAGAGCATTGTGTGACCGGAAATATAATATAATCATCAACCTTTATCCTGAGATCATGTGAATACGATGGTAAAATGGCTCCAAGAAATCCCACACGAATAGATTCGCTAAGTACCCATCCAATCCATGTTTGTTACCCATCCATCCTCACACCGTCGTCGGTTCAGGGACTGGGGGCCTAAAAGCGCCGTTATTGACGAATCATATCGCAATTCGCGCACCACTTTCGTAAAACGGCGAGTTATGGAGGAATCGTATTCCAATTCATTAGAAGCGTGAATAGAGATTCGTTTCATATTGTTGGTTTTCCATACAAATCCGTAAAATGGTCACTCTTGGTGAATCATATGACGATTCATTTAATGATTTCTAAAATGTTAGTCAAGAGTAACATTTTAGAATTCATATTTGATTAAAAACATGATTAATGTCTTTAAATTGAGATTATTATATGTGAAATATTTCAGAAATTGAAATACAAACAAAATATAAATTAAAAATAAATTTTTATGCTTAATATTTAAAAAAATATACTATGGTGGTGAATCGTATTTTTATAAAATGGTCACTTGACTTAACAAATCATATTGTCTTTGTATTTTCTGTTATTAAAAAAAAAATTTTTAATATTATAAAAATAAAATGAAATTAAATAAAATAAATTGCCCCCCTTTTTTAATTTTTGATTAATCTTTTTTTAATTAAGAAATAAATAAAATAAAATAAATAAAATAAAATACAAAATACCCCCCCTTTTACTTTTTAATATTATTTTTATTTTAATATTGATATTATATAAAAAAATAAAAAATAAAATAAATTGGCCCCCTTTTTTAATTTTTGTATTTTTTTATTTATTGATAAAAAAATAAAATAAAATGCCCCCCTTTTTTAATTTTTGTATTTTTTTATTATTTAATAATAATTTTAATTTTGAAATTTTATAAAAATAAAATAAAATGCCCCCCTTTTGTATTTTTAAATATTATATTAAATTTGGAAAACATATTTTAAAAGATGTCCCCTTCGTCATTTCTATTATTTTATTACAAAAAAAATAAAAAGGCGTGCTTTACTATTATTTTTTTAAATATTATTAATTAATGAAGTAAAATTAATATGAAGGGGGGCTTTATTTTTTATTATTACCTATTGTTTATTTATTTTCATAATATTTCACAAAAACACAAGTACTAATAATTTTATTAAAAACAAGAATGTTCGGTGATTCACCAGAAAGCTGAATTCTAAGTGAACTGTAATAAGAATTGACCATTTTACGTTAAATACGAATCGGCTCGCGGTTCTCTTAGAATTCAATTTATGAATCCTTTCGCAGTTCACTTTTCTTATATGGCGCTTTTAGGCCCCCTGATGTTAATCAGCGCTGCAAAAGCTGAAATCTAGGTAGCCCTGTTTGGCATTGCACCTACAGCTGTGCAACTTTGCAACAGCTTTTCTCGGGTACCTGACCGAATTTCATTTTTTCCTGAAATAAAAAAGATGAAAATCAGTGAGGTATTAGTATGACTACATTTATACGTTGCCTGCAGCACTCCGTTATTCGCTGCAACATGTGATGCGTATTGCTTGTTTAGCAATTATGTTTAATATATACTTTATTATTTTGTCACTTGTAGTCGAGACACTAATCAATATACATGTCTCCTAAATTCGCCTCTTGTTTTATTTCATCGACTACGTCCCCTCCTAATATAGGATTTGCTAAACAAGCAATAGGTACAGTCGAAATCAAATGATGATGATGATGATGATGAATGATGAATGAAATGATGTGGATGATGATGATGATTAATGACAAATTATCTTTTTTTTTAAATACGAGACAATTCCTAAATCAAAATAATATCATTTTTCTAGAATAGCGACATAAGCGCCAGTTACATTCGAAAAGAGTTCGCAAACGCATTAATGCGAACTCCACAGTACCTACGCATCACATGTTGCAGCGAATAACGGAGTGCTGCAGGCAAACTTTAAAATGTAGTCATACTATATATGAGCGCCGCGCCGCTGCGCTGACCGAAAGCCCGCGGCGCTGCCGCCGCGCCGCCGCCGCCGTGAAAAAGCATCGGCGCGCCGATAAATAAATTTTGGTACAATTTTCATTAAAAATAATTTATTTTATGCATTTTTTACATTATTTTATAAGATATCCATCAATTGATTTGTCTACTTATGCTACAAACCACGATATTCTTTTGCCTATTTTGCTTCTAAAGCAGCCAACATCTAACTGTTAAGTAATGCCCGGCAGCTGCAATACGAAAATTCTCAAAATATTTTATTGTTGTTGTTGATAATGTAGGATCGACAACAGCTTGTGAGAAAAGAACAAGACTGCCATTATTTATTTATTTTATTTTCCAAAATTTTCGTTGGTCAAGAATGAACAAGGTCAAGCCGCCGCCGAGCCCAAAAACTAGGCGCGCCGCCGCCGACACTAACTCCATCGGCCCTCATATCTAAGTCATACTAATACCTCATCAGCGCTGTGGATTTTTCT
Source organism: Teleiodes luculella (assembly GCA_948473455.1). NCBI lineage: Eukaryota > Metazoa > Arthropoda > Insecta > Lepidoptera > Gelechiidae > Teleiodes > Teleiodes luculella. Next base: position 3,117,954 of record OX419611.1, on the reverse strand, counting down.
CTTTGCCATGATCCAACTTGTCTATTGAATATGAGTTTTACTTTATTTTATTTTAGTCGGACTGGGACTGGTATATCTGCTGGGAAATGAACCATGGTGGAATAATGCGTTTCGGCGCAGATATTGGCGCACCGCTGCATTTCAATACCAAAGATGATTCATGGAGACATACCGGTCGGTAATCTGATTTGTATTTAGTACCTAGTTTATTTTATACGTGGGGCTAAGTGCCGCCCCCATAATTAAAAGAACAGAAACTAGGCGTGCATGTCGAGTAAAATGTCAAACGCGAGCTTGTCAAACCAATCTGTAGGCCTACTACCTATGTAAGTAGCGACAGGCTCGAGAAGATATTGACAGAACTACTATGGCTCTAATGTCACTATGTCGCGTTTGATAGCTTCTGTGGAGCCTGTCGCTACTTACATAGTAGGCCTACTGGGCAGATAAAAAACTGGCAACTCTGTTGTTGTCACTTCAACCGTCACGCACTTTGTTGTGTTTTAAGTTCGTTTCGTATTTTTTCGTGCTGAGTTGCGTTTAAATTAATTCGTTTTACACCAGTGAACTTTGCGACTAAATCTGTGACTTTTTTCCTACCTTCAATCACGTCTATTTTATTTGACGTAAGAGTTCAGCGCAGCGCCATCTCTTGACCAAAATGAAACCTATTTTGTTTTTAGAACTGTCAAAATGAAAATCCCTCATAAATATGTACAGAAGGCAGCACATGCGGCTGGACACTCACATTACGAAACTCACCCCTACCGCTACGGAATACGGGCTCTCTCAAGGTCAACATGTCCAGCCGCATGTGCTGGCTACTATTTAGTTATTGAAACCCTAGTACCGACAGATAATAATAATTTTGTTCGACGCAGGATTGGCTGGGCTCAACGCCTTATCAATGAAACTCAGATCCACCAACATGGTCAACTATTTCACAATGCTGGACAGGTGAGAGTTGAGAATAAACGACTACCTACTAAGCGGGGCTATGAAAGCTTTGCGTTATTAAACGACCTGTTTGTTGTTGGGTCAAATCTAAAAGGCAAACATCTCGAGCAAAGTAAGCGGGGCGCGGGGGTGCGGAGCGGGGGCGCACTACGGTTTTTTTCCGCAAGCGGTAAACCGTAAAACCGCAAAGCCGCCCGAGACGCACACACTACGGTTAAAAATCGCGAAACTGGGCACGATTTTCACAGTTTGAAGATGGATTTCAAGAGAGCTGTTTGTGTTGTTGCTTTGATATTAAGAAGCAGAAAAAGAAAACATCATCAATTCATTCCTGTCACTATATTGACGCAAAGTAGTGTCATAATAACACTAGTCTTTTCTGTACCTCCACTATGTCTTTTGAGGATAAACTTTCATAATAATATGGTTCATTTGAAACAGACTCCGATTCAGTCGACGACATAATGACGGACGACACGACAACCAAAATTTTAAATAATAATATAATTTTATAATAATATTTTTTTTTAATAATAAAGTAAAAAAGTAAAAGTATCTATAGATAAGTTATAGATGAGAATTAATTAACTGTTTATTTTACTTTCAGACACACGGTACTAGATTTCATATACGAAGCAGTGAAATGCCGACTTCCAGCAGCCTTTTTAGACGTTCGTTTTGAACAGGTAAACAAATGGCTTCAGTCTAAGGAAGTACGGTCGGGGCTTAAGCCGCGATTAGACTACACAATTGTTAGCCACTGACAAATTGGCGTTCTTCAAATTGGCGTAAGGCTATTCTGTTACACTGTCCTAAGTAGGCTGCCGATTTTATATAGAGGAAAGATTTGTATTTTTGTGTGTATGTTTGTAATGAATAAACTCAAAAACTACTGATCCGATTTCAAAAATTCTTTCACCATTAGAAAGCTACATTCACCCTGAGTAACATAGGCTACCTTTCACCGCGGGAAAATACCTCATTCCCACGGGAAAAACTGTTAACGCGGGCGGAGCCGCGGTGGAAAGCTAGTGCCTCTATAAAATGTCGTCTTCATGTCATCAATTTTCTTTTTTATTGTTTTTATAGTCATTTGGGTCGATATTTTCATAAATTTCCAAAAGAACGCGGTACCTATCGTATCATAGGTATATCGATTATATTGTAAAACATCTTTTTCTTTCTGTGAGGACATCTATCTCGTAATTTATAAATTACGGCATTAAGTACACCCGCTCGCATTGAGCTCAGCGCGGCGACTTAGTGTGCTTACTGCGATTCCTAACATAACATCCTAACTTGAACGGTCGGATAAGTAGAATGCTAACTGCCTTACTGCAATTACACTTGTTCTTACTAAGGATCCTAACTGAAAAAGTGTCCAACAAATTGTGTAGTCTAATCGTACAGTGGCGAGAGAGTGCACTCGGCCGAGTGGTTGTTACGTATGAACACTTTAGCGAGTGCTCGGCCGAGCCAAAACGGCGAGACAGCGACTAGAATCATGATTTGTTTGCTCGGCCGAGTGCCCACCCCCTCGCTTCATCCTACAGCCCCCGCAGCCACTCGCTATCCCGCTCGGCTCGTGTGGACAGGCACTCGGTTGGCCACTCGCCACTCGTTCGATAAAATTGATATACCTATATAACTATTAATATTATACCTATCTATTTAAATATTTTTCACATTTTGAGTCTCTTTCGGTTTCCGTCGAATACGGTCGTGTCGTTAACGCGCCAGCAAAATCGCGCTTGAGTTGGGTGCCGATGCAGCAATCCACTCAGCTGCGCGCCTTGCCTTCCGCGTACGCCGCGATGACACAGTTATCGAGAGTGAATCACGTGCATATTACCTACTCCGTCAACAAATGTTAAGGGGAAGCTATAATCTTTGGCATTATGGCTTTTTATAACTTAAAATTAAAAACGGATACAGAACGAACATTATATACATACTATGTAGAAGAAAAGAAAGAAAGGGAAAATCTCAACAGTTTGGTAAAAGATCTCAAAAAGCATATTGAGAAACTCGAACAACAACTAAAGGATATCCAGGACAAAAAAACTGGAACCAACGAAATTGATAGCACCAAGAAGCCCTCTGAACCTGTCCAATATGAGACGGATGAAGAAGAGCTTGCGAAAGAAACTGAGTGGGTTCGGAAAATAAGCAGGAAAAAAAGGAAACTGAATACGTCACCATCGCCACCACCCCCACAAATACATAAAGAAAAAAAGATACCATTACCACCACCCATCATAGTTGAAAATGTAAATAATTATCAAGAGTTATACGATCAACTTACTACAAACGTAAGTAAAGAAACATTTATCATTAAAATGATGAGCGGAGAAAATATTAAGATAAATTGTCAGAATGATGAGTCTTATAGAGCAATCACCAAGTTATTACTCCAAAATAACTGCCACTGGTACTCGTATGAAAACAAACAAGACAGACCCATTCGAGTCATGGCAAAAAATCTCCATTCTTCGTGTCTGCCAGACCGTATTGTGGAAGATCTAATAACAAAAGGATATAAAATCCAAGAGGCTGTTAACAAACTAAGCTGGAGAAAAAAAACACCTCTCAATATGTTTATGCTCTCTTTTCATAAAGATGAAGATATAAACAAAATTTATGAAATTAAGTCCATATTGGGTTGCAAAGTGGACATACAACCTTTAAAAACAACGAAATTGATTCCTCAATGCAAAAGATGCCAAGCCTATGGTCACACCCAAAAATACTGCTCAAAAGAGCCCAGGTGTGTCAAGTGTACTGGAAAGCACCTAACCAAAGATTGCAAGAAACCTAAGGAAGAAAAGCCGAAATGTATACACTGTGGTCAACCACACCCTGCTAATTATAGAGGTTGTGCTGTGGCCAAAGAACTACAAAGCCTTAAAAATAAAACTATAAAGATGAAAAACGATTCACCATCCACAGCCCAGGCAGAAAATTTAATCAGGAAGCCAAGCGCTAACCAAAGCATTGGTACTAAAAAAGTATCTTACGCACAAATTACAAAAGGAAATCAATTGCAAACGCAACCACAGGCTCAGCCTAACCCCCTGGCCACAGCTTCGCGCGACGGCGGCGGCGGCCCTAAGTTAACAAACCCAAACTTAGATCAGAAGCTAAACACTATTCTAAAACTCTTAACTTCGTTTGATGAGAGATTAATGAAACTAGAACACAGTACCAACACTACTAAATACAAACAATGACTAGACAACTAAAAATCATGGAATGGAATGCAAATGGACTGCTAAAACATTTAAACGAATTGCAAGTAGTCCTCAATAAAGACAATATTGATGTGTGTCTTATATCAGAATCACATTGTACAAAAGAATCTCACATTCAACTAAAAGGCTACAAAGCTTATCATGCATTACATCCTGATAATACTGCCAGAGGAGGTAGCGCAGTAATTATAAAGGAAAATATATACCATTATGAAGTGCATAAATGCGAAGAACAAAGCATGCAAGCTGTCGCTGTCTGTATTAATACAAAACAATATCCAGTTACTTAAGCTGCCATATATTGTCCACCAAAATATTCATTAAAAGCAGACCAGTATAAGTGTTATTTAAACGAACTCGGTAGCAACAAATTTATACTAGGAGGAGATTTTAATGCTAAACACACGTACTGGGGATCAAGGTTAACTACAACCAAAGGAAGAGAACTTTTTTCTGCTATCAAAGAGTCAAAATGTAGTGTAATATCTACTAGAAAACCAACATATTGGCCTACAGACCCTAAAAAGATACCAGATCTACTGGACTTTTTTATACTTAAGAATATATCGTTTAATCTTTTACATGTTGAGGAAGGATATGATATGAGTTCAGATCACTCACCGATATTATTGACTTTAGGAAATTCAATTCAACAGAAGGACAGTCACCCCATATTAGTTAATAAACGAACGGATTGGGAAAGTTTTAAGCATGATTTAGATTCTACAATTAACCTAAATGTGCCGTTAAAGAATCCACAACAGCTAGAATTAGACCTAAGTAAATTTATTTCAGACATTCAACAGTGTGCCTGGAATAATACACCACTGTATAAACCCAGAACTAAAGGTCACAACTATCCAATAGAAATTAGGGATCTTATAGTTCAAAAAAGGCTACAGAGAAAGAAGTGGCAAAGAACTAGATTTCCACAAGACAAGCATTTATTTAACAATCTTGCCAAACAGCTAAAAAGAAATATTCAGAATTATTTAGATGAATCAATGGAAACTTATCTTACTCAACTAACAAGTGACCGGTCTACTGATTACTCGTTGTGGAAAGCTACAAAGTCCTTAAAAAAGCCAATTATGCATATTCCACCTATTAAGGAAACTAATGGTCGGTGGGCTATAAGCAATGAACAAAAAGCTGCAAGATTTGCACAGCATCTTGAAAACATTTTTTAACCTAATGAAGAACATGTGAGTGATTTACTATTAATCGACGATACAATGTCTGATGAACAAGAAATCAGACTTGTAACACCAAGAGAGGTACAAACTGAGATAAAACGTCTCAGTTTCAAAAAAGCACCTGGTTACGACCTAATTACAGGAGAAATTCTTCAAAATCTTCCACGTAAAGCAATAGTGAAACTCACAACACTAATCAACGCTGCTTTTAGGCTCAAACATGTACCGGACGTGTGGATAGTTGCGGAAGTTATCATGATACCTAAACCGGGGAAGCCTCTGAATGAAGCTTCATCGTATAGGCCAATATCCCTCTTGCCTATCATGTCTAAACTTTTCGAAAAATTACTTGTAAAGCGGTTAAAGCCTATTATAGAACATAAGAATTTAATCCCTGACTACCAATTTGGATTTAGAGAAAAGCACTCTACGATAGATCAAGTACATAGAATTACTAATATAATAGAGAAAGCACTGGAAGACAAGAAAGTTTGTTCTACGGTGTTTCTGGACGTAGCGCAAGCATTCGACAAAGTATGGCATGAAGGCTTCAATTATAAGTTGAGAAAATTTCTTCCAAAACAATTTGCGGAAATTTTAGAATCCTATTTAACATCACGAATGTTTAGAATAAGACAAGACGAAGCGCACTCAGAACTTAAGCATATTAAAGCTGGTGTAATACCGTACGAAAATTCAGCCAAATACCTAGGCATGACATTAGACGCAAAGCTTCGCTGGAAGGCTCATGTCAAAACGAAACGTGATAACCTGGAGTTGCGCTACAAAAAGACGTACTGGCTTATTGGAAAGCATTCCCCTTTGTCAGTATACAACAAACTCCTTTTATATAAACAGATACTGATGCCCGTGTGGACTTACGGTATTCAGCTATGGGGATGTACCAAATATAGTAACATTCAGATAATTCAACGATTCCAAAATAAAGTATTGAGGGGTATTGTAAACGCCCCTTGGTACATTAGAAATGACGACCTTCATCGGGATCTTAAAGTTGAAAAAGTTGACAGAATTATAAGAAAGTATGCCGAAGCTCACGAAAAAAGACTTCACCATCACGTGAACATTGAGGCTATCCAGCTCCTCGATAACACGGATGTAGTGAGAAGACTTAAAAGGACAAAACCCTTTGAGTTAGTTTAGTGAACGCTAAGAAAATGTAGTGCAATCAGTGCTTACTTACAAAGTCACACGAACAAAGTGTCTTCCCCTTAATAGAGACAATAAGAAAAGTGTTAATGGACACGTTCTTGTATAATATCTATTTAGCAAATTAAGTTAAAATTAAATTACTTATTAGTCTTAGGCTAGATTGTAATATCTTTAAAGAATCTTATTCGGTTCTTTAATATATAGAAAAAAAATAAAAATAAAAAATAATTTTGAATTCGATGCTATGTTGGAAATAGGAGAAAACCTTTTCATGATATTATTGAGCGTTATTATTTCTCTTTTTCGTTTTTATATTAATTTGGTTTGTCAAACATTATCTGTGGACCACGAATTAAGGCTATCTATACACATATTATTATTTACTTTGTATTTTGTTTCTATAAATAAAGAAATACGACTTTTTGAACAGAATTTAAGTGGTATGATGAGTAGTTTATCATTATATTTTGAATATACGCAAAAAAGACCAAATATAGGTATACCTATTACTGAAATAATGGAATAAAATAAATTAGAAAATAATCAACCATAACATATTGAAAACTTGACTAAAAACCTACTCCGGAATCGCCACATGTTCTTCTTCAGTCTATGTTTCAACAGTTTAGTACAAAGATTTTTTTTTGCCCGGGCATTACTTTTTTTCCCGTAAGTTTATTCGAGAGTTTGAATCCTATACCGTGATAAGTAACTAAACTTAATTTCTTAGAAAGACCCTCACTATTTTTCTTTCAAATTCTTTTACATACTTTTCTGGCTTTACATTATCAGGTCGAACATTATCAGGTCAAACATTATCGGGACTCATCCTACTCGATAAACGTCAAAGGCCCAGCGCACACCAGGAGAGGCGCGGCGAAGATACTGAAAACGTATCAATTAAAACTAAACCTTAAATATTTTGACATACGGCGGTCTCGCGCCGGCTCTCGTGGCAGCTTAGGGCTCTTACAGACGAGCGGCACTTGCCAAAGGCAGACACAACTGCAGCCGTCGACGCATTGACGGCTGCCGCCGACAAGTGGCGACGCTTGCAGTTTGGCATGCCTTGTCCGCCATTTTGTCAGTCGACTGCAAATAGATCAAGAGTGCGCAAGCGTTGCAGGTCATCAAAATGAGCTCCAGTGACGAAATGAATATTGATTTGCTAATTGTGGCAGTAAAAAAAAGGGCTTGTATTTGGAATTATAAGTTACAAGACTACAGTAACAAAACAATAAAAAACAGAGCATATAACAGTGTTTCTTCATCGAAACCCATTTTGCAACTGGCTCCTATGCCAGCTGACCACGACTGCTAAACGCGGCATGCCACAACGTCAAGCGTCGCCACTTGTAAGCGGCAGCCGTCAACGCGTCGGCGGCTGCCGCCGACGCGTCGACGGCAGCCGTCAACAGGTGGCGACGGCTGCAGTTGTGTCTGCCTTTGGCAAGTGCCGCTCGTCTGTAAGAGCCCTTAGACGCGCCGCGCGCTACTCGATTTCGGCATGCCGTTTTCAACCGTATGACAAAATATTTAAGGTTTAGTTTTAATTGATACGTTCTCAGTATCTTCGCCGCGCCTCTCCTGGTGTGCGCTGGGCCAAAGTGACATGACAGCCGAGCCACAATCGTTTGGAAATTGTGATGCATGAAGTTTCGTTTAAAAATTGTGGCAGCGTGACGTCACACGGGTCAAATGAAAGTCATTAGGTTTTTTGGACATTACAACTCAATCAATGCGTATTTTGAGAGAAAAATATGTAAATAAGATATCTAATCACTAAATCTCCAAATTGTTTTCGTATTTCTACCTCTCACAAAAAATTAAGCATACCTACCCATTGGTTCAGTTTAGTTTGAGTATCATAATAATGATAATAAATAGATAAATATACAGATTGACTTTATTATGTAGGTAGGTAATTAAGCTTAAATTATTATACTTATTTGAGGTCCCACTTTTTGATGTGAAACACCTATAGGCGATGGGTAAAACTGATTATTGGCGTGGCGACCGTGGCCGTCGGACGCCACTCTATATTTAGGTACTAAATAAAACTATTCTCTAAGTATACCACTAATAAAGTGTTCTATGATACATCTTGTACTACGCCTACATCATATTTTTTGTTCTCTTTTTCAGATAGTAGACAAACCAGTCCAATTGAAGGCCGTAATGGGACAGAAAATAGCTCCCCAAACCTACGAAAAACCTATAGACTTTGGACCTGACCCGGATCCAGAGACCGGCTACGTTCACTGGTACATGCCTTATTTTAATTGAGCTGATTTAAAACCATTTAAGAATTACGTAACTGCATAGGTAGGTACAACACATTTAAAACCATTTAAGAATTCGATCCGATCCGATCGTCGTGGAGATCTTTGGGGGAGGCCTTTGTCCAGCAGTGGACGTCTTTCGGCTGAAATGATGATGATGATGATGAAGAATTACGTATGAGGCCCGTATAGTTAAACGTTAAAAATTTTACCTACCTAATGAAAAAAGAACTTAGTTATTATAGCTAACTCAAAATTAAGTGAAACGCTACCTACTGCAACTCAACCTTACCTACCTTTGATGGCGATCCTGCTGATCGCCATCAAAGCGGCAGAAAAGAACGAATTAACGGCCGCTGATACTTCTAAATTAGGAAGGTGAAACCTTATTTCGGAAATGTCAAAGATGGAACAGCGCGAGAATTGAGTTGCAGTAGGTAGCGTTTCACTTAATTTTGAGTTAGCTATAAAAACTAAGTTCTTTTTTCATTAGGTAGGTAAAATTTTTAACGTTTAACTATACGGGCCTCATACGTAGGTAAGTAAATGTGTTGTACCTACCTATGCAGTTACCTACATTTATAATAAATAATAATGTATTATTAAATATTTATTGTTTCATTTCACAACAGAAGTAGGTATACCTACCGTTATTTATGGCGACCTGTAAATGTAAGAAGCGACAGGCTCGAGAAGCTGTCAAACGCGACATAGTGACATTAGAGCCATTCAATATGTCGCGTTTGACAGCTTCTCGAGCCTGTCGATTCTTGCGTAGTAAGCCTACTGCAAGATGCCGTGTTTGTCAAACAGAGGGAGACGCCGTTACGCGTTAGAATGAGATACAAATCACAGCGCTCACTCTAGCGCATAACTGCGTCTCGGTCTGTTTGGTAAACACGGCACGCGTTTGTAGCCGGCATCAGAGGCAAATCTGTAACAAGTTGCTCATAGTGCTTTTCGGGGGTTTTGAACATCGTTGAATCCGAACGCTATTAGCTATACCGCCTGAAATCCAAAATGGCGGCCATAAAAAATAAAAAATAAACATGCCATGTGGGGTATCAAATGAAAGGGAATCATGAGTAGATAACAAATATATAACACAAGCTTTGTGCCCGGCGGCCCCGCCCGCGTTAACCGTTTTACCCCATGGGAATGAGGTATTTTACGGCGGTAAAAAGTAGCCTATCTATTATTCTGATGTACTAATAAACTAGATTACTGTACAGTTTTATTGAAATCCATTCAGTGGTTTTTGTGTAAAACAGTAACAAACCTAAATTCATCCATACTCACAACTCTGAATTATAAAAGTTTATTAGTAATTAAATTCTAAATTTTAACTGTCTATCCTTATTTATGGCTAGTATATTTATAGGTTACCTATTGTATTTCCGATATTTTTTGTTCCGAATATTGTTATTCCGCTAACTTTGTGACATTTATCAGTTGGAAATTTTATTTATTGTCCGAAATAACATTTTCCATTTTATTATGTTTCCGCGTTTTAATTGACCTTTTTACTTGTTCACCGATGTTTCAAATTTCCGCTAAACTATTTACCAGTATACCGAAAATCCATGTCAACATTAACCATTTTTTTACATGTGCGATAGCTCAATTGAACCATTATATTGCAAGGTCAAACTTCTCCATTTTACATTCTGTACTCCATCAAGCATGCATGCAAGCAAGCAAGCATGCATGCATACATGTCAAACCTAACCGACAGATGTCGGGGTGCCCCGAACTCCAAAAACATTCATCTCAGCCGAAAGACGTCCACTGCTGGACAAAGGCCTCCCCCAAGGATCTCCACAATGATCGGTCCTGCGCTGCCCGCATCCAGCGGCTTCCCGCGACCCTCACCAGATCGTCGGTCCACCTCGTGGGGGGCCTGCCCACACTACGTCTTCCGGCGCACGGTCGCCATTCAAGAACCTTTCTGCCCCAACGGCCGTCGGTTCTACGTGCAATGTGCCCAGCCCATTGCCACTTAAGTTTAGCGATTCTTCGGGCTATGTCGGTGACTCTGGTTCGCCTGCGGATCTCATCATTCCTGATCCAAGCATAGCCTTATGAGGCCCATCGTTAGCGACCACGTCTCAGATCCGTAAGTCATCACTGGCAACACACATTGGTCAAAGACTTTAGACTTAAGACACTGCGGTATTTGGGACGAAAAGATATTGCGCAGCTTCCCGAACGCTGCCCATCCAAGTTGGATTCGACGATTGACCTCCTTCTCGAAGAACTCCAGACCAATCCAACTGCAGCGGGGTGTGAGACAGGGAGACGTTATTTCTCCGAAACTGTTCACCGCTGCAATGGAGGATGTCTTTAAGCTTCTGAACTGGAAAGGACATGGCATCAATATCAATGGCGAGTACATTTCTCACCTTCGGTTTGCCGACGATATCGTGGTCATGGCTGAGACCTTGGAGGACCGCGGCACAATGCTCGATGACCTCAATAGGTTAGTTCTCCAAAATTTAGTTCTCCGGTTGATCGACATGGTACTTTTTTATTTCTAATATTTATTGAATTTTTTGTCAAGAAGTAGTTAGTATTGCTTTTAAGTAAGCAATCTATATATATATTACGCAAGCCCGATTTTTGTACAGGCCATCAAATCCACATCCAAGGTCCGATATTGATAAATTATACCTCATTAGCTTCGTCTCATCTTGGAGGGGTGCATAAAACTCGTTTTTTAACAGAATACCAATTAAAATACGTAAAAATAAAGCAAGGATTTGTTTACATTAAATGACATAAATGACAACCACTCAAATTTTAGATATTTTTTTTCGTATATGTTGTTGTATGTTGGTCGCATTGCTGTTCCAGTAGCATTTACCGGTATTGCAGCAAGCTTAGTTAAAGGAGGTCGAACACTTAACAATCAATTCAAATTGCCGATACCAATTCTTGATTCGTCTGTATCTGGTGTTAAACCTGATTCTTCTCACGGGAGATATCTTGACAGTGCCTACCTTATAATAATTGATGAAGCGAGTATGATACCGGCAGCAGCCTTGACAGTAATCGAACGCATGTTTCGGGATATTACAATTAATGAAGATAGACGACGACAACCATATGCTGGAAAAGTTGTATTATTTTCTGGTGACTTTAGACAGACTCTGCCGGTAGTGCCACATGCTAGACGGGCAGTAACAATCGAAAACTGTATTAAAAATCATCGTTTGTGGTGATACATGACTTTTCTAAAGCTAGATAAAAATATGCGAGTAAATGAAGGACAAGACGAATTTGCAGATTACTTGCTTAAAGTTGGAAATGACACTCTGCCAAAGGACGAATGTGGGCAGTCAATATTAGATTCGTCTTTTAGGAATTGGTTCGCCGATCGATTTTATATACCTACAATGACTTGGACAATTATAATAATATACACGAAAAGGCTATTCTCACACCGACTAATGAAATCTGTTCAAAAATTAATTTGAAAGTTCTCGAGCGTATCTCTAGCGAAGAACATATAAGAGCGTATGACTCTGATTCTAATGTAAATTTTCCGACGGAATTTCTTAACAGTATTGAAGTAAGTGGGCTTCCCAGACACGAGCTTAAATTAAAAATTGGTGCTATTGTCATGCTCATGAGAAATCTAAATACGGCCAAAGGGTTGATTAACGGAACTCGGTTTCAGTTAATAAAACTATATACCAATTCTTTAGATTGTCAGGTTCTGACGGGTGCAAGTTCAGGCGAAAGAGTTATTCTTCCTAAAATAAAGCTTAGCCCTCAAGACTCCATCCTTCCATCCAAATTACAAAGATTTCAGTTTCCAGTTACTCTTGCATTTGCGATGACAATAAACAAGAGTCAGGGGCAATCTTTGAAAAAAGTAGCTGTCTATCTTCCAAAACCAGTATTTTCTCACGGGCAGCTTTACGTGGCTTTAAGTAGAGCACAAGTTTTTGACGGTATAAAGATATTTATAGAACAATCTAAAGATCAAAGAATAATCGGACAATGCCAAGGTTTTACTACTTCAAATATAGTCTATCACGAAATTTGTTAATAAGTTAATATTTTGAAGTTGGTTATATTTTATAGGGTTTTTCTTACTTTTCAGTTTTTTTCGGCGGTTTAATTTTTTATATTATTTCAATTGGTGTAAATTAGATCTAAGATACATAAATGGTTATATGTGAAAATTAGAATGGTTAATGTCAATATTTTGTTATGAAATAATCCAAAAATGGACGAATTTGTGAAAGAAGCTGTTTTAATTTTATTTTTTCAACGCTAGGTAGGTATAGTCAAGGTTCCATCAGATAATGTGAGCGAGCGAGAAATCCAACCAATATCTGACGGTGACTTTACCTACTTATTAAATGACATTCATTGTTATGTGCGTCCGGATTGAGTGAGCAATACGTAAATAAATTTAATAAGATACTAGTCATGTAGTAAAATTTCTAAAACCAATTGTAAAACAAATCTCACTTTTTGTAAAAGAATAAAACCTGAGATATATCAATAAATGTATGCTCACTCAATTATCTCAGAGAATCAGTCAGATTCATGAAACTATGATGTTTACACCAAAGTTTTGTGCATAAAGTTGTAGTAAAAACTTTGTAAAGTTGCCGTTTTTAATAACAGATCGCATAATGCCGTACTGAAACATTTACAAATACTTTTGTATGCTCACTCAATCCGGACACTTTTAAAAGCTGCGATTTCATGGGAACCAACTATTGAATAAAAAATCGTTACATGCCGGGTTTTAGTGTAAGGTGTATATGATTTTGTAAACTACACACCTAACCTTAAACTTGACAGGTTTCCTAACTAATATTCATTGTAAATGCTCACTCAGTTCACATTGTTACGGAAACTTTTTGACATTTAATATCTTCAGATCTATAGGTAGTACAAAAGGAATGAATAATTCAAATAATAGTAAATATTTTTACTGCATGTCGGCAATTTCATATTTAAGATTTTTGTATACTTTACCAGATACTCATGTGTAAATATTTGAATGAAAATGTTAATAATGTAGGGTTGGCACACAGGAATATTTTTTTAAATAATTTTTAGTGGCTCAACGTAACATGGGTTATTTAAGTATAACAAATTATTGGATATTTTTTGATATATAGTGTTATACAAAAAATATGTACTGTTGGTCAAGGTATCCCTCAAAACAAATTAGTACTTTAGCAAGTTTTCATTAATTATTGAATAAAAAAGTATGGCGTAAAATAACAAAGTAACAAAAAATCCGATATTTAAATAGTTTTACAACAAACTGGCATCAAAACGCGAAACTATCAAATTGTTTGTTATTTCTGAACGTAACTTTATTTTTTAATTTTTTGCTAACCTACCCACTTTTATACTGATTCATTAGAAGATTAATTCTTACTTGTTCACATTGTTTGTAAGTCTTTTAAAACTATTTAATCTTAGAAAATTGTGTATAAATAGTGCAATTGTGATATAGATATTGCAATGAATATATTACCACTGTTGTTGCTTCTACTGATGACCGTATCGTAAGTACATTTTGCTCAATATTAGCTTTGTCCTATACACGTAATAAACTGTTCGAATGCCTCATTTCGTGGTAAATGGCATAATATTAAGTACAAATTGACTGTTATGTTACAGAAAAATAGTTAGCCGAGGTCGAATACCAAAGATAAGCATCGAAAATCAGAAAAAAATATTCCTTAAATATGCTGAGTACCTACAATCTGCAAACATTAAGTACAACGATCCAATTTTTTCTGAGATGTCCAAAGAACTTGGGTATAAAATGTCACCGATGGCATTGTACCTATCATTAAGTCGTCATCGAAATGATATTTTTATACAGAACGATATACCTGTCGATGCTAAAATTTCAAATGAAGAAACGACATCCGCTTCTAGATGTTCTTCTCCAATATCACCTTCTTCAGAAAAAGAAAGCAGTATTTTTATGAGTGACGACGATTCTCTGACATTTTCTTTCAATCTTGATATTTACGATTTAAAAAAAGTAACGCCCTTAACTGCCTTTAGGAGAAGAAGTGGTACTTCTAGTTACTTTAGTTACAAGACCTTGCCCTTTAAATGGAGTTGTTTAATCAAGGAAAAGATATGGCGTGAATCTAAACTACCCTGCACATGGACACTAAAAAAAAACAAAATCCGTAATGATGTTATTAATTTAATCGGCAAATGTTCCCAGTGCAGTGCTGAAATTTGTTTGTCTAGTTCGAAAAAAACAGAAAAAATTATGGAAATTCTCTGTAAAGTGAATAACTTTGATAAGACATTTAAACACAATCCTTATAAAAAATCGAAACTAACCCCATACCGAAGAAAACAAATAGCTAAAGAACTACGCTATAAGTCTGCTATAAAAGTACATAACGAATTGTCTTCAGCTCTAATGACTGGCAATGAACATGAAGCTGTACCTGTACTGCCTTCTATCTCCACTTTAAGAAACATTAAGTTTGAAGCTCGACATGAACATTTACCACATGCTAATCCGATTTTATCGTTATATATAATAGCTAAAACTTCATCTCTTGATAATATAAATACAATTCGCGAATTCAATATATTTCCAGATCTTAGTTTTTATTTTTGGAGTGACAGTCAAATTGAATATTACAATAATTATCAAACAAAATTCAAAAAAGCGACTATTACAATTGATGCAACTGGGTCGTTTTTTGAAACTGTATATTTATTGCCGGATCGTACTCCTGCCACTAAAAGATTATTTTTGTATGTAGGACTTCTAACAGCCAACAATAAACTTAAGTCTGTGCCGATTTTTCAAATGGTTACTGATTCCCATTCAGAACGCTCGATATTGCTTTGGTTAAGAAAGTGGTTATCATACGTCGATACACCACCCAATGAAATCATTACCGATGATTCATCGGCTTTAGTATCAGCGTGTATTCAGGCTTTCGCGTTATATAGTACGACAAAAAGCTACATAACACGTTTATATACAGCTTTAGAGAGCGGTAATGTGGAAAAGCCACGAGCGTTTATCAGACTGGATACAAGTCACTTTATTAAAACGTTACATAATTTGAATTGCTTCAAATCTATTGTCAATTCGGATGTAAAATACTATTATATACGTTGTATAATATTTTTAAAACAATGTGAAAATTACCAACTAGCGAAAGAGATCATTCGTGATGTAGTAAACCTTTGCCTTGGTAAGTATAATGATAAGAACGGTGACCAGCTGGCAGTAAAATCAAGGTTGGATCAAATATTACACAATGTCACACTTGATGAATTTAATTCGGAAATCCATGAATATGATAAAAAAAATCGATTAGATGATCCAAGTACTGACGAGGATTTTGAATTTATTCATTGGTTTAATAATATTGTTGAAGAAACAAAGAAACTGAATCCAATTTTAGAAAATAATACTAATATCTATTACTATCCCCCGTTTATTCCTACTTTCAGACGAATACTAATAAAACTTCCTTTATGGTCAAATTTATCGAGAACTTTGTTCGAATCCGAAAACAAAGCGCCATCTTCTTCAGGTATCGAAAGTTATTTCAAAACCTTAAAAAATCTTGTATTTAAAACTATACAAGAACTATAAAAGGTATAGGATTGATGAGTTCTATAAAATGTATACTGAATATTTGGACGGGGAAATGAAATCAGCGTCGTGCGACTTAAATCAAGATATCAGTAACAAAATTAATCCAAATAAAAAATCAAGAAAAAGAGCAAACACCGAGAAAAGACAGTCAAATTCTAAAAAACCGAGAATTCACAAGGCGCCAAATTTTTATAGTCGATCTCTTACTGAAGACTCAATTTTTTCGGATCAACCCTCCTATGTCGAGAATTGGAAAGGGCAAGGAAAAAATTGCAATGAAAAACTAAACGTTATGGTGAAATTTGTAAGAAATGGAAATCTTTCTTCGTCTGTTTACAACAATGGTAAATATGTAAAAGTCCTAAACACCTGTGCCTTTGATTCCGTTATGCATTTGATGGGTACCAAATATTGCGAGAAAACAAATTTTAGAAATATGGTAGATGCTTTCGATGAAAAAGAAATTATTCCACATTATATTAAATGTCTTAGTGATACCAACTGTACAGTTGATGACTTATATAAATTAAGAGCGAAAATTATTACACAGTATATCAAAGAACCAATCACATCAGAAAGTTGCAGTTATAATTTGGCATGTAACGTTGCTTACATCTATGAACATTTTCTTTTGCAATATTTTGCTAGCTCAATTTTCACGAAAACTTGTACTAATGCCTCATGTAAATCAGAACAAATAAAAAAAAGTGTTGTGTTTTTACCTTTAAATATAGATATGATTAATATTTTTGATATCAGCGTTTTAGAAGAAGCTATTTCTTTAACAGAAGGTGAATCAAATTGTGCATCATGTGGAAGAACAGCAACTAGTAACTACATCATTTCAGATGTGATTTCGTTCGATTTAAATGGAACCAATTCAGTCTCACTAAATGAAGTGCCCCGAACTATAGCAGTTAAAAATAAAATCTATGGAATCATTGGTGCTGTCGAATTTGTAGAACCGCTGGGTTCAACAAGTATCGGCCATTATAAGGGTCATTACTTATCAAACAGCAAATATTTCTGTTATGATGACAACTGCAGCAGAATTCAGGAAAGTAACGGCCAAGATATCAAACTACACTCTTTAAGTTACGTTTTGATTGACTAAAATTGTAAGTAGGTGTTGTTGTGTTGATTTATGTTATTGTAAAACCTGTTACTTAAATTAAGAACCAATTTATAATTATATTACTTTGTATTTAATAATTAAAACATTGTCCATTCATACATACTGTTTTATTAAACTATTAATGGTTCCAATCAATTACTGTTTTTCGAATTCATAACACCTCATGTAACATTTTACTGCCGAGTATTCGGTTTCTCATTGGATTTAACTTACAACTAAAATTGATGGAAAAATATTCCTGTGTGCCAACCCTACATTATTAACATTTTCATTCAAATATTTACACACGAGTATCTGGTAAAGTATACAAAAAATCTTAAATATGAAATTGCGGACATGCAGTAAAAATATTTACTATTATTTGAATTATTCATTCCTTTTGTACTACTTATAGATCTGAAGATATTAAATGTCAAAAAGTTTCCGTAACAATGTGAACTGAGTGAGCATTTACAATGAATATTAGTTAGGAAACCTGTCAAGTTTAAGGTTAGGTGTGTAGTTTACAAAATCATATACACCTTACACTAAAACCCGGCATGTAACGATTTTTTATTCAATAGTTGGTTCCCATGAAATCGCAGCTTTTAAAAGTGTCCGGATTGAGTGAGCATACAAAAGTATTTGTAAATGTTTCAGTACGGCATTATGCGATCTGTTATTAAAAACGGCAACTTTACAAAGTTTTTACTACAACTTTATGCACAAAACTTTGGTGTAAACATCATAGTTTCATGAATCTGACTGATTCTCTGAGATAATTGAGTGAGCATACATTTATTGATATATCTCAGGTTTTATTCTTTTACAAAAAGTGAGATTTGTTTTACAATTGGTTTTAGAAATTTTACTACATGACTAGTATCTTATTAAATTTATTTACGTATTGCTCACTCAATCCGGACGCACATATCATTGTTTAGAGTCCGTTTCTATTAAAAGGGTCGTGGTTTGTATGGGAGCCTATTCCACGACTTTTTTCTTTCCTCACAGTCTCTATATCGTCGATTGTAGGAATATTTATATTACAAGTATAAATAAATATCCAGGGTGTAATTTAAGTCGTGTTTTGTTAGTGTTATTCTGATTCGGTAATAATAATAATTAAAAGGTCAGAAAGTAGATGAATATCGAAAATCATATTTTATTTTTATTTCTGCCGTGAGCATTTCTTAAAATGTTTGCACATAGCCCCGTCAGCAAAGAAGATTCAGCGCCAAGCCAATGCTGATGAACCTTCTCTAGATCTGTATGTTTGGGATACAAAAATCTGTATGTTTGGGATGTTTTTGTTCAAAAATCAAGAAGTCAAAATAATAAACAAAAATAAACAACAATAGATTCTGGGTGCCTTGGCTACGTACAGGTACAAAACAACTTTTATTTTTTTGTAAAAAGAAAAATATTTAAACTATACATTATTGTTTTTTTAAGTACCTCTAATTCATTTCCTAATATTTTTTCCAGGTAGATCTGATGTTTAGAAGTGTTTGTAGACCTTGCTGGAGAAACTACCAGGGCTCAAGTATCTGTTGCTAGTGTTTGGAACACATAGAAACCACGGAGGATATCTTAATAGGCTGTTAATGCGACTTCAAAGCCGTTGAAGACTATTGGGTGTTGTTTTTGTCTTTGATTAGATATATAACTATGTTTGTACTATCTTATGCAACTATAAATTGATATTTATTATTAATATTATTGTATTGTATAGACAAAACAGTTATGTTTAGAATACTTTAGAGGAATGATCTTATATATTGCACCAGGATATATATGTCCTGTAAAAATAGTTGTCGGTTGTGATAAATAAATCCCAATAGCTTAATTACTCTTGCTAGCTTTTAATAGAAAAGAGGATGATCAATTAAATATATATATTTTTGAATTCACAATTTGTGTTTTTATTTAATCCGCAGTACGAGTCTATGTAGGATCTTCACAATATGAGTAAAGATCTTCTACCATCTATTCTATCATTGCTAGGACCATTCATCTTGCCTAGTTCATTTTTCTATTGAAGTTGATTTTGATTAATAAGTATTAAATCCATGGTCATTAGTATTTAATATACCTACGGTTACACCAAGTGGTATAACATATTATGCTATAACTTAAAAACCCGTCTAGCTACAGAATTTCTCATTCTGGGGTCTCATATTAGACAGCAAGACCAACTCAAAGATCTAGGTTTGGTCTTGACGCTGTAATATTTACCGGCGGGGCACACGATGTATGGCGAGAGCGGCCATGTCTTTTAACTGATCCTATTTTGTTACCAACATTAACTAAAATACGTTGACTTTTGTATTCTCATATTTAGGATGATTGTAGACAATAGAGAACCTTAATGACTAAAAAATGCTAACTAAAGTCTAATTTCTCAAATGATTCTTGATATCAAAATAAGAATCAATGAAAGTTTCTTAAGTTTTTTTTAAATTGTTATTCAAATCTTTTGACAAATGTTCATTTCTACGTTGTGATTATAAAGCAATTAGGCTCAATTCTGGTGGGTTATATTTTATTATTATTAAGGCACCATTTCATTCAAATGTGTGTTTTGAGTACAGTATCGAAAAAATGCCTTAGAAATGGTTTATGTTTCCTTATAATATTACATTACCATATTCTAGCAGCGGCGTTTCGACGCCCCGCTACGGGTCTCTAGTATTTTTTATTGGCCTTAATTTTTTTCGAACGGTTTATAAGTTATTGAAGGTCAAAATTTTTGTGTCCACGGTGATCAATTTTAAGGCCATTTCGATCAATATATACTTTAATTTGGAGGTCAAAAAATGATAATAAAGGAAAAACTAATTATTGTTTTTAATTTAAACAAAAATATTATTATATCATGTCATTTCAGTTTAGAATCATTACTTGCATCATTATGAGAGAAATAAAAAACATGTTTAGTACTTAGTTCCATATCTTCGTTCGGGGCATTTTGAAAAATTTATGAAATGATCTGAAAATAAAATGTAATTTAGTACCTATTTATATATTGGTTGGTGGCATATAAGTAGTTTTTTCAATTTGCCATGAAATTGAAAATAAAGAATCAGAAATTGAATTTCCTCCTTCTTACCCCCTGGCCACAGCTTCGCGCGACGGCGACGGCGGCGGCGGCGGCGCCCGCGAAGCTGTGGCCAGGCCCTTAGTCGTTCACTCTTGAATTCTTGACAGAGTGGTCGTGGTTAGCGATGTAGCATTTCGTTGGCGAGTGAAACTCCTGCGATGCATCTCCACTTGTCACAGTTTACGGCGTCTCGGGAACCCTGGACTGTGGAGCTTTGTGTTGCAGCTCTAATGAGGTTGATCCAACGCATAGGTGAGCACCCGCGCGACCTCTTCTCCTCCACTTGTCCCTGGACGAGTCGCTCCATGGAGACTTCGTTGCGAACAACGGCAGTGGCCGAAAATAGCATTTTGTTAAATGGGACGTTTTAAATGTATCTACAAAGCAATTCTGTCTTTCACTCTCACATAAAGTTACAGCACGCAAGAGCAATAATAAGCTTGATGCAAAGCACCAGAGCAGTTGGAAGAACCAGGGGACTAAAACAGCTAGTATGTCACTGGATCTACGAAGCGATCATTCTCCCCAGATTGTTCTAAGGAGCCATTGTATGGTGGCACAGAACAAAGATCAGTAACAACAGCTGATCTAATGACCACAGAAGGCATAAAATCAACTCCAACCGCAGCACTGGATATGATTCTGGGACTATTCATTGGACCTGGCGGCCAAGAAGACAGCTTTAGAAAAATATCACAGAATAAAGTCAAGTAGACTCTGGGTCAACAATACCAAACAATGAAACATACAGGACACATGACAGTCAAGAAAAAGTTCGTAGAGAAGATGTTTTGGTCTGGCCTTGGCCAGAAACGACCTGATCAAGAAACAGAGAATCTTGTGCAAAAAATATATAGTACACATAAGACCCAGATCGTCGCGGGACCTGGAACATCATGGTAACACGATTGAGTAGTTCACTGATGGTTTAAGGAAAGAATCAATTGAGCCCTCAGGAGCAGGCATATACAATGAAGCCCAGCCCGATCCTCAAGACAACTGTAGCTCTGAAAAGACACGCGAGCATATTCCAGGCGGAGATCTATGCCATCATGAAATGCGCCCGCACCATAGAAGACACAATCGACAAGGACATTGATACCGTGCTGATCTACAGTAACAGTAACAAACAGTCAAGTAGCGCTCAGATCATTCGACAAGCAGGAAACTGTTTCAGCCTTGCTCAGCTCAAGGAATGCAAAAGCGAATTGAACCTACTGGAGACAAAATTGAATATTGCCATCGCATGGGTTCCGTCACATCAGGGCACAAGTGGAAACGAGAATGCGGATGAGCTAGCTAGTGAAGGTGCGGACAAAACTTTCATAGGCCCAGAACCATATCTACCTATCCCACACAGATTTACCAAAGGCGTGATTGACATAAAGATAAGGGAGGAAACCATCGCCAAATGGAAAACTTCCACAGGCATGCGACAATCCAAATTCTTCATTAAAGCAATGGATAAAAAGACCACAAGGCTCTTGGTGCACCACAACAAGCGAGACGCTAGAACCATCACAGGCATAGTGACCGGACACTGTTCACTGAACAGACACCTCTTCACAATCACAATGAAGAGGATCATGATCGCTGGCTCCATGGAGCCAGGACGCTCAGAATGTGGCGAAAAGGAAACTGACCTCATTGAGTGTCCAATGTTCTCGATGCCCAGATGGGAGATATTAGGCAAGGCACAGACAGGATGGAAATGCATGAATTGGCAGAACTGACGTTAGGAAATATTTAAGATTCTGTAGGGCCACCGGTAGGTTTAAGGGGACTGGGGTAGCAGTAAAACCTAGGTGGTGCCATGATGCTGAGTATAGGCAGAACCACTATTCTTTGCGAACCAGAAAGAGGTGAAAAAACTGTGGGGCAAGCTCCCAAATTCCTCATATGCGGGGCAGGCTTGCGGGGCGGGGGATCGGCAGAAGAACTAAGCTAATATCTCCACCTGTGACTCACTCGTTTGCGCATCCCTGATTCCTGTGCCTGCGATTGGGACCCAGGGAAGATGGCCACGCGACACATTCTTGAAGGTGACGCGTGTAGATAGGAAGGGAAGCCTACTACATAGGGCTGGGAGGCATCATCAGGCTTCGATTAGGGGTGAAATAGTCCTTATATTGAGAAATGTTCTGATTACCCATCTGCGCTACTTGCGATAGATATATAGAAGCAATTCTTTATTTATGATCAGCCCATTGAAAGGTGTCTTTAAATCTAAGTTAAGTCTCTTACAAATGCTGTAGACTTTCAATACATATTGATCGACGTGGGCTATTTGACCATATCAATCAACACCGTATCGATCAAAAAAAGTTACAAATTTAATGATTCTGAAAAAAGTATAAAGTTTAGACAATAGTTGTTTTTATGTCAAATAATAATCTTAATTTCTCTACCGTTTAGCTAATTAGTGCATTTGAAAACTGAATATTGCACGAGAAATTTAAGACATATTAATCAAAATTTTTGAAAACCAAAGACACGTCGGTCAATCATTTTCCTCATTATCTCCGAAACAAACCACAGCCGCACAAGTTGGTGTCCCGCAGCAATTAGAATGCTACAGGAGACAAACCCCCCGCGGGATGCATGGCTTCTAAAATGTTGCACTAGTAGTCCGGGAGCCGAGGGCCTAAACACCTACCTCATCGAGTACCCCAATAGGCTATCTCTAGGTCGTTAACCGTCACTTAAACACTGAAAAAAAAAATAGTCTGCTAGAGCCGATCCTGCCGGGTCATCGAAATTTTTGACGTATTTTTTTCGTGGAACTTACCTC
This sequence comes from Teleiodes luculella, assembly GCA_948473455.1. NCBI lineage: Eukaryota > Metazoa > Arthropoda > Insecta > Lepidoptera > Gelechiidae > Teleiodes > Teleiodes luculella. The sequence continues at coordinate 3,094,460 of OX419611.1, read as the reverse complement.
ATAAAGTACCCGAATGAAAGTGGTGGCATCAGTTAACCATTGATTAATAATGTATAAAAAAATTGGTCTGCCACTGCGCAACCTGCCGGAAGTACTTGGCAGACGCCCTGTAATGTGCCTATCCGACACCCTTTGACAAGTTTTGACCTGGCAGACCTTGTGATCCATTATCACAGGCATTTTGGTTATTTTTCGGCGTTGGTCCCATCGAGGTACTCGATGAGGTAGGTGAAGGGTGTCGGATGGGCAATAATGGGCATATTTCAGGGCGTCTGCCAAGTACTTCCGGCAGGTTGCGCAGTGGCAGACCAATTTTTTTATACATTATTAATCAATGGTTAACTGATGCCACCACTTTCATTCGGGTACTTTATGAGGTAAGTTCCACGAAAAAAATACGTCAAAAATTTCGATGACCCGGCAGGATCGGCTCTGGCAGACTATTTTTTTTTTCAGTGTTTAAGTGACGGTTAACGACCTAGAGATAGCCTATTGGGGTACTCGATGAGGTAGGTGTTTAGGCCCTCGGCTCCCGGACTATAGGGCTGTGAGAGTGATTTAGTGCTGTCCCACAGCGATCAACCAAAACCGGCAGACATTCATTCATTTGTTTATAAAAGTCAAACTATTTACAACTCGGTACATTATTACATCCTATTATCAAGATGAATATATTCATGATTTTATTAATGAGCATTGGAGTTGATAGCGTAGCTAATAAAAAAGTTACAAGCCCTTTTTTTAACAAAAGTTCAATCCGGACACACCACGGCGATCAAGATTTGCAACTTTGTAATTTTTTTTAACATAGTTGTAATAAAGTTATATAAACAATTCAAACTGTCCTAGATAGCTTAGGGTCCAAACTCTTAAGAAAAAAATATTTTTGTGCAAAATTCATATTTTGAAGATTAGTTCTCCAGTCCGCCACCTCAAATCTAGCGTTTGGAGAACTAACCAATAGAGTTTCCCAACAAGTGGGTCTGAAGATGAACATGGAGAAGACAAAAGTCATGTTTCCTCTAATGTTATTTTAATGTGAAAAACGCCAATGTAGTACCCACTCCAATAAAAGTTGGGGACTCCGCTCTCGAAGTTGTAGACCATTACGTCTACCTGGGACAAACAGTCCGTCCAGCTAGGTAGATCTAACTTCAAGAAGGAGGTCAATCGTCCAAAAACATTAAAACATTATGTGTCGTAAATTATAAAAAATAATAATTGTTACTTCGGAATAATAAAATTAACAAAAACAAAAATTGTAGTGTTTAAAAAAAGACCAAGTTCTTCTCCACAGAAGACTGCCAAATTGTGAACTCGCCTCGACGTAGAAAATTATTTGTAAAATCGAATAAAGCTTTTTGACCTTTGAATAACTCGGTTAGTTCTACTTCAGCTATTTAGTTGGATGCCGGAATTCAATGAACGGTCTAGGCGTCCAATTAGTTGGCTAATTTAACCAGATAGCTGCGATGCGACATAATATACATTTCATAAGAAATTTGTCTATTATGTGTATTTCACACATTTCCGGGAGATTTTAGGAATTGTATACAATGACGGATTTTATACATTTCCGTTAACATGTATATATTATCATATCATATCATTTATTATTGCCATTTGCTGTTTTTACAATAGGTCTTGACATTTATTCCAGTACCTACAGCAAGACCCCGTTATGGCACTGCAAGTAACAATTCAATTCAAATTCTTCTTTTTTTTTTTTCGCCAGGTGGCGCTTTAACTATAAACACTCAAATTAGATTCAAAAACTTTAAAATTATAAAAATACGTCTAAACTCGCTAATAAATAATTTCTTGTTTGTTAAGTGCTAAATACTATATACAAGTGTTATCTTTGTGCCGAACCCATTATTACCAAAACAAAAGTAAAAACAAAAAACCCGCGAACAGCAATACATAAACTTACAATAAACTAAAGGTTTCCATAGTGTATAAAAACTAAAATAGAAAAGTAAACACTCAATGTACTACAAAAACTTAATTTAATAACTAGTTTCAAGCAAATATTTCAATATATTTGCCACCAAACAATTTCAAACAAGCACCGCTCAACGGACTTTTGCCAACTCTACCAGCATCATCTTTTCATAAATAGTGTTAAAAATTATGTGTTATAAAATGTGTTAATAATTATAATAGACAAAAAACTGCTCTCCTAGTGTTTAATTATATAAGAAAGTTTATTTTGATGAAATAATAGCATTCCCTAAAATCCAACTTTATATCGTAAGTGCTGCCATCTCTTCGTGAATGCTAATATTAAAACAACAGAAGCGTTCAACGTTCCGGCTTCCGCACGTCATCATCACTGCATTTCACTACTCGCCAATAGAGGGCGTGTTACCACATAGTAAATAAACTCGCAGCAAGATGGCACTAAATTGCGCTGAATGTCTCAATATTATCAAAAATAATGAGAGACGTATACTGACATGTTCAAATTGCAAAAAAACATATCATGCCGTAGAGAGAGAAAGGAATAGAGGAGCTAGTAGCGTATACGGTGTGAGAGAAAAAATGTCATATACATACATTGCAGTTATATATATTTTAAATTAGTATTTTCACGTACAAATTCTTACCCCATTTATGGGTAAAACTGCCTTCTCCAAAATGGGGTAAATTTTTCACACTCAAGTTCAAGCATAAGATCCAAAAGAACAATAGGTAAGCGAGCTATCACACTGGCGACAAAGACAAAGTCGTGCAAAAACGAAAAGGGACGCAGTTATGCGCAAGAGTGAGCGCGATGTATTTGTATCTCATTCTAACGCATAACTGCGTCCTGTTTTGCGTGTTTTTGCACGACTTTGTCTTTGTCGCCAGTGTGATAGCTCGCTAAAATTAGAAAAGTCCGATCAGAGTACCACCGTATACCGTAGTGTAACTCCATACAAAAGTGTCATTTTGGCGCGCTTCGAAATCTCGGGGTACTTCGGGGTGCAAGCACCCACAACAGTCAGGGGTGTAGCGCGCTCTTTCAAATGGGCGTTAAATAGCTATTTAAGTATTTTTTGCGAGATTTAGAGAAACAAATAATAAAACAATGCCAAATTACAGGAGATATTGTTCCGTGTATGGATGTTTATATTCATCAAGAAATAAACCAGAATCTCATATTTTAAATTACCAAGTGAGTCGGTAAGGTTAAGATTTATTGTTTACAATTTATGTATTAGTGTTTTGAGGTTTTTTTAAACTTAGTAACTGGTAAATAAGAATGTACCTACCTACTTCTTGTAGTACAGGTAGCTATCTATTAAAGTAATCGGAGTCAGAGGTACATATTTCTCTTCTATGGATAAAGCGCGAGAGATTGAAATATTGTGTTTATTTCGATGCTGTTATATTCAAAATAAATCATTTTAATAAAGCCTGACTAAAGAAATAAAAAACCTCGCCATATTGTGGATTTTCAATGGAACTAATTTTATAATTGCCATAGTCGTAAAAATATACACATTGCGCCCCCAGAGCAGGTTTTTTATTTCTTCGTTCAGGCTTTACGTCTTTATGTAATTATTTGCAAACTTAACAAGTGGTCAAGAAAAACAGTCAGTGTTCAACCCTACAGCAAGTCATTCATTCATTCGTTCAATCCCAGAAAACCGCGAAGTTACCCTACTGTAATGTACGTAGTACATACTATATTTATACTGTGAGAGTACTAAGTAATTTAATAGGTAATTCGATCTAAAGTATAATTCATGGAGGTAACTCAATGAAACAATTTTTTAGATTAAGTTTCAGCAAAATCGGTTCAGTAGTTCTATGATTAAGGATATTTTAGATTTCAGGCATTTATTTACACCTTGGGTTACGTTATTAAAGTTTTATGGTAAGGATTCCAATTTTTTTCTGTAAATGAAATAATTATAGCCTATGTATTGTTACCCGGGGATAGTGTAGCTTCCCAATGTAATAGTTAAAGATTTTTTAAAATTGGTTCAGTGCTTTCGAAGCATATAATAATAATAACCTTTTTATTTCCAAACTAAATAATAAATAAAATTAACATTGTGTGGTTAGTTATACTTTTTAATCTTAATCTATTACTAAGTATTATAATTATATCTATTATTCTAGTTCGGATTCCATTCGGGTAAAAGTCTCTTCAAACTCATTCCATTCCTCTCTATTTTTGCTTTCTTTGTCCAGTTTTAACCAGCTACTTTCATATGTCATCTCTCCATCGCTTTCTTGGTCTTCCATTGTTCCATTTTCCTGGGGGGTCTGTCCATTCTGTTGTATTCAGTGCCCATCTTGAGTCGGAGTACCGAGCGACATGTCCTGCCCATTGCCATTTCATCTTCAAAGCAAATTTCAAAGCCTATTCAATCAATGCAAATAAACAAACAATCAAACCTTTCCTCTTTATAATAATAATATTAGTATAGATAAACGATACTTTACACTCACATTAATCAAGAACAGTCAAACAAAATATTGATTACTTCCCGAAAATACAATGGATGGAAGTTTACCCAGTTTGAGATGGCATCACTGAGGGTGTGATAACTCGGCCATATTGTATACGCCTTTCTTAAACCTCGACTTGACTGACTTTTCGCACCTACTGAATAAGGGCGTATTACCATAACCTAAACATTTACTTTAAAATTCGAATTTCAAATATTTTCGTGCTGGTACTTCAGTGTTTTCACTCGGAAATAAATGCACTGGTATGTTTATAAAGATGTATAAAGTTTAATGCTGGATAATAATCTTACTTACGAGTGAAAACTGATACCAAGTTCTTTTCGTTCACTTCGGCTTTTACAGCCTAAAACACAGTAGCTCACCATATTAGCGTGTTTATCAGTTATGGATTACACATTCCAATCACAAATATTAGTCTTCTTTGATCAATTTATGGCAGAAATATCATAAAACTTCACAACTGAACTGTTTGTTTGCCATCAAACAACATTGATGGCAGACAAAAAAAAGTGATACGGAGACAAAGACAAAATAATTTATTTTTATCACTTTCATTTTTAGGGAGCTTCAATCTATCTATCCTGTTTACTCTTTGGTATTATTATTCCATCAGCTCCTCCATTCCGATACTGGCTCCATGTATCATGCTCACTGTGGTAAAGTTGACTCTCCTCGTTATTATTTGTTGACTCCGGAACACAAGAAGAAATGGAGATGCGAACCGTGTTTAACGAAAAATAACAAATCTAGCCAACCGACTACAGCGCCACCTTCCCCATATTTTGTCACTAAGCAGAAGAAACAAACTGTATATCGGAGGCAAAGTATCTTAAGTCACAATTAGCAAATTATTCAGTAGACGCTTTTGAAGTGTCAATAATGACTAATGTCTAATAAAACTCTAGATTAAACAAAGGCATGACATTGTAGATGAAACTTTATTTGTTTCTTAGAATTATATTATCAAGTATTATTTTTTAAGTAAAAAATATTTTTATTATTATTATTAATTAAATAAATAATGGACTTAAGATATGATGCCTTTAAATAACTATGAAGTCATTTTGGTACTATGCAAAGGTGACAGGATATCATAAGTCCTGTTTTTCAAAGCAAATAGATCAATAATGCATATAAAGTTGATATTTATTAAAAAGTCAAAATGAAGTTCAGAATATAACTCAGCAGTATATTGAATCGCAGGGGAACGATGTTGCTCATGATGAAGTTGAGAATGATGTCGCTCATGATTAAGTTAAGGATGATGTCGTTCACGACCACGCTGGTAGTGTAGAAGATCTGTTCCCAGAACAGATGATATTTCGCTATATTTTGCGCAACAAAGACTTTGTTATGAATATAATGAGATATAATAAACATAATATGTATAAAGATGCACTCAAAGGCTCTGAGAAAGAGCTTGAGAGAAAGCCATGGACAGCGAGATAAACTCTTTAGAGGAGAGTAGCACTTGGAAGAAAAGCTTTACCATGCAAATAAGTGTTTCGTGTAAAGTTGAACGCTGATGGCTCGGTAAAAAAAAACTGAGGCGTTTGCTCAGTGCTTAGTGTATCAGCAAGCGAAGGAATGGCGTTGCTTCAGTGTGATGTCGCGATGTCATGAGGGATCTTCATGAAACATCCAGAAGGTTATGACGATGGTTCTGTTCGAGTTCATCTGTTAAAAAAAAGTCTTTATGGGTAAAAGCCAGCATCAAATGCTGAAATAGGTATATTTTTGACAACTTCAAGGAAATTGGATTTAAGACAAGTAATGCAGAACCATGTTTGTTATGCAGGAAGAAACCTACTGGAAGTAATAGTGGCTTTGTATGTGGACGATGGCTTGGTGGCTAGTCTTATCAAGAGCTGATAGATGAGTTGATTGATGAGCAACGACAATCGCCACCGGTGGAGATTCTTGGATGGGTTGGAACTGAACCATCGATGTGAGTGGCGAGTGACCCCTAAGACTATGGCCAACCTAACATCGTGTCCCGCATGCCCTGCCACTTGTTCAGCACTGAAGCTGATGAATGCTGCTGACAAAGCTATGAAGGTAGCAGAAAATTGGGCCGACAAAATATAGTGAATCTTATTTGCCATCGACACGAAAAGAAGAAGATCGATGAGCTTAAAGTTCGGTTCAAGATTTCCACAAGGCTTGCTGCCTATTTCCTCGGTATAAAGATAGAGAAAAGAAACGGAATTACGATTTTCATCACATCTTATGTACAAAAGATCTTTCGGCAAATTATAGTTAATTCATGAGAAAGTGGACATAAGCTATATGAATGATAACTAATGGTATGCACTAGACCTGGCATAGCAAATAGCAATGCTAAGATAGCATACCTATGTTGTGAGTGTTATTTTATTCAAGAAGTCTGGAAATGCCTGTAGAGGTAGACTGTGTCAGATTGAAAAAGACGATGCGATATCTGAGATATACCTACGCCTGATTATGCATTAATGTACAGAAAGACGTACAAGGAATGCATTCTAGAATGTTACAATGATGCTGACTACGCAGAATATTGACAAACCTGTACACAATTTGTTTGTCATTTCAAGTACCTAATACCCTCTAACACACACTAGCAACTCATTGACATTCATTATCACAAATTGTTTGCGTTCAGTTTATTGAGAAACAATCCTAACTTTTGGACTTACGATATTTGCTTTCTTAAATACTTAGAGGTACAAAATGGTAAGTCCAGATGAGATTATATGCCACTAAGACGATCTGGACTTAATACACATAATTTTAATCGTAAAAACGTCGTTTTATTTTATGTGACTTCAAATAGTATACCACTAAATAGATCGTACCATTTTGATATAAATGACATTGACAGGTTGATTTTGGAGAAATTGGACTTAAGATAGTTTACCTCCGGTATACAATATTAACGTATCCACCCAAAACTCCTTTGATGGACTCAGTGATGACGAAGAATTAGATTTTATGACACCAATTAGTAAAAGCAAAATTAACATAATGTTCAACAATAGTACTTATTTGGAAGAAATGAAGGAAAAAATTCTTAGTTTACGTAACAGATTACAGATGGCAGCAAATGAAATAGAGAAGCTCATGTTGGAAAATTATTCACTTAAATATAAAATAACTGAACAGGAAAAACAAATTAAACAGCTAGAAAACAAAAAGTGTGAAGTAAAGAAAACCTCCTCAGGACAAAGAAAACAAAGCTTAAATGAAGCAGCACTAGATTTTTCTTTAGCTGTGTCTGAGGATAATTCAGAACATAGCCAAAGCTATGTAGACCTTAATGTTACTCAGCACTATATAGAAAAAAATAACACGCTGAATGAAAATGAAAATAAAAATTAAATTTTGCCTTCTGTGGACCATCCTACGCGGCGAAACATATACCTTATTGGAAGTCAACAAATTTCCGGATTGGCATCACGATTGTCTCAGTCAAGATAATATACACATCACAACATGAAACATACCTACTCAATTTCTTCTACTGTAAAACCTACAGCAAGCTCACATCAACTTCTCAAAACATGTTATAACTTGAATGTCAATTCAAATGATCATATTATTCTCTCAATTGGTGAAAATGATGATAATCCTACAAAATTATTATTTGAACTAACTACTGCTCTGAAACATTTAGAGAAACCAAACATTATTTTGTTGGGAATAAGTAAAAACAAATATCTCAACAAATATTATCTAAACAACATGCTCAAAGATTTATCTACAGAATTTTCTAACTGCTCATATTTAGATTTCACTAAATGTACTCAAAAAAGTACAGACGTGCTTGTAATGATATAAATTTCATGATTGATAGAATTGATAAACAAAAATTACAGTCTGGCACAGCTCTTACTATAGATACTACCTACACTAAATTCAACACATCAATTTCAGAGACACACAAGCATAGATCTTTCTCGAAATCTTTATCCAACTCTCAACCGGGTCCTCGTAAACAGCTTTTTCGAGTCTAATACAACTTCTAGATAGGTACCCCGAAACTACAAAAAAAACTTTTTCAGAACTTACGCCTTCAAATAAATTTCAAATTTTTCATCAAAACATAGCTGGATTAGGTAACAAATTAGACAATGTAGAGTTAGCACTAGATGAACTTACTGGTAAAAAAATCGAACCAGATATTCTTTGCTTCTGTGAAACAAATATCTCCAAAAATACAGAACAAAATATAGTATTACAAAATTATGTACTCGCAGAATTCTACACGCGTGATGAAAAAAGAGGAGGCACCTGCATATTTGTAAAGAAAGGTATTGAGTTTAAAACCATTAATTGCATAAAAGAACTATCAACTCAAAACATTTTTGAATGTTGCGGACTAGAAATAATAGGCACGAATTTAATCGTTGTATGTATATATAGAATACCCAAACAAACTGTAGCCCATATAGATTTATTCCATCAAAAACTAGATAGACGGCTGTTTCAACTTTCAAAGAAACACAACAAAAAAATCGTCATCTGCGGGGACTGGAATATAGATACATTAAAAAAAATACCTCATCACAAAAACTAAATACAGTACTCAGCAATTATAATTTAAGAACACATATAACAAAACCTACAAGAATAAATTCGTGCATAGATCAGTTTGCTAGTAACATAAATCATGTCCACGCAGAAGTGCTCAAATTAGGTCTATCAGATCATGAAACAGCACAAATAATATCATTTCAAGTAAAAAAGAGATATCAACATACTACATGGTATGAATTTAGACGCGACTATAACAAAGATAATATTAGAAAATTCTTAAATTGCTTATCTGCTCTATCATTTTCAGAGGTCTATGCAGAGAAAAAATTTAAAGCAGCTTTTGAAATATTTTATGATACCTTCCTGTTGTTTTACAACTTATGTTTTCCTGTAATAAAAGTAAAGATAGTAAATAAAATAAATAAGTCAAAGTGGATCACAAAAGGATTAAAACAATCTAGCAAAACTAAAAGAAAACTTTTCTTAAATCTTAAACATTCAAAAACAAACAATAAACATAAAGTACACAAATATAAACTTTATAATAAAATATTCAGAAAATGTATGATGAAATCGCAAATAATACATAATAATAAATATATAAATAGAAGTAAAAACAAATGCAAATCTACTTGGAATATTATTAAGAAAAAATCCACCAATATATTAAAAACCGGAGATATTGATGAAATCTATCATAATAATGTAAAATACACTAACGCAGAAGACATATGTAAAATTTTTAATAAATATTATATTGATATATGCAATACATACTAGAAAACTTCAAACAATATGAACAATCCCAATAACTATCTAAAAAACAATATTTTAAATACCATTTTTATCACACCCACCACCCCCACAGAAATACAAAAAATTATAATGTCCCTGAACAATAGTTCATCAACTGGGTATGATGATATAAGTACTCATATTCTAAAACTTTGCAGTAATTATATATGTAACCAGTGGCGTAGCGTGGCTTTTTGCCGCCCGGGGCCGATCGGTATCCGGCGCCCCCTATTTTAGTTATCAAGTCATTTAAAGTTTAAATATTATACTGAATGGACCTAATGTTACATCGTTCATCTCATTGCAAGTCAAGATAAACTACTATGTACTACTTCAGCAGCGAAATACATCTAAGAGAAGCAGTGGGCCCGATTCTACATATTACGCTCTAACTAATTAAAAAATCATATGCCCTTTCACGTTCTTAAGATTGTCAACTTAAAAGAGACGTAAAACATCGATTTTACACGTACTTCGCACTAATTTAGCAGGCATTTAAAAAAATCCCGACTAAATTAAGATATTCCATTTTTGGGTACTATTGACTCGGATTTCGAGTTTACAGGCAAGTCTGCGATAGATACAGGCGCAGGCATACTTCGAGGAAGACCATACGGAGGGGTGGCCATCCTGTGGCGAAAAAACATGTTTAAATCGGTATCTGTGCTACCATGTAAGAGTGTAAGGATTTCGGCAATAAAAATTGAGTTCTCTGAACGAGCGTTACTGGTGTTTTCGGTGTATATGCCAACAGATTGTGCTGAAAACCTCACTGAGTTCACGGAGTGCTTGGGTGAGATAACGGCTATCGTCGAAGAATGTAACGTAGAATCGGTTTTTATACTGGGTGACTTTAATGCGGACCCTACAGAGCGTTTTGGCAATGAACTTAGTAACTTCTGCTCGGATCAACAGTGGACTTGTGCAGATGTGGAGGTTCTCGGTTTAAACTCGAATTCATACACATATATAAGTGATGTCCATGGTACTACTAGTTGGTTGGACCACTGCGTAGTGTCTAAGGCTGCATGGAGGTCGGTAGTAGACGTTAAAATACACTACGGTGTGTATTGGTCAGATCATATACCTTTGCAAATAACTTGTAACCTAGAGACTTTATTAAGATCTAAACCAGCTCAGTATGTAAATAAAAGTAACACGATTGTATGGGGGGAGAGAACTCCGGAACAAATAAAACTATATGAAGAATATTGTAATAATAAATTAAGACATATTGATTTTCCAATTGAATGTACACATTGTGCGGATAAAATTTGTAATAGTGATGCTCATAAATTAGTTTTAGATAAAATGTATCTTGACATTGTAAATATATTGACAGAAGGAGCTAGGTATAGTTATAAGGTTGACGAGGCTCGTCCACTAAGGAAAAAGCAGGTAATAGGTTGGAACAAGCATGTAAGAACATATCACTGTAATGCTCGCCTTGCCTATCAAAATTGGGTCATGTATGGGAAACCTAAAATAGGACAGCTATATGAGGCAATGGTAGAAACAAGAAAAACATTTAAAAGCAAGCTTAAATGGTGTCAGGATAACGAGCAGCAAATTAAAATGGACATTTTAGCTACTCACCATTCAGGTAAAAATTTTGGAAAGTTTTGGAAACAAACAAATAAATTAAATCCTAGGACAAACGTACCTGTATGTGTAGGCGGGGTAAGTGAGCCGGTACAAATAGCTGAGCTTTTTAAAAGTAAATTTAAGGTTAGTTCTCCCTTGGGATCGTCATTGTCAGCTGAACCAAAGACTGAAACGACATCGTCAATTAGAATTACTGCAAAGGAGATAAGGGAGGCAGTGAAAAGCATGGCCAGAGGTAAGTCACCTGGGCATGACTCTCTTAGTATTGAGCATCTTCAACTGGCTGGTGTACACATGCCTAGAGTGCTTGCCATGTTTTATAGCCTCTGCATTAGTCATACGTATTTACCAGATGATATGACAAAAACAATAGTGGTACCTATAGTAAAGAACCAGACGGGAGATGCTGCGGCAGTAGACAACTAAAGCACGGACGCGGAGCAGAGAGAATTTCGTACGTTGACCTCTTTGCCTACTGCCAGTGGTGACAAACATTTTCAGTAAAATGTGATAATTTCCGCTTCTTTCGAGGAGAAGCAAACTCCTTGAATGGACGTGAGGTAGATGGTCCTGGTTCGATTGTGGTTTTATCTCAACAAAAACACCGAAAAACTTACGAAAAGACAATATTAATAGCAAATTCACTTGGTAAAACTATTTAACTGCGTACGAAAACTAACGATCACTCACTTCACTAGCGCATTCGAGACTCGAATACTCGATCGCGATGACGCGTCAATTTTTTTCTGACTTAGCTAACCACTAAAAATCGTGTACAAGAACAATCCTTAATAATGAAGGTAAAAGGTTTGGAATCCCTTACGATAGCGGCCATTGCTTCTGTGCGAGCGCGACAGCAATATAATAACGCGGGAGTAAAAGAGACGGGTTAACAAAGTTCAATGGTCAAAATTCTCTCTGTTCGGCGTCCGCGCTTTACAGGCCCATATCATTGGCAACCATCATGGCAAAGGTGCTGGACAGTGTGCTTGACAAATATCTGGAAAAACATCTTACTCTACACGATGCCCAATTTGGGTTCAGGCCTGGACTTTCTACAGAGACGGCAGTACTTTGTCTTAAGCACACTGTTCGGTACTATACGGAAAGGAAAACACCCGTTTACGCGTGTTTTCTGGACTTATCAAAAGCCTTTGACTCCGTGGCTTATGATGTCTTATGGCGGAAATTATACGAGGATACCACGTTGCCGGGTGAGCTTGTGGAAATACTTAGGTACTGGTACAGCCATCAGAGTAATGTGGTTAGGTGGGCAGGTGCATTTTCTGATCCATATAAGCTTGACTGTGGTGTTAGACAGGGGGGACTGACCTCGCCGAGACTTTTTGGTCGATTTGGTATTCTGTGCCAATGGCGAAAGAAATCCACAGAAATTTTATTTTTCTTAAAAGTCTCATCTCAACTTTATTGTGTAACGCTAGGTGTATACGAGGGGTGTTCATTAAGTAGTAAGAATGACTAAGATGGAGTTGCGTTTTATTAAAGGCTATTTTATTTTTCAATGTAAGTAGTCCCCTTTTTGGCGTAGGTATCTTTTTTCTAAACTTAAAATTCCTTTTCAAAATAAGTCTATCCTGATCCCTTAAAAAGTCGTGTAGGTACAGCAGCGATCATTGCGTCATTCATTATCATCATCAAATTTCTGAGCTCTTAGGTGCTCCTTTATGGACCAAGAGCCAGTGGCGTAGCGTGGGGGGTGCAGGGGGGGCCATGGCCCCGGGCGCCATCCGAAAGGGGGCGGCGGATAAGGAACATAACGAAATATTACATTGCATGGTTAAGAAAAAAAATACTTATTTCAAATCACATCCGCAATATATGTCCCACATCACATATTATTATTATTATTATATGTTACGTACCGAAAGCAAACGAAACCGTGTGAGTATGTACTCTAAAGTCTAAACTACTGAGAACAGGATCGTACTTAGCCAGCAGATGCACCAATTCCAAAAAGTTACCTTTTTTAGTACTACTGTCATCTTTTTTGTGATCACGTAACGCCAAATTTTGTTTTGCCAGAAATGTTATAATATAAAACATTTATGACAGAATATTATGCATTTTTTTCATTTTTTTTGCCAATATGTTTTGTCGATAGTATTTCCTTTTCGAAGCCTATTTTCCAACTCCTTTCATTTGCAAAAAAATATGTTGTGATGTGAACTTGATTCATGATTAAAAAATGGTAGGTTGGTTGGCAGAACAAATTTAAAAAAATGCGTGGTGAAATACGCGAGAAACGGCGTGGAAAACTCGCAAAAGTTGTTTTGTTTCACCAAGATAACGCTGCTGCCATTGAAGATGCTGGCTTTGAATTGATGGAGCACCCACCGTTTTCACCGGACCTCGCTTCTAGTGATTATCATCTCTTTCCACAGCTAATAGTAGGAGAGCCAGCGACCAAATCGGTCATGTGGCTTCAGCTGTATTGAAACTCCGTTAGCTACTTCCTTGAACAACCTTTTCCTATAATCTTCGTGCTGGCAGGTTGCGGGCGGTGGGTGCGGGTGTAGTGGCCGTTGGGCTCAGTTCAGGCGTAGCCGCTAAAATCTTTAAATTTAAGTTGTTGGTTTCTTTCATTCATATGGGAATCGAAAAGGATAGGGATTTAATTTTGAATAAATGATATTTAAAATAAGCAGTGCAGCTGTCAAATTCAGCTTAATTTAGTCAGGATGTTTTTAAATGCCTGCTAAATTAGTGCGAACTACGTGTAAAATCGATGTTTGAGTCTCTAAATTTAAGTTGACAATCACTGTGAAAGGGACATATGTTTTTTAATTTAAGTTAGAGCGTAATATGTAGAATCGGGCCCACTGCTTCTCTTATTTATTTTATTTATTTTATTTTATTGTAAAGGTACAATAACAAGTAACAGAATAAAAAATACATAACAGAACACTAGAAAATACATATTTAAATCTGAAACTCTTTTAAAATTGTACACAACATTCACCAAGACATGTTAACATTTTAAAGGACGGACACTAAACTATTAATAAAAACATTACTATTATTGCGACAAATACGGTTATTGGAAGGAAGAAAAAAAGGTTTGTAAAAGGGCAAAAGTATAGAATATAAATACATACATGGGCAATATAACTATTGTAACTTATAGAGTGATGATCGGAAGCTGTTGACACTACAATCAAATATGTCCAAGTGAGCACAGACTTCATTATAGCTCCTACACATTCTAAGTAGTGGACTATTGTGGGATACATTATTATTGGTATTAGGAATAGAGAATAGTTGTGGGATACGCATCGATCTCCGCGGAACACCCAGTTCCAGGCATTCTAGCAACTGACTGTCCGAATTCCCATTTACAATTTTGTGCAAGTTGCATAAATCAGACACCCACCTTCGATCCTTCAGGGTCCTGAGTCCAAATCTGCCAAGACGCTCACCATACTCAGGTATTTTACGTCTAATACCTAACCTTGTACATAATATTCTAAGAAACCGACGCTGTGCTGTATTGATTCAACTCGATCGTCGTGCACTTGGTAAATTGGCGACCAGACAGAGGAACAGTACTCAAGTAGGCTACGAACCAGCGTATTATATAGCAAAAGCCACGAACTTTCATTTTTAAAAGGTTTTGCAGTGCGTATGATAAAATTTAGCATTCTGTTCGCTTTAGTGCAAATATGATCATAGTGTGACCTAAACGATAAATTTTTATCGAATATTACTCCCAGATCCCTAACAACACCAACTCGCTCGAGAGCGTTACCTCCAACTTTGTAATTAAACAATAATGGTAATTTATTTCGTGTAAAAGTGATTACTTGACATTTTTAGATGTATTTCGCTGCTGAAGTAGTGCGTAGTAGTTTATCTTGACCCACCCCACTACACCCGCACCCACCACCCGCAGCCTGCCAGCACGAAGATTATAGAAAAAAGGTTGTTCAGGGAAGTAGCTAACGGAGTTTCAATACAGCTGAAGCCACATGACCGATTTGGTCGCTGGCTCTCCTACTATTAACTGTGGAAAGAGATGATAATCACTAGGAGCGAGGTCCGGTGAAAACGGTGGGTGCTCCATCAATTCAAAGCCAGCATCTTCAATGGCAGCAGAGCGTTATCTTGGTGAAACAAAACAACTTTTGCGAGTTTTCCACGCCGCCGTTTCTCGCGTATTTCACCACGCATTTTTTTTAATTTGTTCTGCCTACCAACCTACCATTTTTTAATCATGAATCAAGTTCACATCACAACATATTTTTTTGCAAATGAAAGGAGTTGGAAAATAGGCTTCGAAAAGGAAAAACTATCGATTACAAAGAACAGAACATATTGGCAAAAAAATTAAAAAATTGCATAAAATTCTGTCAAAAATGTTTTATATTATAACATTTCTGGCAAAACAAAATTTGGCGTTACGTGATCACAAAAAAGATGACAGTAGTACTAAAAAAAGTAACTTTTTGGAATTGGTGCATTTGCTGGCTAAGTACGATCCTGTTCTCAGTAGTTTAAGACTTTAGAGTTACATACTCACACTTAAGGTTTCGTTTCGCTTTCGGTACGTAACATATAATAATAATAATAATAATAATATGTGGGACATATATTGCGGATGTGATTTAAAATAAGTTTCTTTTTCTTAATCATGCAATGTAATATTTCGTTATGTTTCTTATCCGCCGCCCCCTTTCGGTTGGCGCCCGGGGCCATGGCCCCCCCTGCACCCCCCACGCTACGCCACTGATGTAACATCCTATCACATCTTATAAATTTATCTTTTGAAGAAGGCTGTTTCCCAGAACAATTAAAAATATCCATTGTTCCATTGTTAGTAGGTCGGCAGAGATCTCTAATGTAAACACACGTCGCGGCGCACAAAATGACTCCATCAGCAGTTTGTCGTCGCCGTCGGTTTCTGCTGAGGTGCGCAAATCGCGCGTAGCAGCGAGCCCCGCCGCCCGCCCCCCGGCCCCGCAGATGACGTCGAGTCCGGCTGCGGTCGTGTGTCCGCCGCGTGCTTACGCCGCTGTCACGAGGACCGCACCCGCCCCCGCCGCAGCTGCACCTGCCGCATCAAACAAGCGGCACAAACAAGAAAAAAAGATTAGTCGGAGCGACCCTGCCTGCAAGCTGGTGCCGTCGCCAGGTTTGGGAAAAAACCAGGTTGACGAGGAAGGCTTCACTAAAGTGGAAAGGAAGAAGAAGAAGCCATCCTGCCGCAACATCTCTGGCACCGCTCCGATCGAGACGAACCATCCGCTGCTGCGTCCAGCTGTGCCTTCGACGCCGCTGTATGTGTCCCGACTGCACTGGTCTACGAAGGCAGATGATGTCGTAGACTACGTCCAGAAGAAGACTAACTTCAGGTTGAGAGTCGAGCGGTTGGTGCCTCGCCATAGGACGAGTTTTAATTCGTTTTTGGTGAGAGTACCCACTCATCACCTCCCAACCTTTATGAAGGAGGACTTCTGGCCGCAGGGTGTCGTGTTTCGGAAATTCCGAGGACGTCTGCCCGCCGACCAACCACACGCGCCGAAGCTTAGTGTGACTTAGTGTTTAGATTAAGTATTAAATAATAAATATGTATGTTAGTCTGTAAGGTATTTATGATATGGGCCTCTGTTTACATATTTAACATCTATATGTAAATATTGTCTGAAATAAATGGATTTATTTATTTATTTAAACCACTGTTTAAAAAAGGCACCAAATTTGACTTGAATAATTACAGGCCCATAACTCTCATTCCGATTCTATCAAAATTTTTTGAAAAAGCTATGTATGTAAGACTTTACAGTTTTCTCACCCAAAATAAAATTTTAACAGAAAATCAATTTGGTTTTCAAAAGGGCAAATCAACTGTACTTGCATATTACGAGCTCGTTAAATCTATAACAGAAAGTATACGTGATAAAGTACCAGTGGTTGCAATCTTCCTCGATATGAGTAAAGCTTTCGATTTCGTAAACCACTCTTTGTTGTTACATAAACTTGAAAAATGGGGAATACAGTCACTTAATTGGATCAGAAACTATTTAAATAATAGACAACAGAGCACGGAGATACTAAAGAATATAAAATGCAATAAAAGTAAACAAATTTTACGGACTAAATACCGGTCAGATTTCCAATTAAACAGTAGTGGCGTACCGCAAGGTAGCGTGTTAGGCCCTCTATTATTTTTAATATTTATAAACGATCTGGTAAACGCAACTAAACACAAGTCAATACTTTTTGCCGATGACACAACTTTAATAATAAAAGGTAACAGGAAAGAAACTTTTGAATCAGACATTAATGAAGCTTTAAATGACTTAATAAATTGGATGAATAGTAACAAATTACATATTAATATAAGTAAAACAAAAGCCATACAATTCCACTCATACAACTCCCACCCTATTCCCCTTAATATCAGTTACAATAACCAACATATTGACCAAGTTAATTCTACAAAATTCTTAGGTTTGATGCTTGATGAACACTGCAACTGGAAAGAACACATTTCCACCGTATGTGGAAAGCTCAATAAATTTGTATTTGCTTTAAAACGCCTCAGACAAACAGTATCCCTTGATGCCGCTCTTATAGCGTATCATGGTTACGTCTCAGCAGTTCTTTCATATGGACTTATCTTGTGGGGTAACTGTGTAGACTTAAATAGAGCATTTTGAATTCAAAAAAAATGTGTACGGGTAATGTGTAATTCTTGGTTTCTAGAAAGTTGTATCCCTCTGTTTCAAAAGCTAAAAATACTACCATTACCTTGTCTATACATACGAGAAATTTGTTTATTCGTTCGACAAAATCCCGCCCTTTTTAAAAAGAATTACCAAATTACAGACAGACCGACTAGACACAGAAATGAATACCATCTACCGCACTGCCAGACTGTAATATTTAGCAGGAATGTAGCCTACATGGCAATAAAAATATATAACCACCTGCCTACACATCTCAAAGAAATAGAAAGTCTCACTTTATTTAGAAATAAACTTACCGACTGGCTATTAAGGAACTGTTTTTATAGTATAAAACAATACTTAGAATTTAAGGAAGGTTCGCTGTATGTTTT
Organism: Teleiodes luculella; assembly: GCA_948473455.1. Classification (NCBI taxonomy): domain Eukaryota; kingdom Metazoa; phylum Arthropoda; class Insecta; order Lepidoptera; family Gelechiidae; genus Teleiodes; species Teleiodes luculella. The sequence continues at coordinate 3,076,000 of OX419611.1, read as the reverse complement.
AACTGCTTAAAGTAGACAAACTATTAATTTTTTTTTAAATTACTTTAAATATTAATGATTGATGAAAAAAATTCATCAGAATTTGCACGCCGATATGTTCGGCAGAGTACAATGCTACTAGAATGTATTACTCAGGGCTTGAAACCGGTATTTTGAAGACCGCTAAAAATCGGTATTTAACCTGATATTTGCATTCCGCTCTTTGAATTCCGCTCGGAGCGAAATGTCGTTGCGAACTGATCAAAAACCGAAATAAAACCAGGTTAATTCCACACGCATTGCGAGCGTAGAGTAAGCGAGACGGACGCGCCGCTCGCACATGTTGTCTCATTCAACTCGACCTTCAGTTGCTAAAATTCGATTCAAATTCAATCAGATTTTTCGTCTTGGAATTTTAATATAACTGTAAATCGAACACTTGAGTAATTATTTTGTCTTGTTTTAAGGGAAATGATTATTTTAAGGGTAGGTAGTATTTATTAAACCAATGACTGTAAATTAAAGATTTAAGTGACAAAAATAATTAATTTACGTTATAGTATTACTAAGTGAGCGACACAAAAAAATAAATTAAATTATTTAAGGCTCGGTTAGGTAATTAAATGAAAATGTATTCCGAAAAAGTAAAGCAATACGCATTTACTTAAATCAATTGTACGAAAAACCGGACTGATCGAGTTAAAAATTGGTACACATGTAAAAATCCGTGTCCCAAAGACGTGTGACATATTAATTGGAGATTTTAAAGATTTTATTCAAAACCAAATTTGTCAAATTAGGTTGAAAAAATATATATTTGCAAGGTAGTATACTGTGTGACATATCAAATGAAAAGGCTTGTAACGCTCTTGATATACCTATTTTTTTACAATTTCACGTTAAAAATTCGAAGTTACTTAAAAAATACAGACGAAAAATTATCATGCCTATTTCCTCCGACCGATCGAGTTGAAATTTGATGCACGTATGTAAATCTGTGACTAAGACAGACGTGACATTAAATAATTAATTTGATCACTAGCGCCAAATCCAGAAAAAAAACATGGATGCCAATTTTGGGTGAAAAATTATTATTACAGTCATTTCGTGGGTTCCTTAAAAATTTAGCTAGAAAATTGGAATGAAATATATATTTATAACTAAACAAAAAAAAAATTAAAACTAGGTAGCAAAAGACAGGAAAAAAGGGAACGTTTAAAACTTATAACTACGTAAAAAATAATAATGTTGTTGTGTTTCGGATAAAGTGATAGCTAGCTGCCAAAATAAATAATTATACATATTTCTGCCACAAAATTCGTTATCAAATAATTATTTTTGCATATTTTAAGTTCAAAACAATTCTAGCGGTTAGGCACATTCATTAGTAATCCATTTTCATCGGCGTCCTCTAGTAAGATAATTAAAATGTTAGTATTTTACTCCTAAAATAGAGGTCCGTACTTAGTTATAGTGATTTTATTTTTTGAGTTAGTTCAGTAGATCATATCAAAATCGGCACTAAAGTCTACGCATAAAACTGCATATTTTAAGGTCCAATAGGCCTAGTATTTGCCAGGTTGATGTATATAAAATGTCCAAAAGTCAAAATAAATAATTTCGTTTCTCATTCATCAGTAAGTAACCCATTAAAATCCGCACGATCTTACAAGTTAATGAGTATTTTAGTATTTTATTATTAAAATAAGCGTCCACACTACGAGAAAATAAATTAATTTTTGAAGTACTTCAACAGATCATTCCTAAATTAGCACAAAACTCATTAACATATATTTCTGCCCCAAATTCGTTATCACATAATTATTTTTGCATATTTTAAATTCAAAACGATTCTAGCGGTTAGGCACATTCATTAGTAATCCATTTTCATCGGCGTCCTCTTGTAAGATAATTAAAATTTTAGTATTTTATTCCTAAAATAGAGGTCCGTACTTAGAGAAAGTGATTTTATTTTTTGAGTTGTTCAGTAGATCATATCAAAATCGGCATTAAAGGCTACGCATAAAACTGCATATTTTAAGATCCAATAGGCATAGTATTTGCCAGGTTGATGTGTATATAAAATGTCCAAAAGTCAAAATAAATAATTTCGTTTCACATTCATCAGTAAGTAATCCATTAAATATCATCCGCGCGATCTTATAAGTAAATGAGTATTTTAGTTTTTTATTTCTAAAATAAGCGTCCAAACTACGAGACAATAATTTGATTTTTCGAAGTACTTGAATAAATCATTTCAACAGTATCTCATTATCCATCAGTCGCTAAAATATTTTTAATCGATCGTTTTACCTAACTATGGTAAGCAAAATTTGATCAACTGATAACTATGCCAAATAATACAATACAATACAATATAATACTACATGTAACAAAAATGCAAAAAAAATACACCTCTGTAAAATTTGTTCAGTAGCCAGCACATGCGGCTGGATATATTGTCCTTGAGATCGCCCGTATTCCGTAGTGGCAGGGGTGAATTTAGTAGTGCAAACCAACAAGTCAGCAAGTCCAACTGCATGTGTTGGCTTCTGTACATATTCATGAGAAAAAGAAGAATCAATCCATCACTGCAATCTTTTGTTTTAATTTTACAAATAATTAAATTTTTACATTTACTTTACTTCTTGTCCTGATGACTGTTACATAAAAAAACGTTTTGATATATTAAAGCATCATCATCATCATCTCAGCCGAAAGACGTCCATACTACACAATAATACTTACTTACTACACAATTTGAATTTCGTAATCATAACAATTAAATAAATATGTGGGACATCTCACACACGGCTTTCTGACCCCAAACTAGGCAGAGCCTGTAAGTTGTACCTTAGGAACAGGATGTGAGCAGAAAGAAAAGCCGGAATATTGCTGTTCCAAACTTGTTGGATTAATTTATTTTATTATTCGTATACAGGCTATATTTCTTATTATACGATATTTTAATCGAAAGGCTATATCCTTAGGATTATTTAGACATACAATTTGATGTGATATTTCCGTTTAAAACTTATATTTAGTCGGTTGAATCGGTACCGAAATTACGTCAACGTTTGTATGAATATTTCTCGAGTAATTGTACATTTCCATGGCGTTATTTATGTTTAATGATCGTTTTGTGACCTGTTACACCATATTTAATCATTTCCGATCAGTTTGGAGCATGTTTTAAAAATTGGAATCGCCGACCTTCTCAATTTGGTCGGGTTATCAAATTCAGCTAACTTATTCGGCTAACTTCACACCGCTCTTACCAACACATTTTGCGATTCATTTTTATATTATAGATTACCTAGTAACGTATTTCGACACGCCCTACGTAAAAGTGTGTATGTAAAAAACGCTAATTTTACAGGAGAGCACTTTAAAGTTTTTATGAAATTCAAAGTGTCATAAAATTGTGGTTTCATAAGTTATAGTCTTGAAACTTTGTACGTCAACCTTGATGGACTTCCAGTTTAAAATTATGGTAAAAGATTCTTAAATAATATTTGTCGGAGATTGAAGCCAGATTGATCGTTTAAATTGATTGTAAACATCGATGACAGTTTTTATTTTACTTTCTCGAGTATCAGAGGGTAGAATCGATATAGTTGACCGGTGTGAAGTTGGCGCGGTGACGTTTGACAGGAGGCCCTACTACCGGGAGTGGGACCGGGTGGTTCACTCACATAAAAAGCGCTGCTCAGGGCGGGCGAGCCCTCTGCCTCTGGGTAGATCAGCAGCCGCGTTGATAACTTTGTGTGTCTGAGAATTAGTGTGATTCTGGCGGACGTACTAGTCCGGTGTGTTTTGTGATGCTTGATTCAATGTGAGATCTGGATGTATGTTGAAATAATGGTTGTTGGAATATTGTTGTACCACAGTCCAGTGGTGTCTGTAAACCGTGAGTAAAGTGATCTAATTATCGTGTCCCTAGCAAGGTTGGCTAGGTTATGTGATATTCGTATGGTGTTAGCTATGGCATTGTTATCATGACCGCGAGTAGAGTAACTGTAATATGGTCGAGTTACATAAGGTCCGGGCGGGGAGGCCCCTTGGTTGGCCAGTTTGTAATTGTTCAGTGTTTGCCATGCCAGTTTCCCCTTATGGCATTTTGATGGTGCTCGGATCTACCTAAACCCATTTTAGGGATTGATTAGGTCCCGATCGTTCATGATAACAAGCAACCGAGTCTATGTTGGTATAGTGTGTTCCAATTGAGATGGAATTCGATATAGTTGGTAAAGTCTGTTTCAATAGTGATGACAAATTGGGGTAGTCCTGACAAAGATAGTGTACGATGTTCCCTAAAAGTTATTGTAGCATACGCCCACGCTTAACGTATTTCTGAGTGTAGCCCTTTTCGGGTTTTCTTTATTTGTTTGCTTTCCCCACCACCGTTTTATCTCTATTTCCGACATATTTATATTTTAAGAGAAAATACACTTACATTCGGACTTTTATATAAAAATTTAATGCAAGTGCCACATACATACTTATTCTTCGGATGTTTCATGAAAAGTTTGAAGTAAGCGTAAGATATATATTTATGCAATAGAATAATGTTCAACAATTAAAGATCATTGTTTAAGAAGCACAGTTTATATTATGTTTGAGAGATATAGTGGAGAGAGAGGATGGTGAAAATAAGCGACTTACTTGGTAGTATTAAATTTCTTCGATAGGGCTGGAACTTTTCTTCTCTCTTCATTCACAAAATGTAATTAAGTATCACTTGTTTTTGATTTACGTTTAATCACACGCGAAAACGACCGGCCGGCCTATAGGTATTAATTATTTTCTTTTTAGGTTAGCGAGCGATGCTATGATATTTGACACATTAGAGAATCAAGACTAACTTGTAGTGCAGATCGTCTTTGACTGATCTATGCGACGTCATCGTCGATGCTGTTTCTTCTGCGCTTAGGGAAAGGAAAAGGATGGAAGCGTTGATTGAATTGCGTATTCAGTTTAGTTAAAGCGGGAACATTTGAATTTGAACATTTTTGTAAATAGAAGGTGTATTGGAGTTAAATTGTGCGTACAATGGCGCTAACATGCCGCCCGGGCTGAAGGGACGCCTTCAGTAAATTCTTAATAAAGTAAATAACAATAAAATTAAGCGAGAACTAATACTAATATGTTACTATCTAAATATATGACAAATCGCTAGAAATTATTGAAGTGGTAGAGGGCAGAGCCGTACAACAGGTCTCACATAACTGCCTGTACGCATTCTAACTTTAGCAGTACGAATCACTCCGTCTCGGCCAGGAAATACTTCCTCTATCACGGCAGAGGCCAACTCAGCGGTGGGGAGTTATCCTCGCGAATTACAACTATATTGCCTATCTCTACGGGTTTAGAAGGAGTGTTCCACTTTTGCCTATTTTGAAGCGACGTTAAGTATTCTTGTCTCCATCTTTGCCAATAAGACTGAACAAGTTTACTTAATAAGTCATAGCGATTGAGTCTGTTATCAGGTATATTTGTGAAATCCTCGGAAGGTAAATACTTCAAGGGAGTAATATTTAAAAAGTGGGACGGCGTTAGCGCGGTTAATTCAGCGGGATCAGAACTTAACACGCATAAGGGACGGCTATTCATTATTCCTTCGATTTGAATAAGAACGGTGTTGAACTCTTCGTATGTCAAGATCTGATTTCCTATTACCCTTTTTAAATGTGTTTTTACAGATTTGATATTGCTCTCCCATATGCCACCGAAATGTGGGGCGTATGGAGGATTTCTTTTAAATTGAATGCGTAAATCTGACAAATGTTAATCGATATATTTATTATATTCATCGTTTTGCAAGAAACCATAAAGTTCATCGAGCTTTCGTTTGGCTCCGATGAAATTAGTGCCTCCGTCACTTAGTATTAACGATACAGGGCCTCTCCTGCATATAAAGCGTTTGAACGCGAAAAGAAACATTTCAGAACTGAGGTCTGAAACTAACTCCAAGTGAAGAGCCTTTGTGGTCAGACAAATGAATAGGCAAAGATAAGCCTTGACGCTTTTAGCGCCGCGACGACGATAAGGAGTTACCAAGAAGGGACCTCCGTAATCAACACCAGTAAAAACAAAACTCTTCACTTCACTTACGCGAAAGTGAGGTAAATCGCCCATCATGGGAAAAGTGTTAGAGGGATTTGTTTTGAAACAAATATTACAATTTTGAACGCGTTTGCGTATCATGTTTCTGGCGGAAAGAATCCAATAGTTCTGTCGTAATAAAGATAAAAGTAAGCTTGGACCTGCGTGTAAATTTATTAAATGATAGTGGTCGACAAGCAAATATACAATGGGATCTTTAGAAGGCAGAACCACAGGATGCTTCTGAGTAGAATTTAATTGCGCGTGATTTAAGCGACCTCCTACGCGAATAATATTTGAATCGTCAATATAAGCATTTAATTTTCGTAAAGAGTTTGAATTTATATTTAATGAATTTTTTGCTTGAATACAGCGTATAATGTATTTTTCAGCGGTGTCTAAATCAGCGACCGAAATAAGACCACGCGATTTTAAAATATTTGAAAAGCGTAAAACGTAGACACATGCGCGTAAAAATTTTTTCCATTTTGACATTCTGCCAGCCAGCTCATAAACAACGCTTTCATGATCGTTAACCTGAGTGTGCAATGAGACGGACTTAGCTTCGGGTATGTCCGACAAACAAAGCTCCGTCTCAGTGACCACAGGCCAACACCTAAGAGGTCGAGAAACCCACGAAGGTCCGTGGAACCACCGATCGTCGTTTATGAGTCGACCAGGAGAAACTGGTCTTGAAATAATATCAGCGGGGTTTTCTGTACCCGGAACATGAAACCAATTTGCAGCGGGCACATTCTCGTTTATAGCAGCGATTCTGTTAGCGACAAATGGTTGAAACCTATAAGGAGGTGCGCGGATCCATGATAAAGTTACCGTGGAGTCGGAAAAACAAATAATATTATTTATTTGAATGCGTTTGCTGATTACATCTCGAACAGCAGCGATTAAATTTGAAAGCAAAAGTGCAGCACAAAGTTCGAGGCGTGCAATAGACACAACCTTAGTAGTTGCTACTCTTGACTTCGAGCATAACAGAGTCACGTGACCGTCATCAGTGTCAGTTTTGCTGGTTCTGACGTACACTACAGCGCCGTAGCACTTTTCACTGGCGTCAGCGAAACCTACAAGCGAAACGTTACGAGACGTGGTAGTTATACCTACGTGACGTGGTATTTTTAGTTTACCAATCAAATGGAGTTCGTTTTTGAACTGCTGCCACTGATCGTAAATATAAGCGGGGACATCGTCATCCCAATCCAAGTTCTGCTTCCAACATTCTTGAACAAGCAGCTTGAGTAAAGCGGTAACAGGACCGATCAAAGAAAGCGGATCAAAGAGTCTTGCGGTCGTAGATAAAATGATGCGTTTTGTGCACTTCGTTTCCTGAGCGTCGTTTATATTAAAAAGAAAGAAATCTTCCTTTGGCTTCCATTGAATGCCAACGATTTTAGCGTAAGCGTCCTCGTCAAAATTTATAATATTTGGGGCCTTAAAATCAGCGGGTATTTTTTCCATTAGCTCAGCACTATTTGATACCCATTTAACTAGGTTGAATCCTCCGGATTTGAAGAGCTGTACCAGATCATGATACAATTGATAAGCGTCCTCAACGCAAGGCATGGACGATACGTAATCATCCATGAAAAAATGTTGCTCAGCTGCTGACGCGGCGACAGGCCAACGCGTGCGTTCATCCTCAGCGAGCTGTCTGACTACGCGCATTGCAAGATAGGGCGAGCTTGAAACACCGAACGTTACACAATTGAACTCGTATGTGTCGATAGGATCATTTGAATCGAACCGATACAAAATGCGCTGATAGCAACGATGTTCTGGAGCTAACTTTACTTGGAAGTACATTTTTTCAATGTCTGCGGACAGAGCAATTGGAAAAAGACGTAAGTTAATCAACAAATCAAAAATATTAGCTTGTAAGTTGGAACCAACATACAGAATATCGTTAAGCGATTTATTGGTGCTAGTCCTGCAGCTGGCGTTCAGTACAACACGAGTTTTGGATGTAGTTTTCTCAGGCCGATATACAGCATGATGCGGTATATTTTTTTTTTTTTTTTTTCTCATTTTTATCTGCAATCAGTCCTTAGACTATAATCAGATTGGTTGTAAGCTTCAGGGCGTTCAGAGGCGGCCCCCCAGTGGGAGCTTCTCTTCTTCAGACTTGGCCACTTTATAAGGCAGGGTCCATAACTTCACGTCTTTTTAGACGTCTTGTGAAGTCTTGTTTAGTCAGTTGGCTGGCCAGTCTGTTTGGATGGTTTGTCAGCCGTTTTTTGTATCTCTCTGTCTGGTTTTTAATTTCTTGTGCCACGGTGTTTATGCACAAGTGTTCATGGAGTTCATTAGTTGTTATAAACCATGGTGCATTCGAGATTTTCCTCAGGATACCATTCTGAGCTCTTTGGATGATGGTTGCATTTGAGGTGCTAGCTACTCCCCAGAGTTGGATACCATAAAGCCAGATTGGTTTTAGCATAGAATTATAGATAAGAAGCTTGTTGTCAATAGATAGTTTTGAATTTCTTTCTAGCAGCCAGTAGAGGTTTCTGAATTTTATGTTGATAGCATCTCGTTTCATAGTTATGTGCTTTTTCCATGTCAGTCGTCTGTCTAGGAGCATTCCCAGATATTTGGCGCTGTCGCTGTGCGGTAGGTCTCGACCTGCAAGTTTCACAGGAGGACAATTCCCTCTTTTCAGTGTAAATGTGACCTGTAGTGATTTGGTTGCGCTTGCTCTTATTCGCCATTTTTCAAGCCAATCGTTGACGTCGTTGAGGCTTTTTTGAACCAGTTGTGAGGCTGTTTCAGCATTGCCACTAGAGGCTAAAATGGCTGTGTCATCGGCATATGTAGCTATCGTCACATTGTTACTCTGTGGAAGATCAGATGTGAAGATGGAATAAAGCACAGGACCCAATACCGACCCCTGGGGCACTCCAGCTTGTATTTCGTAAAAGTTTGAAGTGCAGTTACTTTCTTTAACTTGAAAAATTCTGTTTTCTAGGTATGATCTCAAAATCTCGAAGTATGTGTGTGGTAAAAGCTTTTTTATTTTACACAGGAGTCCTTTGTGCCAGACACGGTCGAAAGCCTGCTGGATGTCGAGGAAAGCAGCCGCACAGTACTTTCTCTCTTCAAGGGCTTGACGAATTGTGCTGCATACTCTGTGGACTTGTTCTGTGGTGGAATGGTATCGTCGAAAGCCGAATTGATGCTCGGGGATCACGCATCGTGTTTCGAGTTCAGGTATCATTCGACTTAGAAGGATTTTTTCGAATACTTTAGACACGATTGGAAGGAGACTGATTGGGCGATACGAGGTTACATCATTTTCCGGTTTGCTCTCTTTAAGTATCATTATAATTAGTGATATCTTCCACAACGAGGGGTAGTGTCCTGTTCGAAGAATAGCATTAAAGAGCATAGTTAAGAACACGATTGCCTTTCTGGGTAGTTCAGTTAAGACTTTTTTGGTGATTAAGTCATATCCGGGCGCTTTGTTGTTGTCTAGGTCTTTTATTTGTTTGCAGATTTCGGCTGGACTAACTGCTCGAATCGGTAAGTCAAGCTGGTGCGGTATATAATAACAAGGTCCAGGCGCGGGATTTTTTATTAAGTCGAGGTAACCTTTGTTAATGTAATCTTTAATTGTAGCGTTATAGTCTTCGCGAAGCTCTGGAATGCTGTCTAATTTTTTCTCCAGGCTTAATAAGCGTGACTTGGCCCTAGTATCGGAGCGACCGAGCTCAGTCGGTGAATATTTAAATGGAAGAGCGACCGTATATCTACCGGTATTATCGCGAGTCAAGGTTTCTTTAAAAATGCGTTCACATGCGGAGTCATCGGAATTAAAATGTTTTTTAGCGGGGACACTTTCAAGCTCCCAAAAGCGTTGCGTTAAATTCTCTAAAGTGGGTTCGGGTTCCGTCATAATATGAAAAGAGCGTTCGTCACAATAAGTCGTTGACGACGGCAGCGGCGGCGGAGCGATGCATTCAGCTTTGCCCATAATAACGTACCCTAATGAGGTTTGTACGCCTACGGCGGACGAAGTCGAGGACATGACCTTGCGATTCCCTAGCAAAAATGGGAATAACTCATTACTAATGAGACAATCTATATCAGCGGGTGTATGAAAATCTTCATCAGCCAGCGGTAAATCACGTAAATGTTCTAAGTCATTCGTGTTTACAAAGGCGTTCGGCATTTCTTCCGAAATAGTATCGATAACTCGCGCGTTTATCGTATACTTACAGCGTGTGTCAAAGCGAGACAGCATAGTAAATTTAGCGTAGCCTATCACAGGCTTTTCTGCGAGACCTACCTATACCCCGAACAGTCGAAGGCACGTCTGAAATATTTAAATTCAAGCGATCACAACAAGATTTTGTGATAAAATGACTTGTAGAACCAGAGTCTAAAAAGACACGGACTTTAAACCGTTCTCCGTTTTCATTGAAAGCGTATACAACCGCTGTCGGCAATAAAACAATTGAATTGTTTACATTAGAACGCGTTGCGCTAGTAAACGCAATATTATTTTGCATAGAAGGCGAGGGAGTGAGCGGCGGCTGAGCGGGGCGCGCGGGGTGCACGGCCGCTTGTCGCTGTGAGGACTGAATGGGGGACTGCGCGTGTGTGCGTGGCCCAGACGCGGGCTGCTGTATTTGAGACGCGCCGACGGGCGAGTCGTGAGGCACCGTTACGGTAGAAACTGGTTCGATTCTTGATGCATCATAATGTAATTTTGTATGATGCATGCGGTGACAAATAGCGCATCTGTTTTGTGATTTACAAATTTTTACATGATGAAAGCCCAAACAGTTAACACACATGTTATGGTTCCTCACAAAATTATTCCTCAAATTAGGATCAAGCAAAAGAAACTGTTCACATTTATACAGGGGGTGGCTACTATCATTTTTGCAGTAGGCACACTTGGGAAAATGATTATTATTATTGTTTATAACAAATGATTGTGCAATATTTTTTGAAGTTTTATTTTGTAAATAGTTATTGTTTTTATTTATGCTTTGAGATGAATTTGGTTTGTTGTATTGATTTTTATTATTATATGTAAATGTATTTGATTTTGAAGACCTTGTATTACAAACAACATGAATTTTGCTTTGTTCTTTAACAAACTTTACAAGCGATTCAAATTTAGGAATTTTTACATCTCGTTGAGACTGCTCGAACAGCATAACAGTTTCTTTGTCAAGTTTTGTAATAGCGAGGTGAGTGAAAATAAAATCAGCTAGATCACCTATATCTAACTGATCTAAAGCGGCTTGAGCGGAACAAAAATGTTCAAGGAATGCATCCAAAGAGTTTTGAGATGGGAGTTGATTACCCTTGAAGTTTAATATTTGTTCTAGATACATAATAGCAAGCGTGCGTTTGTCTTGATATTTATCCTTAAGAGAATTCCACAAAATATTATAATTATCAGCAATGGGAGGTATGCCTGCACAAACTGCTAGTGCTTTACCTGAAAGTTTGCCAATCAAATATTGGACCTTTTCAGCATTAGATAAGTTTGGATTAGTATGAATAAGAGCTGTAAAATTTTCATAAAACAAAGACCATTTATTTGGGGAGCCATCAAAGCTAACAAGTTCTAATGCGGGCAGTTTTCTATTTAAAATGTCAAAATTTTTGTTAGGTTTCTCACCTTCAGGTTTGACAGATAAAAGATCTGTTTCTACGGACTTGATATAGCAATACAACTCATCAAAGGCAATCAACTTTTGAAAGCTAGGAATAGCTTCTGGTTTTTCAGACATCTCTGCAATGTTTAACTGTTCCGTCACTTCAATAAATTCTTTGCGATGGTGTTCTAATGACTTTACACTTACAAGGAATTTAGACCTATGTTTTACATCCGAAATACATAAACTGCAGTCATACAACCTTTGTACTATAGTAAAGATACTTTGTTGCTTTGCTGTCAACAATATAATACGATTAGCGTTGTCGCCTTTGTCATCGTTCTTCGACATTTTGGAATGTTATTCAGTCAAAATATAAAACAGAGAAGTAAGAAATATTATGTAGGTAAGTAATATGTACTTAGGTGTAGAATGTTCTAGTTTAATTGATTGGAATTGGAAAGATTCCGAAACTTCCAGAAACGACAACGACAAAAGTATGACACTTATTTCTTTGTTAATAAAGCTTAAAATAGCGTGCGGTATAAGTTGGAACAGGTTGAACAATTTAAAATGGCGGGCACGGCGGTACGTTAAGCGTGTTTGTTCGCACAATGAAATGGATTTTGAAACGACAAAATATGACGAAATACTATGATTTCAACTTAAAATATAGTTGGAAATGCGGTAAAATAGATATTAGCGACTGTTTATATACAGTATAAACGCGGATTGCGTGGGAATGCGGGTTACTGAGTAACCAAAGTAAGCGTGTAAGTATTTAAGGTTAGCGGTTTTTTGTATTGAAAAAACAGAACAAACAATCAAGCGAATGATGGATCTTTGTAAAAGGAATCCAGGGAGAAGGACCAGAAAATGGAGAGAGAGGATGGTGAAAATAAGCGACTTACTTGGTAGTATTAAATTTCTTCGATAGGGCTGGAACTTTTCTTCTCTCTTCATTCACAAAATGTAATTAAGTATCACTTGTTTTTGATTTACGTTTAATCACACGCGAAAACGACCGGCCGGCCTATAGGTATTAATTATTTTCTTTTTAGGTTAGCGAGCGATGCTATGATATTTGACACATTAGAGAATCAAGACTAACTTGTAGTGCAGATCGTCTTTGACTGATCTATGCGACGTCATCGTCGATGCTGTTTCTTCTGCGCTTAGGGAAAGGAAAAGGATGGAAGCGTTGATTGAATTGCGTATTCAGTTTAGTTAAAGCGGGAACATTTGAATTTGAACATTTTTGTAAATAGAAGGTGTATTGGAGTTAAATTGTGCGTACAATGGCGCTAACATATAGTGTATGTATAATATAATAAATCTATACATTGAAAAACACATTTAATTCGAAATTATTAGTAAATATTACCGAATTTCGTATAAAATGTACCTACTTAGAAATAAATAAAGTATAGGTAGGTTAAAGGAAATGTGTGAAAACAATATTTGTCAAAATATAAATAATGTATTTTAGTATTGGTTTTTACTACTTATATTGTTGAAAAAAAAATTTTTTTTCTATTTTTGTATTTATTGGCCATTGTAATTTGATGATATGACTAGGTGCTGAAATTGAGACTTTACAAAAAAGATACATCATACCACTTAATAGGAGATCTCTACGTACAAGTTTTAGTAAGAAGACCACTACTGAGACGTGGGTGACAAACCGCCCATTGAATAAACTACATTACAATAGCCTAAATATGTATATCCTGTATAAGTTGCACTAAGACATACACAGGCGCGAACTGTAGAAGTGATCATGAAGTAGTTAGCTTTTGACAGCAGATCACTGCTACCGAAGAGCTTGAAGTTTAAAAGGTGGCCTAGATTTGTAGAGAAACCCGATAGAAGACCTGGCAACAATGAACCAAAAGTATTAAAAGCAGCAGATATTACTATAGACGACAATGATAATATTGACACCATTTGGAATAGATTGAAAAATGTGATTCTCTCGGCAACGGCGTAAGAAATGCCCAATACTAAATGCCCCTAACAAAGCATGGATAACACAAGAAGCATGGTGTGCCATAAAAGACCAAAAAGAACTGCTAAGAGGTGGTGTTGACTCTGTAGACACAGTATACAAAAAGGACCCATACAGCAAGAGAGGGAAGGGAATGTAACGACTAACTAGACTCTATCTGTCAGGAAATCGAAGATCACGCGCAAAAATATTAAACCAAGAATCATTATTTAGACAAAATAATCACAAGAGAATTCAAAGCAAGAATATGGGCCATATAAAATGAACAATGAAAGCTAGACGAAGTTGAAGAAAGATGGAAGTAATGATTATAATCAATAGAACCGGCCAACTCTCGAGGACAACTTTCCGGAGAACTTTTGGATATAGAAGTGATAAACGAGTTTATTTACCTTGGATCGCTGCTGCTAGCTGACCAGGGATGTATGCGAAAGATCATATAACGACCCTTAAAGTATGACTTGTAGTAAAAGCCAAAATAGTACTTTACAGGAGAAGCAAAAAACTAAAATGGTCAAATTTAATTAATTCATAACTTTTGAAGGAATAAAGTTATATTGACCCCGATAGGTTCATTTTTGTTAGATCTTGACTCCCTTTCATATTAACAAACTTAGTTTCTTGTAGCTCTAATAGTTTCAGAGATAGAATGGCTTCTACTACAAAATAAAACTGCTCTTACTGGCTCTAACGACATATTTTTTAAGGTACGGGGTTTTCGTCTGTTGTTAATTTTGTTATAATAGTCACTAATAACAGTGTATAATGTATCAAAAGGGTATTTAGCCTTAATTTTATCAAAGAAGATTGTAATATATTGTAGTAAATGCAGAACATTTTTGGCAGTTTGATCTTAAATTGTACAAAATATTTATGCAATGGCCTCAAAACTCACCCAAATAAACGGCTTTTGGCCTTTTATAACAGACTATATAATTTCATAAAAGACCCTAGTAAAATTACGATAGATATTCGTTTTAATGTAGGTTTTTCAGTGAAATCACAGAACATTTAAAAGAGGTTAGAATGGCGATAATGCGCCGTCCGTATGAAATCCGGTGTCGCCGATTCCACCCCACCTTTCACCTCCACTACATCTGTACTTCAATAAAGATGAAGTTTACGCACATATTTGCAATTTCAAATCTAGCCAATCATAGCGCCGCTCAATCACGCGATTTCAAATGGAAATGAATCATACGCATGCACGCATACCGATGTACATTTTTATAGCTATGTGTGAGTTAGACAGCGCGATCGCGTCTTTGCGTGGAGTATGAGCGTTTTGCTCATAGTTTTGGCGCGCCGGCCCCGCCCACATTGCCTTTCTAACCTCTTTTAAATGTTCTGTGAGTGAAATACTTGTTTTTTGTAACTAAACCGTAATCAAAAATCATAATTTAACTGCTAATTAATAACTTATTGTGTTGCTATTCGTTATTGGTAATTTTTGTACCTGTTAATAAAATAAACTTTTTTTCCTACTAATTAACCAAAATTAAAGGCAGTTTTTTTACCATTAAAAACCACTATCTTACATTAAACAAATATTTCCAACAAATTTTTGTGCAATAAGTTTAAAATTTCACAGGAAAGCTAAACTTTTTCAGTGCCTAGTCTAGAATACAAATATCAAAAAAGTAAAGCAAATTTATGAATTTCAGTTAAGAATAACTGTGTAAATGTTTCATACAGTATAATGTCAAATCGCTAACCATTTCCTAGAGTTTTTCTTTGGTAAAATCAAAATTATTTTTAAAATTATTTACAAGTGACTATTAGATCGACATGAAAAGTTTGTTGTTAATGCCCGTGAGAGCAGTTTTATTTTGTAGTAAAAGCTTTACTATCCTATAACTATAAGTCATTATGGAAACTATTGTGGTAATTAGGACAAAATGATTCTGTTATTTTTTTTGTGTTGTTACTAGCATTATGTAGTATAAGCCAAACAAATACAAGTTTTGTCTTTTAAAACACAATTTTTAAAATTTCACTGTCAAAATTGATCATTACGACTAATTAAAAAAACTAAAACTGGTTTTGGATGTAAATCAGAGTGCGTTGTAAAAGACACTTTTATTCGAATTTAAAGATTTTAAAAATACAGATCGATAGAGCTTGAAAAGCTGATTCCAATGGTATTAAAAACTCATTTTGGCCAAAATGGCGTTTACGACAAGTCATACTTTAAGGGTCGATAAGCGGAATCAGATGGAAAAATCACCTGACGCGTTTATAGCGAGACAGGAAGGTCTCAATTAAGACCAAAATCAACTAGTCCGAACTTTGATATTCAGATAATTCAGACTATGGTTGTAGGGGTAAATAGAGATTTCGCGGCTGATCTCCCAGTCGTTGGTGTGACCAAGCTACGACCATCACTGACCTTCCTGTTGCAACCGCCCCATGGATAGCCGAGAACTGAGCAAGGTGGCGAACATTTTAGAGGGAAAGTTATTGTAGAAGGAGTAGTAGATTTTATTGTTTCACTATTTTTTTGAGTGAAAAAAAGCATATTCTATTCTACTTTATTTTAATTATTTTGTATTAAATTCACATAAATATCCTGGCATAAGTATGTAACTTATAAAAATATGCAAAGTATTACTGTGTAAGTAACAACATATACACAGTTATGAACGGAAATTTTAAAAATAACGGGGCGAAAAGTACGCGTATAAGTATGGAAGAGGCACATCCATAGTTATTCAAGGCGGTTTTGTCAAAATTGAAAAGATGAACATTATACGATTTAAAAAAAAAATGCCTTATGATGAAGTTAGATTTTTTTTTTAATTTTCTAATAGATTTGGGTACGCTAGTAGTAAGGATGTGTGGGTTCTGGATCACTCTCGCCGAGCCATGCTCGCCCGCGTTTCTCGATCTCTGATTTTGGGCCAATTTTGGCGGATTGGGAAAATCGCGGGTTAAAAAAAAAAAAAAAGGTTGTTTGATATCAAACTAGGGGTATTGCCCCCCATCTAAGACGATAGCACCGACTCCCAGCTCTCTATCTCACACGGTTTCCGAGATATAAAATGCATATGCTCATGAAATACAGTCAATGGAAAGGGTCGGCTACCTGGCTATTGTCCTTTAATTGGGGTTCGCTTTTGTTAACCGCGACTCGGATTTTTGATATCACTCTCACTTGCGCAATTGCTGCACGCTCCCGAACGCAGCATTAACTAGCGTGTATGTTAACGATGTATTTGTCGCCTATTACATAATAATATGAACATGTTATCAAAAGCGATTTAGGTACCTATACCCATAAATGGGGGTGTAACATTGTTAAGCACCGATCGCAGCCCTGTTTTTTCACGCGCACTAGCTGTCTGATCCCGCCTCTATTACTTCTGCGGCCTTTATCTACCACGTCTTTTTAACATAAATCTAACCTAACCTAACCTAGCCTTGATTAGCGAGTTGATTAATAAGCAGATTATTAATTAGGGCGCGAATCAAAATCAAGCCGCGGAGGCCTGTTCTTATTGGATTCTGACCTGGCGCGGCCTTATCAATCACGTATTTATAACATAACCTAATCCAACCTAACCTACCCGAACCTAACCAAACTTAACCTAGCTTTTTATTAGCGAGCTAATTAATTAGGAGATTATTATTTAAGGCATGAATCAAACTCATCCCGCGGGAGTCTGATTTTGTTGATTTTAAACCTGGCGCGGCTTCATCTACCACGTCTTCATAACATAAATCTAACCTAACCTAACCCAGCCTTTATTGAGGGAGTATTTCATTAGAGTGTTATTAATTAGGGTGCGAATCAAACTTAACCCGCGGAGCCTGATTTTCGTGTAATTTAGACCAGCTTATCGTATTCCAATAGGCTGTTTTCGTGACTATCTCGTTTATATAACCAAAACGGCCACTAACTCACATCTCTTTTTTCAATTGTATTAATGTCTTTGTACATACTTGTGCAATATAAGTTTCTTTTTTTGCCATCCCTTTAAAATTGTGTATTCCTTTGCTAAATCTAATAGGGCAAGTTTATGGTGGCTATTGATGTGAAGCGGCAGCATTGTCTTTATGAGCGGACGCCAACTCTTAACTCTTTCTCCAATTGTAAAAAGCCTTTATTCTCGACTTGCACAATATCAGTTTACAAGTTTGTTTTTTTCTTTATTGCATAACGTTTTGTTGTCATCCTTTTGAAAATTTTATCCTGTCGCGTCGACTGAATATAAAAGAACTATTTATTGTAAGCTAGTTTGAATAGGTCCGCGAACATTTATCTTATGAAGACATTTTTTTTATGATGGTGTAACGTGTAAGGGACTGATTTATTGCTTTGTTTTCGTCCTCTAAAAATGCACCTGATTTCGAAAGTTGATCGAGTTGCGACACGTTCGTACGATTGATGTGAAGGGACACCATTGTTTTTATAAATACAAATTTTTACCTGATGGTGTAAGGGACTGGTTTATTGTGCTGAATTCACAATGCATTCAACTTGTCGTGACATGTATTCCCCACTGCGACCACCCTAAAGCTGCTAGAGCAGTGTTATAAAAGCGAACCCTACTTAGCTCATCCTATTCAGTTTGTGAGTGACATTGAAGCAGCCAGCGCAGCGGTCGGAAGATCTCCTCCAATTCAACTATGGATGTAAGTAACTTTAACTACCTATCACTCATAATATGTGTACTTTATGTTGTTTTCGTTATCCATCTTAAATAACCACTATACTGTGGTTGTATACTTATTAAACTAGTACCTAGCGGTATGGTTTTGACTCTAGCTCTCCACCGTTAGCCGAATGTAAATATGTAATAGTTCAATTAGGATCTTACTATACTTGTTAACCTGTTTTCATGTCAAAATTTCTCGACAAACTATAAATAACGTGTACCTTTATGCTTATTTCACAGTTTCAAGATAACACCTTCAAAAGCTACTACTTTCCTGATTCCCCCGATGGTGATGACGCTGTGGACTCATTGGTGATTGATGTTAAGAAAAAGGCATCGAAAAGAAGCAACAACATTGAAGCATTCTTTGAAAAACCAAAAAAGAAAAAAAGGGCCGCGACTCAGTCTTCAAGTGTATCGACGGCTTGCGATGATGGTGTATCATATATCGCGTCGAGTGAAAATGAGGGCATAACCGCATCTCATTTCGTCAAAATTGAAGTTTACGACATGAACAAGATCCGCAACATCTCACCTATGAACTATTGGAAACACGCAGACGTTCGTGTCAAGTATTATGCGCAGTCTGAGGATGATAAAAATTATCAAAGCGCGAGAGATATAATATATCTCATAACAAAACAACTCGCCGTGAAACGGGACTGCTGCAAATATTATATCGAACGCAAGCAGGAAGATGCAAAATAAACTAATTATATGCCAACAAGAATCTCACGGACACAACAAGTCGCGACTCGTCATTCCTCGAGGCATTGTAAAACAACAAAAAAGGCGGGCAAACAATATCGCCACCCCACTCCACACCATATATAAGCGTTTCGACTTGTGCAACATTTATTCACTCCTGTTTTCACCGTCGTCGCGTCGTCGTTGTTAGAAGAAAAGTCAAAATGATTCTTGATACAGAAGGCATAATTTTACTCGGAAAGGATCATGTTTTAAAAAAACACCATAAATTCATCCGGTTGTGGTATATACACGGAACGTTACCGCAATCCATGGTTGAAGACGAGGACATAAAACCATATTATACTCTATGCGATGGACACTATTACAACCAAGAGGACGACATCGATGGGGTTTGGACAGTTAAGGCCTATTGCCCAACGTGCGAGGAGAATCGGAAGGGCGGAGAGGACCGACTCTACGGATATTCTCGCCAAGAATCTCCAATACCTGAAGCTGAGCGACGTGTGAACCCACTCCTGCTGGATTGGAGTGAAGAAGAAAACGCAGAAATTGCGGAAATTATGAGAAACAGTGACAGTGGTATCCCCCTATCGCCATCGCTTTATTCCCCCACAATGGTTTAGTTTTAAGTTTGTGTACTTCATTTTAATAATAAATATTTTTTAATTTTAATTTGTTTGTATTTTTTCAAATCTCTACATAAATAAAACAAAGTTTACGTCTAATTAATCTTACTTTATTTTTTGTTTATTCTTAATCTAATTACAAAGTATAAGTATTGAATTATCTTAAGATTACCTATGAAAATAGACATCAAACATTTTCTTCAGTAAAATATCATTGTTCACTGTATCTGATGTAAACATATTGGTGAAATCCTTTAAGCTCATACCTCGATATTTAAAGTACAAATACATAAGACAATATTCACCACAGAATGATGAAAACAAACTTTGAATAACTTTGCTATTATAAATCCATCTACGTGAGTTTCTTCTCAAAAATGCTAAATGACTACCATCTGGCTTTCGACCGAAGGTGTCGAAATATTCTCCAATACCATTATCATTTATGAAAATTGCGATCCAATGTGAACCCGGCTTTGTGTCAGGATCCAAGTTACTAATTAGATAAATAGGATTCGTCATGTACATTGGTAACCGATTGGCTGCAAATACATTATACGTCAGAGAATGATGTATCGTATCTAGATATTTACTGATATCGAGAGTATTCATTATTTGTCTTTTATTGTGACTAACTAATTTAAGAGCAAATTATATTATGATTACATATGAACAAAAAGTCGTCTTATATACTATAGTACATCTAACTACTGAAGTCAACACTTACATTTCTATTTTTATCAATTTCAATTAAGTTATCAAATTCAGCATACACAATACAATTAATTGTTTCAGATAGAGCGTTTTCAAATCTTACTTCTAACCTAACACTTCCATGTTTAACTAGGTTCCAGTGGGAAGTCGAACTTGCGGATAAGTCAGGGGTTAAATCAAAGGCCATCAAACAATATCCCTTCGCATACCTATCCTTATTAATACCATTGCCTTCATTCAAAAAATGAATACCAGTCCCTGAAAATAATGTGTGAAACATGCTTGTATGTAACCCACTGCTAAATTGGGGTTGTAGTGCCTTTGAGGGAATTTGTGTACCATCAATATATAAACTAAAAGTATTTATACCATAATTGTCAAAATCAAAGGGGTTTTTGGTAAAACTTCCGTTGAATGCCGTATTGTTAACAAACCCTATGATACACCTCTTCGGTATTTGTCCGAGAAATACATTATCAAGTGTTTTTCCTTGGACACCAGATGGAATAGTTAACACTTTTACCTCGGCTCGTGTAATAGGATATTTTGCAGTTGTACTAGCCAGAACCTTCTGATGAGCAAGCAGTACACTCGGATTAATGCGAGCTTTACGAATCATTAGCGTTGCATCCGTAATCGACACTTTTATTTTAATATCATTTGACGCAGCCATGAGGTTAAAGGATTCTCTAGATCTAACTAGTTTTACACACATTTCGACTCCATTAATCAGAAACTTATCCTGATTAAAAACATCCGCATGTAAATGTCCAATCATTTCCACTTCCTTGCTGTCCTTCACACATTTTAGCCTCGCTGCGAATCCTTTATTGTTATCATCAGCGTTATTCATTTTTCCAGCAGTGTCTTCATACCACATCGCACATGTGAGATGCGACTCTTTCGCCGGTGGGCCATAATTAAGTAATGTCTCAATGTATGCTCGATATCCATAAGTATTGTTCGGGGGAGATATTAGTTTTTGATTCAGATAGATATTTACCTGACTGAATAGTGAATGAAGCCAGTTATTTATGGGTGCAACAGGCGTTGTATCAGAGTTCAAAGCTGTTAAATCTTGGTTTAATATCTTAGCTTTGATATGAAGCATCGTGTGCGACAAGTCGATATAGTCATCCCCAGATCCAGGAACTTGAAATTCTATTGGTCCATCGTCACTTAGAGATGAGATAGGTTTATAATGAATCCATTGTCCACTTTCTATGCTTGTTTGAGTCGATGGTAAAGCAAATAAATCCAATTCCGACTTAGCACATTCACAAGAATTATGATGTAAAAATGACATTTTGTTTTTTATGAAAATATATCGTTGTAAGATAAATTCTTATTCTTCCTAGGCTTTTTCGCTGCGCTCTCCTTCAATTTCAGTGATTGAATGAGGTTTCGTTTGCTTCGTGCTTTAGTTTTATACCCTGATCCGTTCATCACTCTTGAAATTTTAGCATCAGCCTTAGTTTTTAAATTGGATGTGGCCTCTTTAAAGCGATTTGTAACAGATTCGTTTAAAGGCTTAGCACTTACTATGTCAGATAGAAGTCCCATCCCTGCATTCAATGCTTCCCTACCTACAACTTTAGCTCCATTAGATATTAGCGGAAGAACTGATCGAAACAGACCCCCCAAGAAGCTACCTATGCCATGACCACGCTGATGAGGTACACCTTTGTAAATTACTCCAACGCCAGTCCCCGCTTGATGAGAATAATAGTGGTGATATGGGCAAATACCATTATTATTATGTTTTACATACATGTTAATTATTTACGTTTGAAATGTAGTTTAACACAGCTCGTCCCGAATTGAAATGGTATATGTTCACCAGTGTTTGATCTTATATCTATCTCTATTGTATCAAATTCTCTTCGCATGACAGGAATATAATGAGGAGGGGAAAAAATATGCATTTTGCTCGAACCATATACGTATTTTACGGGGTCTAAAGTTATAATTCTTAACAAAGGACTCATGACATCCCCCACTATTTGAGGTTCCACTATGTCGCAATAAATGTAAAGTTGTGACGGTAAGCCTAGATAAATATTAGCCGGAAACTTTCCGGTTTTTTTGTGTGCTACATTAGTATAAGGATCAAATCCAAGTTGTAGACTCAATTTTGGAGAGAAGTTCAATGAAGTTAAATTATTTGTATCTCCGGTAAGAGTAACTAGTTTGGAAATTTTGTCTTGTCTCAATTTGAAAGTCTCTCTTGAATTAAGAGCTGTTATAACATCTTGTATATTTTCGTAACTGGAAGTTGGTATATGACTCTTGTATGTAATTAAAGAAACTTGGCCGTTTTCATTAGGATCTTGCACTCGTTTAGTTATGTACGTAATATTATTATTTTCTTGCACGGTGAAAATAGTACAGGGATACTGAAACTCTACGATTCCCACTAACCATTCACCTTCTAATTTAATGGATTTAGGTAACTTTGTTGAAAAATTTGCCGTCTTATTATCAGGAAAGTATGGCGCGGAGCTATTACTTGGTAAAGTTAAATAGAATTCTTCGTCAATCATGATTTTTCCAGAGAAGATGCTAAAACCCAGGTATTAAATTTATTGGGATAACCTTTCCACTTCACAAATAATTCCTTTCTGCGACCAGAGTAACGAGTGCCTAGTATTTTATCTATTTTATATTTAGCGGTGGGGTCATAAATTACCTTCTGCAATTCTCTCTCATAAAAAGTGCCAATTATATTTTCATTTTGTAGGTCTTTTATTGAATAAACAACCCATGGAGATCTCTCTATAACCGAATTAATGACGAATACTTCATCACTCCAGTTGGTTTCGTAACCCTTTTGAAAAATGTGTTTATATTTAGTAATCCTAACATGATCACCTACTTTAAATTTTGGTGGATTCCTATTTTTCTGAGTTTTATTTCCTTTTTCTTCGTATAAATTTCGCCATACCGTCATAATGTTATCGGAATTAACATCACAGGGGCACATTTTAATACTTCTGTGAAAACTGTGGTTATATGAGTGAAGTAAATCTTGAAGAATATCCACGTATCGATTTGTATCATTATGTGTAAAATATCGCCACATCTTCATTTTAAGCGTACGTTGGAATCTCTCCACTATGCTAGCTTTGATATCCGGATTATTCGTTGTATAATAATTTATACCATGTTTCAATAAAAATGATCTCACATCTTTTGAAATGAATTCAGTACCTTTATCTGATTGCAAATGCCTAGGAGTAACCTTAGCTTCCAAAAATATATCTTCAAAAGATTTTTTTATAGATTCAGAATTCTTTGATCTAATTGCTCTTGCAAATGCATATTTGCTGAAGACATCAATCACACACAATATAACCATCGTTGAACTCACTATAGGATCGCATATCACTTAAGTCAGCTTGCCAAAGTTCATTTAAATTTGATAGAATATACCTGTTTCTAGGGAATCTTCGATGGACTGGTTTGTGCAAGGTGTACGTATCCTGTGATTGTAACCATTTTTGTGTTTCATATTTGGACATTTTATTTTTCATTGCTTCTGATAGTTTATTTGCACTACTATATCCAGCTGGGTGAGACACGTCATAATAAATATTGTTTATTTCTAGTAAGGGGTCCATTTGTCCCAAGTGATTTTTTTTCTTTTTCTAGGTTCCGCACTGGCTGTTGGCGTGCGTAATGGTGTGGAATAATTCTCAGGCGTGTGTTTTGAGCCTTTATAGATATCTTCAAGGGTTTTGTCTATAGTGGGGCTTTGGGATAGTGAGATTATATACGTTTGTCTTTTTTTATTTCCTATGTAACTCATAGGTACTTGTAAATCTTTAAGGACTATTCCGAAATCTGTCCATCCGGCTGGAGAACTTTTACTACTGGGTTTTATGAAATCAGTAATGAGATCGACAATATTGCTTTTATAAACTTCTCTGTTACCAATAAAAACAGTGCCCTTCTCGTTCCAGTGAATTTTATCCTTATTGTTTAAGAGAAAATCTAACAAAAGCTCACCTTTCAATTTGTATGTCTTTGGTAAAGTGGTTAGTATCTGTGATTTTGTGTAGAGGGTTATGAGGGGCCTTTCATCGTCTGAGCTTTTTTCAGGTTTGACTGGTTCTTTTATTGTATCATCTTTGCTTTCTATAGGCAGTATAGGTATCTGTAATGGTTTACGATCCTCGCCGATATGATGAAGGTATCTTTGCAGAGTTTGTAAATATAGTTGCCATTTTTCTCTGTCATCGATTTTAGTTTTTAAGATTTTGTGCATTTCTTCATCCAAACGTGTTAAATTTTTAGCACAGCTATTGTCGCCACCTGCTCTGAGTTTTTCGACAACATCAGGCTCAATTAAAATCATTTTCTTGACGTTTTCCATTTTGTGATTTTATTTTACAATAGCTCCTAGTAATGCGCTGAGTACGGACCCGAGAATAATAGGTAAAAACGCTCCACCTTTCTGTATAATAACCTGTTTTCTTGATTTATCACATCCGCTTTTTGACACCAACTTTCTTAATATACCTTGATGTTTTTTTAGTTTGCGTTTGTCCTTGTCCTTTAAAGGTACTCTACCTTTTAAAACATTGAAAATACATTCAACAATACAATTTATTTCCTCACTTCCACAAAACTTTAACAAAGCTTGTCTATACTTAGGTTTTAAAGTTAATAGTGCTTGCAGTAAATTTTTATGAGACCTAACTCTTCTTGTCATCGTTTCTTATATTAACACTATTTGTCAAGAGCTGAGTTAGACTGCGTCGGTAGAAATGAAGCAGTTTAATTTACAAATGTTGAATATGGTTTCTCTTGTTTCTTTTATGATTATTTTTCCTTTGACAAGATTTAAAATGCACTCACAAATTTGTTTTATTTCATCATCATCACAGCATTCTAGCAAAGCTTCACGATATTGTGGTTTAATAATGTGTAGTGCTTTTAGTAAATTTTTTGGATGCGGGGTTTCCACTTCACTCATTTTCTTGTACTGACTAAGATAGTTTGTTGTGCATCATATTTATACCCCCTTTTGGGTACATAAACTGTACAGTGATTGTCAAATGGAAATATTTTAGTTTTAAAACGACAAACATCATTAGTATTTTGTTTGAGGTCTATTAAAATATATCCGTGAGCTCGAGAAGTTGCGTCCTTGTAGGCTTCTTCAACAAATTTTGTATTGTCTGGGTAGACTTGACGAGCCAAATAACGTATCTGTGTTCTGTCTCTGGGATTTTTGAAATAAATTATGTAGCTTGAATTTAGAGATATATCTCGTTGCCCTTTTCCCTGATGAAATAAGTTTTGTGTGATGTAGAAAACGCTAAGGTTTCTGTGATGGCTACCTTTTGTGAAAATATCAACTATTCGACCATCTGATTCCCTCATAAGGTCGTCAATTATCAAAAGTCTAGGACATTTACCATCAAACATATTCAAATCTGGAATACCTTGACTGTAATTTACATTGTCTAAATTGTATAAAGGTTGCATTTCATCATAACACCATATCACTTCCGAAAATTGCTCATTACAAACTTCCTCACAGTGTTTTAAAAAATTTGTTACGAAATTTGATTTTCCGCACCCGCTAGGGCCCGCTACTATAGCCGTGAAAGGGTGAATAAAATGAAACATTATATCAACCCAAATAGCGTCTATACCCGGAGGTTGATTAGCCAAGAATGAAATAAAATAAATAAAAGGAAATTTTTACATAGAGAATCATTATTTTATTTATTATCAATTATTTATTTACAACACATTACATAAAATTACACGTAGATACAATAAAAATTACAAGTAAAAGGTTAAAGAAACAAGAACTTCACGAGAACATTACAAACATGGACTTAAACTAAGTTATTCTAGAACTACGGACACATAGGTAGGCAAATCATTTAATTCTATAATGACCCCAAGCGTAGGTATCAGTAGAGTCTCCTATAAAATATCGCTTGGTGTCATTATAAGATAGGGAAATTTTGTTTATTTTTTGTGTGTGGAGCACATGTTTTAAACTTCTAATTCTACACATTTCTGATATCTTTATTTCTCTGCCAAATAAACATGCTTTATACATTTCCATGTTCATGTTTTTAGTAACAGTTTTACTCACACCTTTGGCTTTAGCTGTCGTTTTGTGATCAACATTAATTGCATACATTTTCGACCTTAACCCCACAAACTCTCGTAAGATTTTCCCATTGTTTTCGTCTTTGAAAAAACCTAACTTCTTTTTATTTGCTAGTTGGAAACCAAAGATATTGTTAGGTGGATAGTCGGACGTATCGAAATAATTAATTATGTCACTTCGTGTATCTTTATAAAAGTCATCGGTAAATATATGATAAATAAAGCTGTCCGTATCAGTGTACAGTAATTTAGCGTTTTCGCCATATTTTGGTTTGATATATTTATAATGAAAATTATACATTAAAGTTTTAGAGATATCCAATACACAAAATCCCAAATAAATGGGCTTGTTATAAAATAATTTAGTTTTTTTTAACTGAACGGCGACCAATGAATCAGAAAATATAGAGAGGCTGTGAAATTCAGGTCGAGCGACCAAGCTTTGTGCACCCACTGTTTTACCGTGATTTTCCCAATGTGTTAATAACTTTACATTGACCCTTTTTTCAATATTTTCCATCGTTTTACCAAACACGGAATTGTTCATCAATTTATAGAAGTCTTTTTCGAACTCATTTTTGGCTAAAGTTCTTAATTCTGTATTAAGGTCAATATATTTCTTTAACCATGGACTTTGTTTAAATTGTAGCACTCTGTGAACTTTGACCAGCTTCATACCTAATTCTATACACTGGATCAGATTTCTATAATGTATAACATATTTTTTTTTACTATGCAAATTAGGAACCAACTTCTTATCTTTGCTACCTCCGATAGCAACAGTTTCGGGGCATAATGGAAAATCTGAATGTGAATCATGAAGGTTTTCAGGGTAGTCGAGATCTACTTCTAATATGTATCCTACAGCAGATGTGGGGGAGACTAAAAAATGTGTGTCAGGGCTAACCCATTTAAAGTCGCCTTCAGGTAGGTACTGTGACATTGCCCACCCATAGAGGTTATTTGCATCTAGATACATTAAATAGGATTTTGGTATATTGGGATTAAAATCATCGAGATATTGGTTATTAGCCCTACCGTATCTGTTACAACATACAGAAATGCCACCCCTTATACCCGATTTGATGAATGCGATTTTATCAAAATCATTGAACAATTCTAATTTAATTTTTGTGTATTTCAGCATTGCATCCCAACTCAAGCCAGGTGCTGTATAATACTGAGTTGGATCTAAATCATACGTATTAATGCACACATTCCGGAAGTTTTCAAAAATATCTGTTAACAACATGACGTCAGTTTTCAAGTAAATGTTTGAATAATCTAACAAATTTTTACAATTAAAATGATTCCAAACATCCTGAGCATGAATATAATCGTTATCTGATATATATGCACCAGTCAAAGAACTATAAAATTGTTTTTCATCAGGGAGGGACGTAACTTGTAATGAATCATAAGAACTTAAATATTCATATGGAAATACACCTTTTTTTATTAATCTACGAAAGTCGCTTTCTATAGGAAATTGTTTTTTCATTTCGGTGAATTGATCTTCAGTCAGATTTTTAGCTAAACTATCTAAACTACTTGGCATAAATCTGAAGGAATCTAAAAATCTTATCGATACTATATTACCATTTATGGAAATCTTTTTGGTGAAAGATATATACTTCTCTTTATTTTGAGGAATTATTTCTATTTCACCATCAACAAAGTCCAACGCGTGAACAATAAAATGAGCATCATAATTACTTAAATTATGGAATAGAACTGGAACAAAAGAGGGAATTTTATAATTTGAAATACATTTTTTATGCACAACACCACGAAACTGGCCAGTGTTTGGATCATAATATAATTCACGGTCTGTATTTAACTTATTATCACATATGTAACATAATTTTGCCTGATGAATTTTCAACTTATCGTTCTCGTTAAGCGTTTGGTGTTGTTTTCGAAAACAGTTTTTTTTATGAATTTCAGTCACATCTGTAAGTAAACTTTCCATAAACTTCTTAGCACAATCAGGTCCTGCATAAGTTCGATACTTGGAAAGCCTGTCATCGTATGAGCACTTAATAAAATAACCGTAGCTAAATACTTCGTGTTCATGCGTTGAAATTGTAAATGATTTTGATGAATCGGGGTCACATGATTTTATTGGTTTTAATATGGCTTCAAAATCAGCGTAAATAACAAACGGTAACTTTAGTTTTTTGTCAAATTTGTCGAATTCAATATCCGAGTCAACTCTAGGTAGTTCGATGACTACCTGTGCGCAATCTCTTTCCTGATGTATAATTAAGCTATCTTTGGTTCTGAAATATAGCAAGCAACCATCACAAATATGAATTGCATCTTTCCGATTTGTAATTTGTCTGCTCACTAGGCGCGATAAATTTTGAATTAGACAATAATGATTTCTTAAACCATTTGTCACATACAACAAGTTAATATGAATATCTTTACGACATTTGGTGAAGTACAGGGGCCCCACCACGTTATTACTATTATTTTCCTTATTATACTCTAAGCCGAAAACATTGATACTAATATTATTTTGGGCCTCTACTTTTTTCAAATCCTTCAACTTTACAGGGAAAGAAACACCATCAAAGTTTAACTTATTCACGTTTCTCAAATATGATGTTACCCGATCTTTATTATTATTAACAGGATAGAGAGCAGCAAGTAATGCCCATTTTAGACATTGCACATCATTATTTTTAACATTTACTACAGCTTTTCTATGTTTAATATCGAGGGGTAGGTCAATGTACGAAGAGCCGCGTAAAGGATTAAATTGATTAACGTTCATTTCTAAACACAGTATTTTTTGTAAGGACCAACCGCTGTCTTTTTTTTCAAAGTTCATCATTTTAGAACTAATATCCACACTTAATGAATTTAAATAATCCTCTAATCTATCTCCTATGCAAAGAGACCAGTTGCAAGTTTGAAAGTCGAATGAGTTTTTAATATCTTTGGTTTCCTGAATGAATTCCGCATGAACAATAAAATTTACTTTAATAGCCGTTAATTCTTTTAGGCAATCCTCCAGAAGAAATAACACAGTATTTTTAACGGAAGATATGAACATTTCGGGACTTTTAAGCACATTATTTTCATCAGTATGTGGAGGATGAATGCGATATGTTAATATTCTCGAACCAAAAGCTGTATTGATAATTTCTACGTTGCTAAGACGATGCCTTTGAATTAAAATTTTCTCCTTGTGTGATTTGCTGCGTAAATGATTAGCGAAATATCTTCGACTCACCGCATGATTACATATTTCACAAGTAACAATGTCTTGTTCTTTTAAGTCTCCAGAACTGGTGGATGCTGCGTTTGGTAGTGGTCGTGGAGCTGGTAGTGATGAAGACTCCGCGTTAGAAGGCAGCTTTTGAGTTCGAAGACGTTTTGAAATACTGCTGTTGCTGGCCTTGGCTTTTCGTTTTCCACCAATTTGGAATGGTACTCTACAATGAGATAAAAAAACATAAGTTATAAAATTGGTTAAATTGGTCCTATGTGAATATTAATAAAATAAACTCAAAACAGGGACAAAATTATACTCACACAGTTTGCTTCCCTAAGTCTTGTTCCTCTGCTTCTTGACAAAGTCGACAGAGTTCTTCATTGACTTCATTCTGTAAAGTTTCCATTTTTATACTTGTTCTGGTGTGAGTAAAATTTAACGAGTGAATAAATGTTGCACAAGTCGAAACGCTTATATATGGTGTGGAGTGGGGTGGCGATATTGTTTGCCCGCCTTTTTTGTTGTTTTACAATGCCTCGAGGAATGACGAGTCGCGACTTGTTGTGTCCGTGAGATTCTTGTTGGCATATAATTAGTTTATTTTGCATCTTCCTGCTTGCGTTCGATATAATATTTGCAGCAGTCCCGTTTCACGGCGAGTTGTTTTGTTATGAGATATATTATATCTCTCGCGCTTTGATAATTAGGGTTCCGTACCTCAAAAGGAAAAAAACGGAACCCTTATAGGATCACTTTGTTGTCCGTCTGTCCGTCTGTCAAGACCCTTTTTCTCAGGAACGCGTGGAGGTATGAGGCTGAAATTTATATCAATTACTCAGGTCTACTGTCCCTTGAAGCTGTGAAAAAATCAAACTTCTAAGCCAACGCAATCAAAAGATACAGCCGTTTATGCCGCAAATTTTCGACACTTGCAAGGGAATCAAAACCTACAGGGTGCTTCCCGTGAACTCAGAATCTTGAAATTTGGTACGAAGCAACGTCTTATAGCATAGATAAAGGAAAAATTACGAAATCCATAAATTTTTAGTTACATCACATAATATATATTTTTTTAATAATTTTAACCTTACTACATATTACACACATATTTCCTCATAAACGCGTAGAGGTATTAAATTGAAATTCATACCAAATACTCAAGTCTATAATACCTTTAAGCTGTAACAAAATCAAACTTCTATGTCAACGCAATCAAAAGAAACAGCAATTTAAGCTGCATATTTTGAAACTCGCAAGTACTCGCAAGGGAATCAAAACCTAAAGGGTACTTCCAGTCGACCTAGAATCTTGAAATTTGGCATGAAGCAACGTTTTATAGCACACATAAAGGAAAAATTCCGAAAACCTTAAATTTTTAGTTACATTACAAAATATATATTTTTTAATAAATATAAACTTATTACTTTTTTCCTCATGAACGCGTAGAGCTATCAAGTTGAAATACTTACTTAGTACTTAGTTACTTAAACGATAAAGAGATCTTTGTCTTAAATTTATGCTCCTCCATCTTTCCCCATTGTAATGTTATGAATTTCATTTTGCAATAAGATTACCATAGTTATGACTCGATTGTCGTAATGAAAGAACTTTGTAAACCTTGCAGGTTTGTACGGAACCCTCGGTGCGCGAGTCCGACTCGCACTTGGCCGGTTTTTTTTATCATCCTCAGACTGCGCATAATACTTGACACGAACGTCTGCGTGTTTCCAATAGTTCATAGGTGAGATGTTGCGGATCTTGTTCATGTCGTAAACTTCAATTTTGACGAAATGAGATGCGGTTATGCCCTCATTTTCACTCGACGCGATATATGATACACCATCATCGCAAGCCGTCGATACACTTGAAGACTGAGTCGCGGCCCTCTTTTTCTTTTTTGGTTTTTCAAAGAATGCTTCAATGTTGTTGCTTCTTTTCGATGCCTTTTTCTTAACATCAATCACCAATGAGTCCACAGCGTCATCACCATCGGGGGAATCAGGAAAGTAGTAGCTTTTGAAGGTGTTATCTTGAAACTGTGAAATAAGCATAAAGGTACACGTTATTTATAGTTTGTCGAGAAATTTTGACATGAAAACAGGT
This sequence comes from Teleiodes luculella, assembly GCA_948473455.1. Taxonomy (NCBI): domain Eukaryota; kingdom Metazoa; phylum Arthropoda; class Insecta; order Lepidoptera; family Gelechiidae; genus Teleiodes; species Teleiodes luculella. The sequence continues at coordinate 3,044,105 of OX419611.1, read as the reverse complement.
TAACAAGTATAGTAAGATCCTAATTGAACTATTACATATTTACATTCGGCTAACGGTGGAGAGCTAGAGTCAAAACCATACCGCTAGGTACTAGTTTAATAAGTATACAACCACAGTATAGTGGTTATTTAAGATGGATAACGAAAACAACATAAAGTACACATATTATGAGTGATAGGTAGTTAAAGTTACTTACATCCATAGTTGAATTGGAGGAGATCTTCCGACCGCTGCGCTGGCTGCTTCAATGTCACTCACAAACTGAATAGGATGAGCTAAGTAGGGTTCGCTTTTATAACACTGCTCTAGCAGCTTTAGGGTGGTCGCAGTGGGGAATACATGTCACGACAAGTTGAATGCATTGTGAATTCAGCACAATAAACCAGTCCCTTACACCATCAGGTAAAAATTTGTATTTATAAAAACAATGGTGTCCCTTCACATCAATCGTACGAACGTGTCGCAACTCGATCAACTTTCGAAATCAGGTGCATTTTTAGAGGACGAAAACAAAGCAATAAATCAGTCCCTTACACGTTACACCATCATAAAAAAAATGTCTTCATAAGATAAATGTTCGCGGACCTATTCAAACTAGCTTACAATAAATAGTTCTTTTATATTCAGTCGACGCGACAGGATAAAATTTTCAAAAGGATGACAACAAAACGTTATGCAATAAAGAAAAAAACAAACTTGTAAACTGATATTGTGCAAGTCGAGAATAAAGGCTTTTTACAATTGGAGAAAGAGTTAAGAGTTGGCGTCCGCTCATAAAGACAATGCTGCCGCTTCACATCAATAGCCACCATAAACTTGCCCTATTAGATTTAGCAAAGGAATACACAATTTTAAAGGGATGGCAAAAAAAGAAACTTATATTGCACAAGTATGTACAAAGACATTAATACAATTGAAAAAAGAGATGTGAGTTAGTGGCCGTTTTGGTTATATAAACGAGATAGTCACGAAAACAGCCTATTGGAATACGATAAGCTGGTCTAAATTACACGAAAATCAGGCTCCGCGGGTTAAGTTTGATTCGCACCCTAATTAATAACACTCTAATGAAATACTCCCTCAATAAAGGCTGGGTTAGGTTAGGTTAGATTTATGTTATGAAGACGTGGTAGATGAAGCCGCGCCAGGTTTAAAATCAACAAAATCAGACTCCCGCGGGATGAGTTTGATTCATGCCTTAAATAATAATCTCCTAATTAATTAGCTCGCTAATAAAAAGCTAGGTTAAGTTTGGTTAGGTTCGGGTAGGTTAGGTTGGATTAGGTTATGTTATAAATACGTGATTGATAAGGCCGCGCCAGGTCAGAATCCAATAAGAACAGGCCTCCGCGGCTTGATTTTGATTCGCGCCCTAATTAATAATCTGCTTATTAATCAACTCGCTAATCAAGGCTAGGTTAGGTTAGGTTAGATTTATGTTAAAAAGACGTGGTAGATAAAGGCCGCAGAAGTAATAGAGGCGGGATCAGACAGCTAGTGCGCGTGAAAAAACAGGGCTGCGATCGGTGCTTAACAATGTTACACCCCCATTTATGGGTATAGGTACCTAAATCGCTTTTGATAACATGTTCATATTATTATGTAATAGGCGACAAATACATCGTTAACATACACGCTAGTTAATGCTGCGTTCGGGAGCGTGCAGCAATTGCGCAAGTGAGAGTGATATCAAAAATCCGAGTCGCGGTTAACAAAAGCGAACCCCAATTAAAGGACAATAGCCAGGTAGCCGACCCTTTCCATTGACTGTATTTCATGAGCATATGCATTTTATATCTCGGAAACCGTGTGAGATAGAGAGCTGGGAGTCGGTGCTATCGTCTTAGATGGGGGGCAATACCCCTAGTTTGATATCAAACAACCTTTTTTTTTTTTTAACCCGCGATTTTCCCAATCCGCCAAAATTGGCCCAAAATCAGAGATCGAGAAACGCGGGCGAGCATGGCTCGGCGAGAGTGATCCAGAACCCACACATCCTTACTACTTACGCTGAAGCTAAATATAATAAAATCGTGTGCCACTTGCACACTTTTACGTAGGGCGTGTCGATTTAAGGTTTTACTGAAACTTATGTTCTCTTAACCCGAACACTTATGTAAAACTGAGGAATTAAATTATTTTCTTAGTGTATTAATATTCTCATAAATTGGGAGATTGATTAAAAGCCACATTTTATTAGTTTATTTATTTAAACCCCAAAAAATTACACATGAATTATGAATGGTATAAAATAATAAGTTGCTAACTGAAGACTACTAGGCAACTAAAGATTGATATCTTTAGTTGCCTAGTAGTCTTCAGTTAGCAACTGGAGCTGTAGTGATCTACAGCTGAAGTCTATCCAAAGAAATAACTCGCCAGTCCACTTAGGGATCGTCTGGCATTGTGAAGGGTGTGCTGTATCCACAATCTTTCATACGTGCAGAAATTCTCGTAAACAGGGTGGAACATCCCTGTAAAATAAAAATAAAAAATTTAACTCGGCGACAATCTATTAGGGTTCCGTAGCCAAATGGAAAAAAACGGATAGATTCGTCATGTCTGTCTGTCTGTCCGTCCGTATGTCACAGCCACTTTATTACGAAACTATAATACCTATACTGTTGAAACTTGGTAAGTAGATGTATTCTGTGAACCGCATTAAAATTTTCTTACAAAAATAGAAAAAAAAAACAATAAATTTAGGGGGGCCCCATACATAGAACTGAAACAAAAAAAAATATTTTTTCATCAAACCCATACGTGTGGGGTATCTATGGATAGGTCTTCAAAAATGATATTTAGGTTCCTAATAACATTTTTTTCTAAACTTAATAGTTTGCGCGAGAGACGCTTCCAAAGTGGAAAAATGTGTGTCCCCCCCCCCCCTCTAACTTCTAAAATAAGAGAATAATAAAACTGAAAAAAATATATGATGTGCATTACCATGAAAAATTCCAACGAAAATTGGTTTTAACGAGATCTAGTAAGTAGTTTTTTAATACGTCATTAATCATAAACCGCAATTTACCTTTCACTATTATTAAAACATCGATCAAAGTCACAACGAGCTACAGAATCTTTTATATTATGTTACTGGCTGCTACGGAACCCTTCATTCAAAATACCTAAAATCTAAATACATAACACTGGCCTACAACCATTTTGGTGCCGGGGATTTTGGGCCTGAATCTCAAAACTGTTACCGGTTTTTTCCTATCAGCTCTAGTTTCCAAGATACAAGAAAAAACACATTTTCACAGAAAAATATATTTTCTTGGCATTAAACATCAAGAAATTGTCTCTACAGTGATTTTCTACAATTTCTCTCACTTAACTTGGGCAATCTTGCATGATTCCCAAGCAATAGTAGGCCATCATGGGAGTATCCCAGCTTCCATGGTATCTATTTTCCATAGTTTTTAGGGCTTCATGGAACCGCTGTCTGTTTATCTCTTAGATCGCCTAAATAGGCTATTTGACTGGTTTTTAAAATATTTTTTTTATTATTCAGTAGAGTTTGTGGATCCCAGTAATAGTTGTATTTTTTAATTCTGGTACATATTTCCTGAAAAATATCAAAATAAAAATTCAATATTTAAGTAGCGCGCCAAAACGCTACTTTGACAATATGGCGTCGCAATGGCATCGGTGACGTCACTAGCCAGTACTACTACCTACAAGTTGCTTAAGTAGAAAACGATGTTTACTGGCTAGTGACATATGTCCTATACCCGACTAATCAGGAGCGTTTTGAGTCACGTGACAAACGCCAAAAAAAATACATTTTTATTTACGGATTTTTACATAAATTAATTATTATTTTCAACTTCCCATAGTAAATATCCATTTTTAAACTTAAATTACATACTGATTACAGTAATTAACACTTTATTTTTCGCATTGTCAAATAGCCTAGGTATTGTGTTGGAACTTATCTAGAAGACTATTGAGACAGTGTAATTTAATACTCATATTACAGCCTAAATCTTTGAATCGCACCACAATTTCCTCTACTTATTGTACGTAGTTGTCAGCTTTATGATTTCCAGGAAAATTTTGTGAGACTGCTAAAAAATATTTCCAAGCAAGTCTCTCCACATTATTAATAAAAGTCTCGAAATTAGTGCTGTCTTTTATTTATTGATGTATTTGAGGTCCATCAAATCAAACTATTAGTTATTCAGTACCTCAAGGAAATTTCTGTGAGATAAACTGAAAACATTGACCATTTTTGTCGAGAGCCTGGACAAATTGCTTTATTAGCCCTAATTTTGTATGCAATGGGAGGAACGATTTTTGCTTTTGAAACTCAGGATTCATTTATAACATTTTTTTCACCAATAAGCAGATCATATCTCACAGGCCAATTTTTTTTAGTTTAATGACGTGGTTTGGCTCGACTGTCCCATAGACAAATAAAGCATGGGTATTTAGTATATAGCCAGTATACTGACCCAAAAAAAAATTACCATCTGTGCCAATGTTCAACGCATATTTTACATACACTGTGAGGCACCTACACTTTATCTTGGTGTCGAATTTCAATCCTGAAGTACCTATGCGAAATACAAGCGACGCACAGTGTTTGTAAGAGATTTACGCTGATTTCTCAGTATGTGTTCACCACAAACATTATAAAATATATCTCGATCGTTAACACAACATCTGGACATGCTAGTATAATAATGAAATAGTAACATAAACTATATCAATGTTTTTGTAATAATGACTATTTACGAACAAGAGCGGCAAAAATTCAAAATAAGGGTAGGTAGTAGGTAAACTAGAGCTGATGAGTTAAAAAAGATAATTTAAAAAATATATAAAACCGCCTTCAAGGTCCTAACCTACACTAAAAAGTTACAAATAAAATATAAATCTAGCTGAAAGCATATCAATTTAATATGGCTATTAATATTCCTTATTTACATAAATTGTAACATCATATAAACATGCGTAGACATTGTTATACTCTTCACCTTGGAGTCGGTGCCAGTTGAGGCTAGCTAGCTATTTAAGCGGAACCACATCTGATCTCAAAAGTTCAGATCGTTGAATATAAAAAAATTAAAGAACGCGGTCAGAGTACTAGATACTGAGCCCACTATAGATGACTGCTAGTAGTAGAAGTCTTTTGGTCAAAATGATGGTGATTAGCTGGCACCGACTTCAAGATAAAGTGTATAACAATGTCTACACATGTTTATATGATGTTACAATATATGTAAATAAGGAATATTAATAGCCATATTAAATTGATATGCTTTCAGCTAGATTTATATTTTATTTGTAACTTTTTAGTGTAGGTTAGGACCTTGAAGGCGGTTTTATATATTTTTTAAATTATCTTTTTATTTTACCCTTTTTAGTGGAAATTTACCATGACAAGTTAGGTACTCACAAAACTTTAATTTGTTTTGTTTAGTACATAATTAAATGCAGATATTCTCACCGTTTTTCCTTTACAGTCTTACGTTTGATTTTTTAATTCTAAATCATTGCTATACTTGATTGGACTTTAACCTAAGTTTTCCGAATGGCAAACAACTGACCAAACCACTACGATACCGACGACGCTCGCCCGTTTAGTCCACGGAAAAATTCTTAAGTTGTTATCTTCACTTGGGGTTTTCAAATCTTTAATCTATGACTAGTTTACAGAATATATGAACCAAAACCGCATAGTTCTTGTTATTTCAATTATAACAAAAGCAATGCAATGAGTGTGCTGTTGTTATTACTGGCACAGTTTTGACTGTATTTTTATTTGTCTGTCCCCATGCCTCTCTAGGTAGTTCGCTGCTCTCTAGGAAATAAAAGATATACCTAATATATGTATGGAAAAGCAAAAAGACAAAATACTAAATGCCCAAAGAAGTAACCAATTCCCAATATTATTGCAAGTTGCAAGTTGATCACCATTGTATATGAGAAGTTCGATAAATAAGTCCAGTAGCCATGTGATAAAATGTACGAAAATAATCGATAAATATACGTTACGCTTCATACCACATCACATCACTATTTTCAAATTCAGTAACCATTAAGTTTCTTGTTTTTTACATGCCAAATAAAGACAAATAAATGTCATACTTTATTGATATTTTGTTTTTAGTTGGGCATGTCATAACATGAATGTCTCTATCTTTTTCTAACGTACCGTATTCAAAGATGTGTGATAGAGACTGATAGAGTTAAAAAACAAACACCGTCTCCCGCTTCCCCCTACCCTCCCACCCCTCTGAGCGGCCGCATTGGTTTCGATACAAAATAGGCATGATACTCCATCTGGGCGCGTAAAATTTTTTCTTCCTTCATGGTTTTAGTCTTCTACTCCGCGATGAGATATAATCCAAATAAATATGAAACCATTTTGAGTACAACTTCTATCTATAAAACAAAAAAATATTGAAATCGATTGATAAGAAGCCGAGATATTGCCAAAATAATTTACCGATCGGGTATAACGGCATCGTCAATTGAGGAGTTATTTCCTCATATCTTCAAATTAATTCATCCGATCTTAGCGAAATTTTTATGGGACCACCCTGCAAGTAAACCTGATCGATTAAAAAAAGAATTTTGAAAATCGGTTCACAATTGGCGGAGATATCTTATAACAAACACCCAAAAAAAAAAAAAAAAAATTTTTTTTTGTAGGCCTGTGTAATGGTTATTTTACTTATATTCAAATTACCGAAAGCTTAAATGTCAAATGAATATGTTACCGAAGTTCATAAAGATTCCTATGTACAAAGTTCCTAAAATTATTTAAATATAGTTTACCTCACCCTCACAGTTAATTTTATTGACCAAAATAAAAAATACCGTTAGTCTTTAATACTTTAAAGGCAAAGTTTAAAGGTAACCATGCCTGCAAGCAGCCTAACCTAACCTAACCTAACCCCGAAGGGTATGGCGGAGGAATCCTTCCTGGTGACTACTATGTGTGCCAAATAAGAACAGGATCGCGTTTGCAGCTAACGTCACGAGACAAATGTCACCAAACGTCAAATTTATTTATTTATTTATTTATTTATTTATTTATTTATTTATTTCACACTTAAAACTACCCTTACAGCCAATCCCAATACGATAGTTTTAGCACTTGACAAAATTATATCATATCCTTACTATAACAAATTGTCTTTAAAGCCGTTACTGTGAATTCACTCAAAGAACAAGCGAATAAATCAATGTCATCATGTATTGAGTTGAGAGTGTGCAGCGCGCGCAGCAGCGGCGCCTCCCGCAGCAGGTTGGTGCGCGCGCGCGGCACCGCCAGCAGGCGCGGCCGTCTCCTGCGCCACACGTACCTGTCCACCACACACAACCCGATATTCCGCAGTACATCCTCATTGTGTATCCTACCTCTAATTACTCCGTGGATGTACGAAACAAGTGCTAGCTCTCTTCTCACTCGTAACTCGTTGTATCCGACCATTCCGAGAACAAACGGAGTAGGATACATCAATGGGTAAAAGGGATACACTCCATACAATCTCCAATACAGATACCTAATAAATTTATTTTGAACTCTCTCCAACATAAGACTATATTTAGTTTCATGTGGAGACCAAATGACTGCATTACATTCTAACTGACTCCGAACTAAAGTGTTGTATAAAGCCACGATAGCTTTAACATTGTTAAAGTCACGCACAGTCCTCAACACAAAGCCCAGATGCCTATAAGCCTTTTTGCAGATGTTTGTAATGTGATCCCGAAAATTTAGCCCGGCACTAAGACAAACTCCTAAATCCTTGACCTCCGAGACTCTGACAATAGGTTTCCCTTCAATATTGTACTGATACACAATAGGTTTGTGGGCACGGGTGAATGTAATATTCAAACATTTAGAGATGTTAAATTGTAATTTATTAAGCTTGCTCCATTCCACAACCCGATTTATGTCCATTTGTAGCGCCTCGCAGTCGCTCGCAGTTTTAATCACTAACGAAAGCTTCAGGTCATCGGCGAACAAGAGACATTTCGCATTTTTCACTACCTTGGGCAGATCGTTAATCATTATCAAAAACATTAATGGGCCCAGATTACTTCCCTGGCTGACACCCGATCTTGTAAAGTACGGTTTTGACACATATCCTGCATATTCCACATATTGTTGACGGTCAGTCATATAACTTGCAAAAAACCCTAGCAGATGAGGTGTACAACCGACGCCAGCTAACTTTTCCAGCAGAACATCATTATCTACCAAATCGAATGCTTTTTTGAAATCAAAGTAAGCGGCGTCGGTTTGTCCCCCGTTGTCCACTGAAGGCAACACATCTACCATGTGGCTAAGCAAGTTAGTCGTCGTGCTCTTTGCAGGTCGAAATCCGTGCTGAGCTTCTGAGAGCTGTACGTTCAATTGAGTAAACATTCTCTACATTAGTACAGTCTGCAAATTTTTTTAATAATATCACTATCACTACATAGTACCTATAAAAGAAAGTCGCTTTCTCTGTCCCTATGTCCCGATATCTCTACGTATGGGTAACATTTCGTACTTCCGAATTTTTTCTAACCGAAACTTAAGTGACCGAAAACGGTTCATAGAATATTTAGTTCCAATATGTTTCTTTTGACATAACTTCATTTTACCATAAATATATTAAACAGGAGTATCATTTTCCAGAAAAACTACAACCATATTATAGAAATGTTATTTTTGGTTTTACCAACGGTTTCACTTCATAATATTTTAATTATCCTGGAGGTTTATTAAACAGAATTTACTTTTCCCATAATTTACAATGGGTCTAGTTTTGTAAATCAAACATGACAAGCGGGCATGGGAGTTCAGGGCACCCCGACTACTGTTGGTTAGGCTCGCTTTGCTCGCCCATCTTGCTTCCGCCATACCCTTCGGGTTAGGTTGACATGTATGCATGCCTGCTTGTGCTTGCTAGCATGCATGCTTGCTTACTTGCATGCTTGCTTGCTTGCTTGTTGCATGCTTGCTTGCATGATTGCTTGCATGTTTACTTGTCAAATTGCATGATTTTGTGGTATGCTGATTATTCAGGATAACATTTATATGGAATTCAACTTATCTGGTTTTCAAATCTGTGGTTTTTCGTTTTTCGTTTTTCGTTTTTCGTTTTTTTTTTAGTTGTTGTGGTCTATCAATACTAAGGTAAACAAAGTAAAAAGAGAAACGAAACTCTGGGAAATGAAAATCAGGTAAAAACCATTTCGGTAAAATGATAATATGGAAATTTAAAAAAATGCGATCCGTTTTCGGTAAAAACATAATCGGTATTAAAATTTTCGGATTTAAGATAGGTAACCCTACGTATGCTTAAATCTTTAAAACTACGCAACGGATTTTCGATGCGGTTTTTTTTAATAGATAGAGGGATTCAAGAGGAAGGTTTATATGTATAATACATGCATAATATACTTAAGGATAACCCACAATAACCATGCGGGTCGCTAGTTATTATATATTAACTAGCGACCCGCCCCGGCTCCGCACGGGAAAATGGTTATTGCTGCGTATCAACAGTAGGTATTGCATTAAAATAAATGTCGATACTATCGATACTATTGTATTTTTCTTAAACCATCGATAGTCTATCGCAAGAGTTTTTAAATAGCTTAAGCATATTGCTGAGTAGTAGTTCTTTCGTTTTCAACAATCGATAGTATTGCTGCGTATCAAATAGTTTTTTTAGTTCTTCAAATGTTCTTGTACATTTACAATATTTAATCTTAACCTATTTACAGAAACAAATTTACATTGACATTATTAAGATATTATACATAATATTTACAAATGGTCGCTCCTGGTTGCCCTGGGCGCAAAGGTGCCCAGTACGCTAGCCGCGTTCCCGCGCTGTATCGCAATGGACAACCTTTGCGCCAAGAACAACCCGGAACGTGGATCGCCCTCACTCTCCCTTAGCCGACGCCCGATTTCAGAAATTATTTTTTTCCATCACTGCCCCAGCAACCCGACGTCTCTACTGCCAGGGGGACAAAAATGTACCGGTGTAGTAATTCGGCGTACTTATCCAGCTTTTTACGAACCGCAAATTCCGCCGCAGCACCAGCCGAGATCGTAGTGCGGCTCAGGTGTTACGCTGCAAATGTGCTAACGCATGTTGCGTCCCATAAGAGGCATCTACCTCTCTCCCAGGGTACCAGAGTCATTCCGTCGGGTCGTTTTCCGTCCGAGCGACTGAGACCTGGAGGTTCCAGTACGCACGGTACATATTTTGCTGACACTAGAGCCCGACGGATGATTTCGTTTAAGGCATGATGCCTTGGAAATCTCCCTGCACATCGACAGCAGCTCAGAGCGTGATGGCCGTTGGCCTCCACCATGGAACCGCAGATGCATCGGTGAGGTTCACATACAACGCAGCCCAGGCGAAGAGCAACTGCCACACGAACCGAGTCGCCATCGAGGAGGGTTCCTAAATGGGGAGAGGGTAGTGCATGGAGCCAAGCACCCGATTCGGGTTGGGAGACAGCTTTTAGCCGTGCTAGTTCTTCCCCCACGTTTTCATTGATTAGCTCCTGCAGTATACGTCGGGATCCTATGTCATCCCAAGTTCTCTGCTAAGTCCAATGGGCCGGTACAGAAGCGGTTGGGTTGCAGGACTTCCAGGCAGTCAAAGCGTTATCCGCGAAGGGAATGTTGACCCCGTCCGTATAAGAAGGTAAAATATTCGCAACGAAGTCAGCCACCCCATGCGTCGACGCCAGAAAAGCCGGTAAGCCCACATCTCGCACGCACCGCACTCCCAAACCGCCATGTCTAATCGGTAGGGTTGCTTGGTTCCACTGTTTTGTATTTAAAGATACATTAAGGAGTGCTTCGATCGTATCTTTTAATGTATCATCAAATTTCGATACTTCTTCAGGACACATCCATGTAGGCGTTGTCCGCAAGAGATAAACGATTTTAGGCACAGCAAAACACATTCGCAACAGAACTAACGCGACGTATTATTTATTTTCCAGTTTTTAGTTTTGGTTTTATGATGTTTCCAGTTTTTATGTCATGTCAAGACAAGACAAGACAAGACAACAAGACATTACAAGACTTTTCTAAGAAATCCAAAACAGCTATGATACGATTTTCCATCATGAATTTCCAGTTCATAATATCTTCTATCTTCCAGCTCCATTTTAAAGTATTATTTATTTTCCAGTTTTTAGTTTTGGTTTTATGATGTTTCCAGTTTTTATGATGTCATGTCAAGACAAGACAAGACAAGACAACAAGACATTAAAAGACTTTTCTAAGAAATCCAAAACAGCTATGATACGATTTTCCATCATGAATTTCCAGTTCATATCTTCCAGCTCAGTTTGACATCAGATCAGTTTGACAACACCATATTATTGTATTGTCATCAGAACAGAACTACATCATCATAAGGCCTTCAACATCGTGTCATGTGGTTTAAACAGCGTTAATTAGTCAGCTTTGAGGCAACGACGCTTATGGCTACGATCTAGTGTTGCCGAACAATCGATAGTTTTACAATCGATAGTAAAATGCCAAAATCATCTATAAAATCCATAGGCCTATCGATAGTATCGATACTATCGATATTTATTTTAATGCAATCTACGGAGCCAGGCCAACTAAAAACGGGGTTTAAGCGACTTGCTAAATTGTCTAAGTTGAGTTAAAGTTGTGGTTTTTCCATGTTATTTTGATGAGAAAGGCCAGTTATATACTTGCCACACAACTTAATCATAATATTTATTTTAATCGCCGCCGCTAAGATTAGTCAGATTAGCGATTGTACGCGTAAAAATGGCATACATAGAATTGCGTTTGGCCAGACAAAGTTAAGTTGAATTGTTTGTCTATGGATTGTCTAAAATAAGGAACGTCAGATTAAAATTAGCGATGTCAGTTGAATTTGACAGTTCCCGTAGAATTGCAAAGTGGTTTAGCGACACCTGATTAAAATTGGACATTTTAACGGCCACTCTGGTATTGAGCCCACTATTTGATACGCAGCAATACTATCGATTGTTGAAAACGAAAGAACTACTACTCAGCAATACGCTTAAGCTATTTAAAAACTATTGCGATAGACTACGGGCGGGCCGGTAGTTAATATATAATAACTAGCGACCCGCATGGTTATTGTGGGTTATCCTTAAATATATTATGCATATAATATTATACTTGTAAACCTTCCTCTTGAATCCCTATATATTATTTTTATTAAAAAAACCGCATCAAAATCCGTTGCGTAGTTTTAAAGATTTAAGCATACATAGGGACATAGGGACAGAGAAAGCGACTTTGTTTTATAGGTACTATGTAGTGATAGTGATAATATTATTTTTTTTTGCAGACTGTACTAATTTGACATTTGGTAACATTAAAATTTGTCTCGTGACGTTAGCTGCAAACGCGATCCTGTTCTTATTTGGCACGCATAGTAGTCACCAGATTGCAATATGGGTGATAAAAGTATGATAAGTATCTGTGGTTGTTTCCTTAGTTATTATGTCTATCAAATTATACGGATCAACATTTAGGTTTTGTGATGCTTTGTTGTATTCGCTATGTTTGACGAAACTTTGTTTATTAACAATAATGACACCGAGGAGTTTTAAATGGTTTACGAAAGGGATAGATTGATTGTCAAAGACTATTTTACATTTGTTGGCTTTTTTGGTGAATGCAATAGTTTGAGTTTTATCTGGGCCAAACAGTTTAACGGAATGGCCCCAAGTTGTTATTTGGGAAAGGATGTCATTAGTCTTTTGTTCTAAATCTTCTATGTTTTTAGAGTGTGTAATAAGCAAGACGTCATCAGCATATGGCTGAAGATGACACCCGTTGGGAAGATTCATATGTAGGAGTTCATCGAGAATTAAATTCAATTTCAAAAAACATAGGAAACTTTCAAAATGCAGTTAAAGCAGCCAAAAAATTTAGATTACACCTAACAGAATGCCCTTCTGGTAGCGAATACCCTTCAGGTAACAACACCCGCACCTGCCGGCGGCGGGGGCGCGGCCAGGACCAAAATCAAAATTGAAAATCAGAGACGGAGCCCCTCAGGCGTAGGCTCCTTCACGATGTTTTTCAATATCAACGCGCTAGGCCATGGTCCGAGGCTCCCTTGAGCCGCCCCTAGACGCGTTGGTATATGACTTTTTTTTTGAGGTAGAGTCTTCCGCTCCCCCGCAGTAAGTCCGGTGAAGCTTGATTGGTCGTACCTTTTCGACACAAACACAAGCATAGGTCATGAATAAAAAAAAAGAACTTTCAAATTTTATTTTTAATCATATTTTAAAGAATCTTACCGATTTTCAGCTTGATGTGATTTTATGTAGCTTTACTCTTCTTATTGGTCTAATTTGACCGGACTATATCTGGAGCGAACGAAAATACATTAGCGATGTCCAAAACCTTGTACTTACATTTTTCTCTTCGGCAGTTTTCTAACCACGAATCGCAATAGCTTGGAAAGTTGCCTGCATAATCAACTTGCCACCCATAGTTATAGGAAACAGAACAAACCGCATACGGGTATGATCTGAAAAATTAAAAGTTATTTAATGAAGTGACGTAACTACAAAAACATTCAGCTATTATATCTCACGAGAGCAGGCGAGCCTCCCTGGCCACAGCTTTGCGCGGCGGCGGCGGCGACCGCGAGCAGCGCAGAGCGTTGGAAACAAACGTAGGCAATTAGTATGAAGCCATACACAGCTAGTCGCGGCAGCGGCGGCGGCGGCGGCGGCGAGACGAGCATCGAGCGCATAGCGAAGGGGGTGGGAGGGGCGCGCGGCGGCGGCGGCGGTGGGTGGGTGACGGCATCGCGTCTACAGGCCGTCCACTATAGATGACCTCCGCCTGCCATAGTAGTACTTTGGCGGCGGGGGGCAACTTACGGTGAACGGTCTGTAAAGCCGACGCGCGAAGCTGTGGCCAGGCCCTTGTTGTGTGCGTATAGACACGCGCTCTTGTGTGCGTACCAAGGAACAATATTACACCTGGCGGAGTAGGTAGGTACTAAAGGAGGCTTTAGACTACACAATTTTCAGCCACCTAAAAATTGACGTCCTACAAATACGGAGTAATTTACACTGGCCTAAGTTGGCTGCCGATTTCAGTCGGCAGTTGCCCTCCGGATCGAACGTATCATGGCATCATGTTTATCAAAATAACAATAGCTTGGTTTTGCTCTTACTTTTTTTGCCTCGCAGTTAGTTTCCTAATTATCGGAGATTGACAGGTCCCGACCGCCCTAATAAAGGCCTATTAGACTACACAATTTTTAGGACACTTTTTCAGTTAGGTCCCTTAGTAAGGACAAATAGGCCTATTAGACGCAACGCACACAAACACAATGTGCACACACAAGTCACACAACACACACACAATTTTGGCTCGCCTGCAAGAGTGAGATAGAACATCTGTACCTACATAAATTACTGCTTAGCCTACTTTCACGAAAACATCCCACGCTCAATTTGACAGCTGCGCTGCTTATTGTTTCATTCAAAATTACCTTCATTCATCTCCCATCCTTTTCGATTCCTATTAGAATGAAAGAGACCAACGACTTAAATTTAGATATTTCAGCGGCCACGCCCTATAAGCGATGAAAAGCAACTGAATAAACTGACCTCGTGTGGCGGTCAAAACTGAATTTCGGACAGAAATTGCCCAATCGAAATTCTGCCCAAAAATTACGCTCGTATTACTTACTTACTCGTCTGGCCCCAGCCTACCAGCGCGGCGGCGGCGGCGGCGGCGGCGATTAGCGGAATCTTGCCAGTGACCCATAGTCAAAATTAACATGAGAGAACTAAAAAAAATTTTCATTTCTAAAACCCGCTAGAAAAATGTACCACCGAAATCAAGAAATTGTTTTAAAGGCGTTAAGTTACCCAACTTTTACAAAAAACGTTCATGCAAAAAGTAACGTTTATCTTATTTTACTTAGAAAACGACTTCAGCACTGTAATGTAGCACAAATAAGATTAAAAATCCGTAAAAGTAACGTTTTCATTTCATGTGACGCAAAGTGCTCCAAAATATCGTAAAATGTTACAATACTAACGTTCTGGCAGCAGCCGCCGCCGCCGCCGCCGCCGCCGCCGACGCGCGAAGCTGTGGCCAGGGGAGTGTACCGAACACACAGTGTAGATGTCGTAGACAACTGGTTAAAATAGCCGTTCAATCAAACAGCTAGCCCTTTGACTGAACATCGCCATTCAATCACACGTCTAGCTTCTTAATTGAATATTTGAGGCGCTCAAAACGTTCAACATTACAGCTGACTCAAAAGCCGCCTTTTAATTGAATTAGTTCATTGATTTTTCAACAGATGACGCCTGTTACTTTTATACTATTAAATTATAGTCGAAGCGAAAAATTAAGATCATTGAGCTTGGGCAGGGACTTGAACCCGCATCTCCTGGTCTATCCGGGCCGTACAGGCGCACTACCAATTGTGCCACCAAGTCTCCGTACAAGCCCAACGAAATAATTTAACGCTTCGATTTTTTACTACGTGCTTCGACTATAATTTAATAGTATAAAAGTAACAGGCGTCATCTGTTGAAAAATCAATAAACTATTGATCGAGTCGGCGACATCGTACTTGTGATATTTTCAATGCAATTTGAAAGCACGAGTGTCTATAGTGGTTCGTAGGAACCTAGATAGATGGAGCTGTGTGCACTCTAAGCACGTAGTAAAAAATCGAAGCGTTAAATTATTTCGTTGGGCTTGTACGGAGACTTGGTGGCACAATTGGTAGTGCGCCTGTACGGCCCGGCCGGATAGACCAGGAGATGCGGGTTCAAGTCCCTGCCCAAGCTCAATGATCTTAATTTTTCGCTTCGACTATAATTTAATAGTATAAAAGTAACAGGCGTCATCTGTTGAAAAATCAACAAACTATTGATCGAGTCGGCGACATCGTACTTGTGATATTTTCAATGCAATTTGAAAGCACGAGTGTCTATAGTGGTTCGTAGGAACCTAGATAGATGGAGCTGTGTGCACTCTAAGCACGTAGTAAAAAATCGAAGCGTTAAATTATTTCGTTGGGCTTGTACGGAGACTTGGTGGCACAATTGGTAGTGCGCCTGTACGGCCCGGATAGACCAGGAGATGCGGGTTCAAGTCCCTGCCCAAGCTCAATGATCTTAATTTTTCGCTTCGACTATAATTTAATGAATTAGTTCAGCCTACCACCGCGACGGCGCTAGGTGTGTTTTGTTTTCAATATGGCGTCAACTTACCTGTGTTTTTGATTGTTTCAAGATATTTTTCGGAAAGAAAGTAGTAAATATAGGTACGTTACTAGTGTTGAAGAGCCAGAAATTATGGAGGCACATTCGAGTGATAAGAGTGAATTAAAATTTTAAAAGTTATACGAAGAGAAATCACAGGATTATGAAATGCATCACCAAGGTATTTGAAGTTATTAAAGAACGCTAGGGTGTCCATGACTAACACGGAATGCAGGACTTCTATGTCTTATTATTGGATATCAAAATACGATTTAATGACAATTGGCAGTAAAGAATATCTTATTTTAAAAAGAAAGAGTACTGGTAATCAAGATGGTGTATAATATTAAGAGTCAGTTTTATATAGCAAAAAAAGCTGTTAAAATTTTTGTATCGCTCTGCCCAACATGCAACAATAAAGAATATTACGATTATTAATTTGTTTTTCATGTTTACTAATTTGTTCAAACTTTTGGTCACCTCTTAAACCGTCCTTAAACTTAATCCAAGAAAAATCTCCCAAGAAATTACAAAAAGTTTTCCTATTTTTTCAAATCACATGCTAAACTAATGGTCACCCTAGTTAATTTGCCATTTAACCATTTGGCTAAGCGTCGTCAAGCTGTAGTGTTGAACGTTGCAGTCAACAAGTCGGCTAAGCGACGTACAGCCGTGTGATTGAATGGCGATGTTCAGTCAAAGGGCTAGCTGTTTGATTGAACGGCTATTTTAACCACTTGGCTACGACATAGACACTATACCGAATTTACGCGACCGAAACATGATTTTTCCGAACGTGACGACGAAATCACTGATGCAGTTAAAGCAACCAAAGAATTTAGATTACACCTAACAGAATGCCCTTCTGGTAGCGAATACCCTTCAGGTAACAACGCCCGCACCCGCCGGTGGGGGCGCGGCCAGAACCAAAATCAAAATTGAAAATCAGAGACGGAGCCCCTCAGGCATCGCCTTCTTCACGATGTTTTTCAATATCAACGCGCTAGGCCGTGGTCCGAGGCTCCCTTGAGCCGCCCCTAGACGCGTTGGTATAGGTATGACTTTTTTTTTGGGGTAGAGTCTTCCGCTCCCCCGCAAGTCCGGTGAAGCTTGATTGGTCGTACCTTTTCGACACAAGCATAGATCAATTTAAAAAAAAGTATGATTACGCCAGCAACGCTATTTAAATTACTGACGACACATAGTGCCGAAATTACGTTGCGTAATCACTAACATAGTATAAAACAAAGTCGCTTTCTCTGTCACTATGTCTCTATGTATGCTTAAATCTTTAAAACTACGCAACGGATTTTGATGTGGTTTTTTTTAAGAGAGAGTGATTCAAGAGGAAGGTATACATGCATAATATAAGGATAACCCACAATAACCGTTTTCCCGTGCACAGCCGGGGCGGGTCGCTAGTAGCGTAATAAATAGCATTGCAAGCGTAATCACGCGGAACTTGGGTTGCGTAAATTCGGCTTAGGTAGTATATATTATATAGGTAGGTATATATATATAGACACTATGGTTGATTTCACATTAATCCGGACAAAAGTCAGGTTTGGCCTTGTGTCAATTAAAACCCGCATTGCTAAGCTTCAAAGACAGGTATACTACCATATGAGCGACGCTGCAGTCAATATAACTATAATACTTAATTGATTTTTACGTGTCCTAGTTTTTTAGTTTATGCAAGCCTTTAAAACAAAATACTCCTGTATACAATGCGCACATTTTTTCAAACTATAGGAAATTGTCACAGAAAAACCCAATTTGGCATAAAGGATGACCAAAGAAATAAGAAACCTGGTCTGGGGGCGCCACGTGTATATTTTTATGTTTATGGCAACAATTTCCCATATAAAATTAGTTCCATTGAAATTTCGCAATATGGCGAGGTTTCTTATTTCTTTGGTCAGGCTTTACCATAGTAGAAGGCGGGTGAGCGTGTGACTTTGCCAGACATTTTGGCGTTACATTATTTTTAATAACTTTCAAGAAAATAAAGAGGTCAATGAAGTTTTGTCCGGATTTATAAGAAACATAATACCACAAATAATTCAATACTAGTACACCTACTGTAGTAATACTTACTGGCTTAAAATGCATCTCATATATTGTTTGTAACATTTGTCGACCCACGACTCCCAAGTTCTGGGCGGGTAGTAATTTTGCAAGTTGTAATACTCGAATTCGCGGTCAGTCATCGGCGAGAATCGACCGTAGTCCACGAAAGCGGCGTCATCAAAGTCCTTGTCGCTCAAAGTCACCAGTGGGGGAAACGTGAAAGCCTCCTCTTCCTCCTCTATAAAAATAATAATAATATTATTTTATCAGCCTTACCCACAGTTCAATATACAAAGCCTTACATAACCGAATATACCCGAAACCTACGTACAGTTGATTAAGAACATATTATAGCAATAGTAGTGCTGCCGTTAGTTTACAAATGCCTGAATCATCATTTTCAATTCAAAAAGGGGTCAAGCAGGGTGACCCACTGTCTCCTAAACTTTTTACCGCAACCTTAGAGGATATATTCCGGAAATTAGCACCAGCTTGGGAAAATAGAGGCGTTATCGTTGGCGAAGCGAGATTAACTAATCTTCGCTTCGCGGACGATATTGTCCTCTTCTCCTCGACGGCTACTGAGCTGCAACAAATGTTACAAGAGCTGAGCAAAGAGAGCCTTGAGGTTGGTTTGAGGATGAATATGTCAAAGACTAAGCTCATGTCGAATCACGCCGAGCAAGTAGTAGAAGTGAGTCCGTAACCTGATGGGGAAAAAATAGCATAATATGTCCGTGAGTACCTTTACTTAGGCCAAGACTAAGTAGTCTCTTTCCAGAGCAGACAAGATAAGGAAGTCGAAAGACTAACTGAAAATGCCTGGAAGAGCTACTGGGCCATAAAAGATCTGGTTAAAGGTAAACTGCCGTTATCACTAAAACGAAAACTCATGGATATGTGCATCTTACCCATCCTTACCTCCGGTGCACAGACTTGGGCTTTGACTGAAATCCAAAAAACCAAACTCAAGGTTTGCCAGCGTAATATGGAGCGCAGCATACTCGGTGTAAGACTGAGTGACCGAGTTAGAAATACGACGCTGCGCTCCAAGACACAAATAATTGATGTGGCTCAGAAGGCCGCCCACTTAAAGTGGGACTGGGCACTGGGCAGGCCACTTCACCCGTATGCCGAATGAACTCTGGGCCAAAAGAACAAACAATTGAATGCCGCAAAATGCAAAAAGGTGTCGTGGTCGGCCCCGCAAGAGGTGGCGAGACGAGCTGGATGCGTACTCTCGGGAGTGGGGGAGAATAGCTCGGGATAGGGAAAAGTGGAAGGAGATGAGAGAGGCCTTTGCCCTGCAGTGGGACGACACAGGTTAGATAAAAAAAATATTTATCATACTTCACACTGTTACGCCCGCGGCTCGCCTTAGACATGCTTTAGACTTATACTGCGGAGCGTCAACTCGAAGGAAGATGAATGAGGTGCACTGAGTGTAGGTAGTAGTGAAAACTCAATTAATTAGGCACTGAACAATTTAAAGTATATTGGTTCACTCTAACTGCCTACTGTTAACAAGGTTTTTATAAAATAACTAGCTGTTGCCCGCGGCGTCGCCCGCGTATATAAAGGGTCAGTAGCCCTGAGTTTAGTTACTACGAAAATCTATGTTAAATTCCGACTTATTTAAAACGGATGGTTTGTGAACGCAGAATATAGATTTGATCAAGTGCCATACGAAGTTTTTATTTTTCTCCTTATAAATTTTAACCCCTATTGCAACCCTTGTGGGTTTGGTTTTATTTACTGTCAAATATAATCCTGCAAACCTCCCAGAAATTTTTTTATTTATACTCTAAGCCTGCAAAGTTTCAAGTCAAAACGACCAACAATTTTTTTTTCTCCATACAAATTTTCCACCCCTATTTTAACCCGTTGGGATTGTATGTCGGAAAAATCTCGAAACACGTATTAATTTTTTTAACGACTTCAGAATAAAGAGGAGTTTCTGATTCGACCGTATATGTATATGTTTTTTTTTATATTAAATATTGTCCAACGATTTTTTCCCTATACAAACTTTCAACCCCTATTTTCACCCTTAACGGTTATTTGTCGGAAAAATCCCGAAACACGTGTTCATTTATTTATTGTCAAGTATAACCCTGCGAAGTTTCAAGTCAAAACGTCCAACGAATTTTTTTTCTTCATACAAACGTTCAACCCCTATTTCAATCCTTAGGGGTTGTTGGTCGGAAAAATCCTGAAACATGTGTCCGTTAACTTATTGTCATGTATAACCCTGCGAAGTTTCAAGTCAAAACGTCTACCTTTCTAGGTATAGCGATTCGGGCTGGGCGTTTATACTAATTTTTTTTCCCCATACTAACTTTCAACCCCCGTTTCTTCCCTTGGGTAACTATTTGCGAAAAGTCCTGAAACACGTGTTTGTTTATTTATTGTCAAGTATAACCCCGCAAAGTTTTAAATCAATATCTGCAACTAATTTTTTTTACCCATACTAACTTTCAACCCCCGTTTCTTCCCTTGGGTAACTATTTGCGAAAAATCCTGAAACACGCGTTCGTTTATTTATTGTCAAGTATAACCCTGCAAAGTTTTAAATCAATATCTGCAACAATTTTTTTTTACCCATACTAACTTTCAACCCCCGTTTCTTCCCTTGGGTAACTATTTGCGAAAAATCCTGAAACACGTGTTCGTTTATTTATTGTCAAGTATAACCCTGCAAAGTTTTAAATCAATATCTGCAACAATTTTTTTTCCATATACAAACTTTCAAACCCCATTTCTTCCCTTGGGTAACTATTTGCGAAAAATCCTGAAACACGTATTCGTTTATTTATTGTCAATTATAAACCTGCAAAGTTTAAAATCAATATCTGCAACAAATTTTTATTACCCATACTAACTTTCAACCCCCGTTTCTTCCCTTGGGTAACTATATGCGAAAAATCCTGAAACACGCGTTCGTTTATTTATTGTCAAGTATAACCCTGCAAAGTTTTAAATCAATATCTGCAACTAATTTTTTTTCCATATACTAACTTTCAACCCCCATTTCTTCCCTTGGGTAACTATTTGCGAAAAATCCTGAAACACGTGTTCGTTTATTTATTGTCAAGTATAACCCTGCAAAGTTTTAAATCAATATCTGCAACTAATTTTTTTTACCCATACTAACTTTCAACCCCCGTTTCTTCCCTTGGGTAACTATTTGCGAAAAATCCTGAAACACGTGTTTGTTTATGTATTGTCAAGTATAACCCTGCAAAGTTTTAAATCAATATCTGCAACTAATTTTTTTTACCCATACTAACTTTCAACCCCCGTTTCTTCCCTTGGGTAGCTATTTGCGAAAAATTCTTAAACACGCGTTCGTTTATTTATTGTCAAGTATAACCCTGCAAAGTTTTAAATCAATATCTGCAACAAATTTTTTTTACCCATACTAACTTTCAACCCCCGTTTCTTCCCTTGGGTAACTATTTGCGAAAAATCCTGAAACACGTGTTCGTTTATTTATTGTCAAGTATAACCCTGCAAAGTTTTAAATCAATATCTGCAACAAATTTTTTTCCATATACTAACTTTCAAACCCCATTTCTTCCCTTGGGTAACTATTTGCGAAAAATCCTGAAACACATGTTCGTTTATTTATTGTCAATTATAAACCTGCAAAGTTTAAAATCAATATCTGCAACTAATTTTTTTTACCCATACTAACTTTCAACCCCCGTTTCTTCCCTTGGGTAACTATTTGCGAAAAATCCTGCAACACGTGTTTGTTTATTTATTGTCAAGTATAACCCTGCAAAGTTTTAAATCAATATCTGCAACTAATTTTTTTTCCATATACTAACTTTCAACCCCCATTTCTTCCCTTGGGTAACTATTTGCGAAAAATCCTGAAACACGTGTTCGTTTATTTATTGTCAAGTATAACCCTGCAAAGTTTTAAATCAATATCTGCAACTAATTTTTTTTACCCATACTAACTTTCAACCCCCGTTTCTTCCCTTGGGTAACTATTTGCGAAAAATCCTGAAACACGTGTTTGTTTATTTATTGTCAAGTATAACCCTGCAAAGTTTTAAATCAATATCTGCAACTAATTTTTTTTCCATATACTAACTTTCAACCCCCATTTCTTCCCTTGGGTAACTATTTTCGAAAAATCCTGAAACACGTGTTCGTTAATTTATTGTTAAGTATAACCCTGCAAAGTTTTAAATCAATATCTGCAACTAATTTTTTTTCCCCATACTAACTTTCAACCCCCATTTCTTCCCTTGGGTAACTAATTGCGAAAAATCCTGAAACACGTGTTCGTTTATTTATTGTCAAGTAAAACCCTGCAAAGTTTCAAATCAAAATCTGCAAAAATTAATTTTTTTTTTCCGATACTAACTTTCAATCCCCATGTCTTCCCTTGGGTAACTATTTGCGAAAAATCCTGAAACACGTGTTCGTTTATTTATTGTCAAGTATAACCCTGCAAAGTTTTAAATCAATATCTGCAACTAATTTTTTTTCCCCATACTAACTTTCAACCCCCATTTCTTCCCTTGGGTAACTATTTGCGAAAAATCCTGAAACACGTGTTCGTTTATTTATTGTCAAGTATAACCCTGCAAAGTTTCAAATCAAAATCTGCAACAATTTTTTTTTTCCCATACTAACTTTCAATCCCCATTTCTTCCCTTGGGTAACTATTTGCGGAAAATCCTGAAACACGGGTTCGTTTATTTATTGTCAAGTATAACCATGTAAAGTTTCAAGTCAAAACGTTAAACTATTTTTTTTTCTTCATACAAACTTTCAACCCCTATTTTCACCCCTTGGGTGACGATTTCCGAAAAATCGCTTCTCATCTCATGCTTACGTCACCCAAGGAATGATTTTGCCAATTTTCAGCTTTCTAGGTTTTACGGTTTGGGCTGGGCGTTGATGAGCCATTTTAACCCTTTTTTCACCCCTTGGGGGTGATTTAACAAAAAATGACGAAACATGTGTGAATTTATTTATTTGTAGGAGTTATCTTAAAAAGTTTCAAAGAGAAAAATGTAAAAAAAATTTTTCACTAAAAAAAGTGACAACCCTAATTTTTACCCTTGGGTGTTGTTTTGGAGAAAAATCCCGAAATAGGTGTTCATTTATTTTATGCAAGGAGTAATCGTACAAATTTTCAAATCAATATCTGCAACTAATTTTTTTTCCCCATACTAACTTTCAACCCCCATATCTTCCCTTGGGTAACTATTTTCGAAAAATCGCTTCTTATCTCGTGCCTCCGTCACCTAAGGGATGTTTGTATCAAATTTCACCTTTATACGTTCAGCGGTTTGGGCTGGGCGCTGATAGGTCAGTGAGTCAGTCAGGACTTTCATTTTTATATAATAGATAATAAAGTTAGGTACATTTTTATGGAAAATGGCCGAGTAGCATGAGGCCTGGAGATGAAGTAGACATCTCACACACGGCCAACTAACCCCAAACTAGGCAGAACCTGTACTATGGGTGTCAGACAGCTGACATCTCACACACGGCCAACTAACCCCAAACTAGGCAGAACCTGTACTATGGGTGTCAGACAGCTGATATACATAATATATAAATAATACAAAATCCAGACACAAGGCAAAAACAAGTGCTCATCACACGAATGTTAGCCCTGGACGGGATTAGAACCCGCGACCTACTACCAACTAGGCTGCGAGGCCGTCATTAATGCCACGGGGGACTGCTAAGTAAGAAAATAGCAACGAATGCAACATACTTCTGGTTGAATAGAAGGTAAACATCTGAGATATTACGTGATTCTTTTATTATTTCTACTGTTTAAGTCCTAATTTTTCTTTTCACTTTCTCTTATTTTTAAATTTAAACTTAACCAATCCATTACGACGCGAGTTTCGTTGTTAACGACTCAGAGACACTTTATGTTCGTCTACCATTATTTTGGCATTTAAACAAATGTTCATGCTTTTTTTTTTTGCTATTTTCTTACTTAGCAGTCCCACGTCGCATTAAAGGATCAACAAAAATTTGTGATTTTTTACTTTTTATGGGTTTTGTGTTTTTTAAATTTTTAACCAACTAAGTTACGCGGCCGTCTGAACAAGCGTAGATACCTGTAGTAGTATTTGCAAGTATGGACATTATCATCTCTTGAATCTGACTCTGATTGATATTCTGTGGCTGCTGCTTCCCCGGAGGCGCGGGAGGAATAGGCGCCCCGACTATCAATGTACTCGCCAACACGAAGGAGACAAAATAGAAGTGGCTTTTATAATCTGCTGAGAGAAACATTAATCATTTGTAATGACGTCGGAGGGAGAGGGGTTGTTGACTAGACACAAGCCCAGGTTTTAGTCCATTTATTGTATACGTAACGGCTAAAGACAGGTTTTCTTTTTTCTTTTTTTTATTTGACCTATGCTTGGGTCGAAAAGGTACGAGACCATGAAGGAAAAAAAAATTTCACGCCCATATGGAGTAGTAATCATGCCTATTTTGTATCGAAACCAATGCGGCCGCTCAGAGGGGTGGGAGGGTAGGTGGAAGTGGGAGACGGGGTTAGTTTTTTAACTCTATCAGTCTTTATCACACATCTTTGAATACGGTACGTTAGAAAAAGATAGAGACATTCATGTTATGACATGCCCAATGAAAAACAAAATATCAATAAAGTATGACATTTATTTGTCTTTATTTGGCATGTAAAAAACATGAAACTTAATGGTTGCTGTATTTGAAAATAGTGATGTGATGTGGTAAGAAGCGTAACGTATATTTATCGATTATTTTCGTACATTTTATCACATGGCTACTGGACTTATTTATCGAGCCTCTCATAAACAATCAACTTGCAACTTGCAATAATATTGGTAACATTTCGTACTTCCGAATTCTTCTTAACCGAAACTTAATTGGCCGAAAACGGTTCATAGAATATTTAGTTCCAATATGTTTCTTTGGACATAACTTCATTATACCTTAAATATGTTAAACAGGAGTATTATTTTCCAGAAAAACTACAACCATATTATCGAAATGTTATTTTTGGTTTTACTAACTGTTTTACTTCATATATATTAATTATCCTCGAGGTTTATTAAACAGAATTTACTTTTCCCATAATTTATAATGGATCTAGTTTTGTAAATAAATTAAAAAGAGAAATGATTTCGGTAAAACATTAATATGGAAAGTAAAAAAAATGCAATCCGTTTTCGGTTAAACATATTCGGTATTAAAATTTTCGGATTTAAGATAGGTAACCATTTCCTAGAGCGCAGCGAACTTTACCTAGAGAGGCACAAGGACATACGGCACCTGATGGTTAGTGGTCACTGTCACAAAATTTAAAACAATATTTTTAATTTTCGGATCTTTTGGAAAACTGCGATTAATAAATGAAATTAAAAAATAATAAGCTGACGACTCGATTCTATATTATTTTTTATCGACTACTTCACATCACTAAAAATCAACAACACAATTTTCTGCTACAAAATTGACCACGAAAATTGTAAAAACCAAGCGGTTTACTACTCACCAGAAGAATGTGATACCAGCAAGCTTTGTAATTTTGTTTGCGACATGGTTTTGGCACAATTTCACGTTTGGTTCGTTTTCGTAATTTTGATTTCGTAATTGACTATGAAAGAGGAATAATTTTTCATTTTTCGTAATTAATTATCAAACATGAATTGGTTTTCCGCATTAGAAATCGAGTTTCGTAATTAACTACGATAAAATAATTGTTTTCTTCTTTCGTAGTGAACTAACTATGAAAGAGGAACTATTTTTCATTGTTTCGTAATTAATTATCAAACAATAAATTTATTTGCCGTATTAGTAATTAGTTTCGTAATTAACTACTATAAAATAATTTGTTTTCTTTGTTCATATGCAGCGAATTGGCTATAATGAGAGGAATATTTTTTCCTTTCGGTGCATTTACCTAAATTACAATTTACAGAAGCCTCCTCGTCGATGGCCAAGTGGCTAGGGCTGTTGACTTCCATTCAGAAGTTCGGGGGTTCAAACCTCGGCACGTACCAATGTGTTTTCGATTTTCGAATTCATATGTACGTTTATTCGACGCTCTTACGGTGAAGGAAAACATCGTGAGGAAACTTGCACACACCTGCGAAGAAATTCAAAGGTTGTGTGTGAAGTTGACCAACCCGCACTGGGCCAGCGTGGTCGACTAAGGCCTATTCACCCTGATTTCAAGGTAGGCTCGAGCCCCTCGGTGGGGACGTATATGAGCTGTTAACGACAACGAAGCCTCTAACATGAATCAGAGAAAATAAAAACAAACATACTACATCATCATATTTATCGTGGAGAGGGTAATAGGAAAAAATGCTGAAAACCAGGTCGGGGGGATGTAAGAAGGGAAATAGAACACATTCTTTTTTTTTCGTTTTTCTGTCTGTTTGTGTGGGATAAACTCCGAAATTGCTGGACCGATTTAAATAAAAATTTTCATGGTGGATCCTTATATCTCCGTTTGACATCTTAGATTTTTTACCGCGTAAAAATATCTCATATCTATGGGAAACTGTGCACGGAAAAGTCAATAGACAACGCGGGCGGGACATACCTGCGACCTGATATTTTTTGGTTTTGGGGTATGGAAAACAGACACGGTGCAACAATCTCCTCACAGTAACTCTGCTACTATTTTTATCTCTTGATCGCTTTCTTGATGAATTTAATAACTAACTAGGTCATCAAAGAGTTCGATAAGTATCTTAAAAATCAATTCTTGTTTGATAATTAATTACGAAAAATGAATATGGTTGGTAATTAACTACGAACGTGGAAAAATATTCGATTTCGTATACGGAAAATCAATTCTTTTTTGATAATTAATTACGAAACAGTGAAAAAAATTTCCTCTTTCATAGTCAATTATGAAAATCATAATTACGAAAACGGACCAAACGCAATTTCACTGCACAATTAACCTTTTTGTGTTATTTATTTAATTTTTTATATTTTATGACAGAACATCACGACATGTCGTGAACGACTATTTGAAAGAAAAGTGTGAATGTGTGTGTGATTCCAAAAAATATGTCTCAGCCGGCACCCATAGTACGTTTTGATTACTACTCCATTTGGGCGCGTAAAATTTTTTCTTCCTTCATGTACGAGACGGATCAAGCTTCACCGGACTTGCGTAAAGACAGGTGTGAACATAAACTTAAGATTAGCCGGCTAAACTTAGGTTTATCTTTGAGGAGCGGCTATTGTTCGATAAAATATAAAATTGTGTCGAGTTACTTCATCTTTAGCCGTATAAATTGCACATTATCCGACCCGAAGCGGCTAAAAATGTATTCCATGGACGCGCGCGGGCGAAGAGGGGGTGAAGTGGTCGGAGGGGGGACGATGATGCGCAATATGTGTTTGTTTTTAATTTTTAAATTTATAATAAGGCTGATTGTTTTTTTTATACCTTAGTAGGTATCATTGAAACTAACTGTTGATTGTTGTAATGCAAATTGTAGTGATAATTTCAATTTTGAAATATTTTGTTCCTAAATTTATTATGTTTTGATTTTTGTATTTTTTATGCCTAAATAGGTATTTCTAATGAACAATGAGACTGATTGTTTTAATAAGAAAAATTGTGGCTTAAAGAAAACATTATCTATCATTTTTTCATTTGCTTATTCATATTTAGCCGAAGGGCGGCGGCTTAACTTAAGTTTAGCCGGCTAAAGATAGAAGAAACTAACATTAGCCGCTCCTCAAAGATAAACCTAAGTTTAGCCGGCTAATCTTAAGTTTATGTTCACATCTATCTTTAGCCGTAACATATATACTCTACGCTTATATAGGTACTATATTACTATATAGTGCGTGCGTCACTCGCAACACACTACGTGCTGATAGGGGAGAGAACCTATCTTCTTATCGAATCTATGAGGGACGTGCAGTATCTGTTCTGCATACCACATACTACATCATGTAGTGTGTGGTATGGACTCGCACTTGGCCGCTTTTTAAGTATCCCTGTCATACGGATTTACGCCCGCGCGCGGATTTTGGAAACCGCTCCTGGGCGCACGCAGGACAAAGATTTTTAGCAGCGACACGCAAGGCAGATTATTAATAGTAATCCGTGTGATCCGCGTGTCACAGTAAGACAACACTTGAAGCACAGAGTAAATAATATGATAAGTCTAGTCAGCCCCACGTTGGGCGCCAGTGTTACCCCCTGGCCACAGCTTCGCGCGTCGGCGGCGGCGGCGGCGACTTGCGGCGCAAAACTTGCCAGAACGTTAGTATTGTAACATTTTACGATATTTTGGAGCACCTTGCGTCACATGACATAAAACGTTACTTTTAGGTAGGTACGTATTTTTTTCAATCTTATTTGTGCTACATTACAGTGTTGAAGTCGTTTTCTAAGTAAAATAAGATTACTTTTTACTTTTTGCATGAAAATTGAACGATTTTTGTAAAAGTTGGGTAATTTCACGCCTAACAATTTCTTGATTTCGGTGGTACATTTCTCTTGCGGGTTTTAGAAATGAAAATTTTTTTTAGTTCTCTCATGTTCATGTCAGCGTCAACACGAAGATGGAGGTGTTTCAAACTTAGTTAGTTTTATAGTTAACTCAGCAATTTTAATGCCTGAAAGTAACTCTTTTTTATCTATATCATATAAGTAATTTTTAAATTTAGTTATTTGCCCTTTTATTGAACTTCTTTTGGTATGTAAATAAGTTAATCTATCTTTACGTTCTTTAGCCTCTTTATCAGCTTCACTCATTGTAATAAAAAAGTACTACACTTAGTTCTAAAATGAATGAGTACAATGAGTTAAATAGGTGTTATTAATAGAAAAATAAGGTATTCTTACGCTCCTCGGCCGGTGATAGTCTCAAACCTGGGAAGCCGGCGCACGCGCGCAGCAGCTAGTTAGCGTCAGCTGATAGCACGTTGTTACGTAATGTATTCAGCTTGCTGTGTCGTGCAGACAATAGCCAATATATTTTTGTGTTCCCTGAAAAATTCGGCGTTTACGATCAACACAGGTTACCTAATGGAGCTTATAAGTTTTAGGTTTAATAATTTTTAAAAAGTACTAATTAAATACCTAAGCGTGATAATTATTTAGGTCCAGATGTAAACTTTACTGTCTAAAGGCCTTTTATGTGAAAAGAAATATAAATTGCGTTAGGCATATAGTAGAATCCCGCTTAATAATAATTGATTAGCTGCTATTTAGCTTCACATCAGATGAATAAAGTGGAATGATAACAACTTCTTGGCTTTAGCTTGTAACTAGAACTTTATGCCTAACTGCATTTAGTGCTGCGTAATTTGTATATAACGCTGTTAATCGTATTGTTCAATCAATATCGATTGCACATATATTATGTACAAATCTGTAAGTTAGTGCTGGTAACATTATTAAAAAACTGTCACGGTTTGACACTTGCATGTGTCAATTTTTCTCTTCCGGTTTTACCTCGTTGCAGCTATTGTATGCACTCTGCATTTTAAATTAATAAATATCAAATCTGTGCAATTAAACACTCGCCTATCATTTATAACTCAACATAGGCGAGTTGTGGTCCTTCAAAAATAATAAAAGTGTTGAGTCAGTGCGTGCGTGTCGCGATTTAGTGACGAAGTGTTTGGTTGGCCGTGTCGTTGTCGGCACAAACTTCGGCCGCCATCTATCTACGTAATTAGCGTATCTTATTGCGTTCACTCATTCAAGAGTCACGGCGCTGCTCGTGAAACCTGATTCAACCGGTCTATCGAAGAAATTCTACCTACATAACATTGATTCTCGATTGGATTTTCGAGTCATTATTCCGACCGCCATTTTTGTCGTTTTTACAACGAATTTCAAGCGTGGTGAGGAGCGGAAACGTTGTCGGCATTGGCGCTGCCATTGAGCGCTAGCTACGGGTTGTTTTCTGCAGTTGGCCAACCTGCCTGCGTGCCGCGAGGAGCCTGCCAGCTTCTTCGTGGTGACAGCTGTCAGATTGACAGTTGTGCGATCGTCGGGACAGCGGGTCAACGAACGGAGTTCAAAACAAAAACAAACGTCGTCATCGTGTTTTTTACATTCTTTCGGCACAAAACGTTGTGAACATTGCGGAACTTACAGTATTTGCGGTGTAGATTCAGTGTTACGGCCCAAAAGTGTACTTACGGCAAAACTATAGTGCGTTATTACGGCTCGTGCAAAGTATCGTGTGCGGTAATCAAGTGTTCAGTGGCGGCTTATTTGCTTTACGGAAATCATGGCTGAAAAGGCTGAGGAGTTAAAAAGGTTGCGTATTAAACGCGCGCAATTCAAAGGTACTGTAACTAGAATAGAAAATTTTGTTAATGATCCCATAAACCTTGCTACTTCTAGCGTGGAAATGTTGCAAGCTCGTAAAGATAAACTCATTAATACTATCAAGGAATATGAATGTGTGCAGTTAGACATATTATCCCTCTGTCCAGATGATCCTGAGAAAGTTGAGGAGTTAGAAGAAAAATATTATTTTATTATTTCAAAACTTAACTCAAGTTTAAAAAGATTAACTGAAAATGAGGTTTCTAAATGTCCAAATGTAGCTTCTTCCAAATTGCCTAACATTGACATCCCAGTATTTTCTGGCAGAGATTTTACAAAATACACTCCCTTTATGGATTTGTTTACTGCAGTCATTCACAACAACAAATCACTATCTGATGTTCAAAAATTGTTTTACCTAAGGAGGTATTTGTGTGATGAAGCTTTAGCTGTTATAATAAACCTGCCGCTTGTTAATGAGTCATACCAGGAAGCCATTGATTTACTTAAGCACAGATTTGATAATAAGGCGCGACTGATCAGCAATCATATCAATATTCTTTTAGAAATGCCTTCAATGCAACGGGGCACAGCAACCTCTATAAGGTCTTTTATAACGGAAGTGCAGCAACAGATTTATGCTCTTAAAAATCTAAAACAACCCATAGATAAATGGGACATGTTGCTTATCTGTCTTTTAACTAAAAAGTTGGATCCGTACACCAATCGTGCGTTCCAGTTAGAACGGGATCCCAATACTTTACCTACATTTAATGAATTTATATCATTTTTAGAAAAACGTGCTATAGCATTTGAAGAAAGTGGAGACAGTACTGCTCGCGAGAGTATCTCCAAAAAGGTTAATAAAGTAGCTAATGTTGCTACCAAAAATACTTTCAATAAAGTATGTAAATTTTGTGAAAAGGCTGGCCATTTAATGTATGAATGCCCAACTTTTAAGATGGCAGCAGTGTCAGATAGACTGAAGTTCATTGACGATCACAAATTATGTTCAATTTGTTTCAATGTTCATAAAGGAAACTGTAGGTTCCATTTTAAATGCAAAATATGCAAAAAAGCCCACAATACACTGCTTCATTCTGATAGCCATGCAGATCAAGGGCAATCAGTTGCACTTCATGCAAATAGCTCCTCTAGTCAGGTATTATTACCAACTATTAAAGTCAAATTAATTAATCATAGGGGACATGAACTATTTGCTAGGGCATTGCTGGATAGTGGCAGTCAAGCCTCCTTTATCACTACTGGCTTAATGAAAAAGCTATCATTGATTCCTATGACTCAATCAACCAATATTATTGGTATTGGTAACACAAACAATAAGTTAAAACAATATGTGAATGTTGTTATTCACTCTCCAGTGCGGGATATCAAGTTCGATGTAAGATGTAATGTTGTTGATTCTATTACTGAACGATTGCCCCAACAACACTTCGACATTTCAAATTTATGCTTACCACAAGACATTCAGCTTTCAGATATTAACTTCAATGTGCCAGATGAAATTTCACTTCTCTTAGGAGCTGATATGTATTTTAAAATCTTGTTGGAAGGGCATATTAAACTAGATGCTGGCCTAGTTTTACAAAAAACCTTGTTCGGATGTGTTGTTGGGGGAACTGTGTCAGAGCCAAGACCTTCCCATTCAAACTTAGTATCAAACTTAGCTATCAGTGGTTTTAATAAATTGGAGCATATAATGGAGCAGTTTTGGTTAAGCGAAAAGGTTCCTGAAGTACCTAAAATGGAAATCAGAGCATCTGAAGAGTTTCAAAAGGCGGAAAAGACCTTTGTTCAGTCTGTTCAGTTAAAAGAAAATAAATTTCATGTAGACATGCCTCTTAAAACTGCTTTAGATGACCTGAAGTTAGGGGACTCATTTTCAGCAGCTCTACAAAGATTTCTTGCACTGGAGAGAAAATTACAAAAAGATGCAAAATGTTCTGCATTGTATAAAATGTTTATAGATGAATATATTGCTCTTGGACATGCCAAAAAAGTTGATATTAACACTTACGATCTCAATAACGGTCCCGTTTATTTTTTGCCTCATCACGCTGTGTTGAATGAGAATAGCAAAACAACAAAGCTTCGCGTTGTGTTTAATGGTAGTATGAAAACTAAAAATAAAGTCTCCCTCAACGACGTTATGCTGAATGGGCCCATTGTTCAAAGTGAACTTTTTGATATTCTTATCCTTTTTAGGACTTATATTTTCACATTAATATGTGACATTTCCAAAATGTTTCGAGCAGTTTCCATCAATGAGCATCAAACTTCTCTTCAAAATATATTATGGAGAGACGATCCCAGTAAACCCATAAGCTGCCTGCAGCTGCAGACAGTCACATATGGGCTGAAAGCATCAACTTATTTAGCCACAAGGTGCCTTATTGAACTGGCCCACAGATATGGCGATATGTATCCGCTTGCTGCCCAAGCCATGCATTTAAATACTTATGTAGACGATGTACTCTCAGGAGCAGATGACTATCAACAGCTAATCAACCTTAAAAGGCAATTGGTAGGGCTCTTAGACAAGGGAAGTTTTTTATTACACAAATGGTGTTCCAATGTGCCTGAACTCCTTAATGATATTCCTAATGAAAACAGGTATTTTGAAGAAATTGATATCAACAAAGATAATATTATCAAAACCCTTGGTTTAAAATATGATATCATGCCTGATCAGTTTATTTTTACAAGTCCTGAGAATGACCTGGATGGCTTACAAACTAAAAGGAGCATTCTAAGCTACATTGGTAAAATGTTTGATCCCCTTGGTT
The DNA here is from genome assembly GCA_948473455.1 of Teleiodes luculella. Classification (NCBI taxonomy): domain Eukaryota; kingdom Metazoa; phylum Arthropoda; class Insecta; order Lepidoptera; family Gelechiidae; genus Teleiodes; species Teleiodes luculella. The sequence goes on along the minus strand of OX419611.1, from coordinate 3,010,682 downwards.
TAATTGGGCCAATCATAGTACTTGTAAAAATATTTATGCAGGAATTATGGTCTATTAAAATTGGTTGGGACTCTGTTTTGCCACAGGTGCAGCTTGAGTTTTGGAGGAGGTTCATCCACAATCTGGCTTTGATGGGAAGCATCAGTGTGCCTAGATGCTTATCTTGTAAAGGCTTTACGCTGATAGAGTTGGTTGGTTACGCTGACGCGTCTTTAAAAGCGTTTGGATGCTGTCTCTACTTAAGAGTGTTCAGCACTCAACGAACAATCTCTGTTAACTTGTTGTGCTCTAAATCCCGAGTTGCACCAATGGCTAAGACACTAACCATTCCCAGGCTTGAGCTTAACAGTGCTCTTCTCTTGTCCCAGCTTGTTAGCAGGGTCTATGATACCTTAAAGGGTAGATTTCCATTATCAGTCTATTTATATAGCGATTCCCAAATAGTACTAGCCTGGTTGAATTCAAAAAATTCGATTCGCGATTCATATGTCTCTAGACGAGTAAATCAAATCAAAGATTTCACTTCAAACTTTCAGTGGTCTTATGTAAAATCTGCCGACAACCCAGCTGATCTATTGTCCAGGGGGACAGACCCACATAAGCTCAAAGAATGCAAATTATGGTGGCATGGGCCAGATTACTTGTCTGATGTAGATTTTGTACATTCCCCTGCTAATTTTGAATTTCCAATACCTCCTCCCAATGATGATGAGGTTGCTGTTAATCTCTGTACTTCCAAGGAAACAGACTTTGCTCTCTTTGAGAGATATTCAAGTCTTAATAAATTACAGAGAATAGTGGCTCTATTACTGCGGTTCAAAAATAACTGTTTTAATAAAAACAAGAAAATACTTGGTTCATTATTACCCATAGAGTTGGAAACATCTTTAAATATAATAATTCGCTCTGCTCAAAGAAAACATTTGCATTCTGAGATTGATTCCCTTTCTAAAGGAAAGACAATAAAGTCTGGCTTAGCCAATCTCTATCCATTTTTAGATGGACAAAATATTCTTAGAGTAGGTGGGCGTCTTCAAAATGCAAATGTGCGCTATGAGAAAAAGCATCCTGCTATCATACCAAAGTCATCTTATCTTGCTTCCTTGCTAGTAGATAGAGAACACTTACGTCTTCTCCATGCAGGACCTAAATTAGTTCTTAGCTCTCTCATGCAAAGATATTATTTGGTCAGTGGTATCAGGGAAGTCAAAAAGGTTATACACAAATGTGTAAGGTGTCATCGTGTCAAGGCTGCAGCTGCTAGGCAGCTTATGGGTTCACTGCCAAAGGAAAGACTGATCGCAGAGAGGCCCTTTCAAACTGTTGGAGTGGACTTTTGTGGCCCATTTAGCATAAAGGTCGCGAGGATCCGTAGACCAATGGTGTCCAAGGCCTATGTAGCGCTTTTCGTATGCTTTCTCACAAAAGCTATTCATGTTGAACTAGTCACGGACCTAACTACTGAAGCTTTTTTGGCATCTCTAAAACGCTTTATAGCAAGACGTGGTTTACCCACTAGTATTTTTTGTGATAATGCTAAAACCTTTAAAGGAGCATCTAACACTTTAAAAGATTTGTATGAGCTGTTTAACTCTCAAAAACATAAAAATGATGTTACAGATTTTTGTGCTGTAAATTATATAAATTTTAAATTTATTCCTAGTTACTCTCCGGAATTCGGAGGGCTATGGGAAGCAGGGGTCAAGAGTTTAAAGTTTCACTTAAAGAGAGTAGTGGGCAGTCTCTGCCTAACCTATGAAGGTCTTAATACTGTGATCACTGAAATTGAAGCAATACTCAATTCAAGGCCACTGCTTCCTATGTCATCTGATGCTTCGGATACTAACTACTTGACACCTGGTCATTTTCTCATTGGCTCAGCAATGACTTCCTATCCTGAAGTAGATCTCTCAGGTCATAATATAAATCGTTTAAAATTTTGGAATATTTTAACTAAATTGAAACAGGATTTCTGGAAGGCTTGGTCAAGAGACTATCTCACTCAACTTCAGAACAGACCCAAGTGGTTAGATGTACATCCTAATTTAAAGGTAGGAGATCTGGTCATAGTAAGATCAGACAATACTGCTCCCCTTGAATGGCCTATGGCCCGGATTGTCAAAATTTTCCCTGGTTCCGATAGTAGAGTGAGAGTGGCTGAGGTCAAAATAGGAAATAAAATCTATTTAAGGTCTTACAGGAAGTTAAGCCCTTTACCAATTAACTAACTAGTTTCAAAATGAAACATAATATTTTAAACTTCACTTTATTTACAGAAGTACATGTTAGTAGAGACATGAGAGTTGTCAAACAAACAGCATTATGTGCACATATCAGGAGAGAGAGGGAGAGACCAGTGGTAACTCCAATCCCAAGTAGTTTTCTGCGTAGGGCTGGACTCACTCTTCCCCCTTTAGTGGAGGAAGGGTGAGGACAGTGGTAATCCGATCCCGAGCAGCAATGCGTAGGGCTGGTCTCCTCCTCTCCCCCCCCCATTAGTGTATAAGTTATGTTCTATCACATACAGATTTCAGAACTGTTATAAATATACTTAGGTATCCCTTAAGTTTATTATATAATTAAAAACTGATTTTTACTATAACTTCACTAAGTTATAAATATTCTTAAGTCTTTCTTAAGTTTATTATATAATTGGTAGTCATTAAAAGCCTTTTACTATTAATTACCTATAAAGAAAAATATTTAACTTTAGAATACTTTCAATATATCATTATGTAACTTTCAGTATAGGTATATTGTTTAACTAATAACAACAAGTTGTAATAGTTGTATGGTTACATTGTCATATGGTTTGTAACCAGATGTTTATAAATAGATATTTAATTGTGTAATTGCATGCTTTTGCTTTACTTTCATACATAATGTTTGAATACTTCTGTTATGTTTATAATGTATACATAGCTACACTTTAAGCTCATATCGCCTCTCCTATGGTAGATTGACCAAGGTTAACTTTACTTAATTAAAACAATGTCTTGTTTACCATGGTAGAGTTGATGTCTGTTTTTTCTTGTAGATTCTGGCCGTGGGCCCCAACTATGTTCAATCAATATCGATTGCACATATATTATGTACAAATCTGTAAGTTAGTGCTGGTAACATTATTAAAAAACTGTCACGGTTTGACACTTGCATGTGTCAATTTTTCTCTTCCGTTTTTACCTCGTTGCAGCATTGTATGCACTCTGCATTTTAAATTAATAAATATCAAATCTGTGCAATTAAACACTCGCCTATCATTTATAACTCAACACGTATGAAAAGGTATGTAAAAATATGTACGCACAATGATTATGCTATTTAGAAACACTATTGTTTGCGGAAGTGAGACTATTCTAAGGACTTGAGTAAAATGGTGGGATGGCACAAAGGAAAGGCACTTATCTTTGATGGACCGCGTTGCACGGCGTGATGCTTTAGCTACACCACTGACCACGAAGCTGAACACTGTCCACAAGCTATTGTCAGAACTCCAATCCTCTCCAGACAGCCTTGTATGCAGACTTGGATGGCCACACCACGTGGCGATTTGGATCCTTTGTTTGTCGATTTGCGCTTTAGTGGTTCTTCTTTTTAGTTCCCCTCATGGGCCACCATTTTATGTCTTATGTTAACATAAATGGGGCGTAATAAAGAAAATAAACTTCGATTTCAACAAAAAAACGATATATTCTTAAAGCGGTTACAATGTACCATATTGAATGACAAACGAATAGTGGGGATAAAAGATTGTACTGTGCCGTAGCAAGGCGAGAAGCGCCTGGCAAAACGTTACTGCAATCAAACACATGAAAGCGAGTTTTCTATATTTTGTAAGGCGTTATGAGCCGCAACATTCGGACTTTTATATAAAAATTTAATGCAAGTGCCACATACATACTTATTCTTCGGATGTTTCATGAAAAGTTTGAAGTAAGAGTAAGATATATATTTATGCAATAGAATAATGTTCAACAATTAAAGATCATTGTTTAAGATGCACAGTTTAGTGTCGGGATTTAATTGTGAATAAAGTTTATTGGCTGGATATTATGTTTGAGAGATATAGTGTATGTATAATATAATAAATCTATACATTGAAAAACACATTTAATTCGAAATTATTAGTAAATATTACCGAATTTCGTATAAAATGTACCTACTTAGAAATAAATAAAGTATAGGTAGGTTAAAGGAAATGTGTGAAAACAATATTTGTCAAAATATAAATAATGTATTTTAGTATTGGTTTTTACTACTTACATATTGTTGAAAAAAAAATTTTTTTTCTATTTTTGTATTTATTGGCCATTGTAATTTGATGATATGACTAGGTGCTGAAATTGAGACTTTACAAAAAAGATACATCATACCACTTAATAGGAGAACTCTACGTACAAGTTTTAGTAAGAAGACCACTACTGAGACGTGGGTGACAAACCGCCCATTGAATAAACTACATTACAATAGCCTAAATATGTATATCCTGTATAAGTTGCACTAAGACATACACAGGCGCTAACTGTAGAAGTGATCATGAAGTAGTTAGCTTTTGACAGCAGATCACTGCTACCGAAGAGCTTGAAGTTTAAAAGGTGGCCTAGATTTGTAGAGAAACCCGATAGAAGACCTGGCAACAATGAACCAAAAGTATTAAAAGTAGCAGATATTACTATAGACGACCATGATAATATTGACACCATTTGGAATAGATTGAAAAATGTGATTCTCTCGGCAACGGCGTAAGAAATGCCCAATACTAAATGCCCCTAACAAAGCATGGATAACACAAGAAGCATGGTGTGCCATTAAAGACCAAAAAGAACTGCTAAGAGGTGGTGTTGACTCTGTAGACACAGTATACAAAAAGGACCCATACAGCAAGAGAGGGAAGGGAATGTAACGACTAACTAGACTCTATCTGTCAGGAAATCGAAGATCACGCGCAAAAATATTAAACCAAGAATCATTATTTAGACAAAATAATCACAAGAGAATTCAAAGCAAGAATATGGGCCATATAAAATGAACAATGAAAGCTAGACGAAATTGAAAAAAGATGGAAGTAATGATAATCGATAGAACCGGCCAACTCTCGAGGACAACTTTCCGGAGAACTTTTGGATATAGAAGTGATAAACGAGTTTATTTACCTTGGATCGCTGCTGCTAGCTGACCAGGGATGTATGCGAAAGATCATAAGCGGAATCAGATGGAAAAATCACCTGACGCGTTTATAGCGAGACAGGAAGGTCTCAATTAAGACCAAAATCAACTAGTCCGAACTTTGATATTCAGATAATTCAGACTATGGTTGTAGGGGTAAATAGAGATTTCGCGGCTGATCTCCCAGTCGTTGGTGTGACCAAGCTACGACCATCACTGACCTTCCTGTTGCAACCGCCCCATGGATAGCCGAGAACTGAGCAAGGTGGCGAACATTTTAGAGGGAAAGTTATTGTAGAAGGAGTAGTAGATTTTATTGTTTCACTATTTTTTTGAGTGAAAAAAAGCATATTCTATTCTACTTTATTTTAATTATTTTGTATTAAATTCACATAAATATCCTGGCATAAGTATGTAACTTATAAAAATATGCAAAGTATTACTGTGTAAGTAACAACCACAGAACATTTAAAAGAGGTTAGAAAGGCGATGTGGGCGGGGCCGGCGCGCCAAAACTATGAGCAAAACGCTCATACTTCACGCAAAGAAACGATCGCGCTGTCTAACTCACACATAGCTATAAAAATCTACATCAGTGTGCGTGCATGCGTATGATTCGTTTCCATTTGAAATCGCGTGATTGAGCGGCGCTATGATTGGCTAGATTTGAAATTGCAAATATGTGCGTAAACTTCATCTTTATTGAAGTACAGATGTAGTGGAGGTGAAAGGTGGGGTGGAATCGGCGACACCGGATTTCATACGGACGGCGCATTATCGCCATTCTAACCTCTTTTAAATGTTCTGTGGTAACAACATATACACAGTTATGAACGGAAATTTTAAAAATAACGGGGCGAAAAGTACGCGTATAAGTATGGAAGAGGCACATCCATAGTTATTCAAGGCGGTTTTGTCAAAATTGAAAAGATGAACATTATACGATTTAAAAAAAAATGCCTTATGATGAAGTTAGATTTTTTTTTTTAATTTTCTAATAGATTTGGGTACGCTGAAGCTAAATATAATAAAATCGTGTGCCACTTGCACACTTTTACGTAGGGCGTGTCGATTTAAGGTTTTACTGAAACTTATGTTCTCTTAACCCGAACACATGTAAAACTGAGGAATTAAATTATTTTCTTAGTGTATTAATATTCTCATAAATTGGGAGATTGATTAAAAGCCACATTTTATTAGTTTATTTATTTAAACCCCAAAAAATTACACATGAATTATTCATAATTCATGTGTAATTTTTTGGGGTTCATGAATGGTATAAAATAATAAGTTGCTAACTGAAGACTACTAGGCAACTAAAGATTGATATCTTTAGTTGCCTAGTAGTCTTCAGTTAGCAACTGGAGCTGTAGTGATCTACAGCTGAAGTCTATCCAAAGAAATAACTCGCCAGTCCACTTAGGAATCGTCTGGTGTTTTTAAGGTTGTGCTGTAACCACATTCTTTTGTACGTGCAGAAATTCTCGTAAATAGGGTTGAACATCCCTGTAAAATAAAAATAAAAAATTTAACTCGGCGACAATCTATTAGGGTTCCGTAGCCAAATGGAAAAAAACGGAACCCTTATAGATTCTTCATGTCTGTCTGTCTGTCCGTCCGTATGTCACAGCCACTTTATTCCGAAACTATAATACCTATACTGTTGAAACTTGGTAAGTAGATGTATTCTGTGAACCGCATTAAAATTTTCTTACAAAAATAGAAAAAAAAAAACAATAAATTTAGGGGGGCCCCATACATAGAACTGAAACAAAAAATAATATTTTTTCATTAAACCCATACGTGTGGGGTATCTATGGATAGGTCTTCAAAAATGATATTTAGGTTCCTAATAAAATTTTTTTCTAAACTTAATAGTTTGCGCGAGAGACGCTTCCAAAGTGGAAAAATGTGTGTCCCCCCCCCCTCTAACTTCTAAAATAAGAGAATAATAAAACTGAAAAAAATATATGATGTGCATTACCATGAAAAATTCCAATGAAAATTGGTTTTAACGAGATCTAGTAAGTAGTTTTTTTTAATACGTCATTAATCATAAACCGCAATTTACCTTTCACTATTATTAAAACATCGATCAAAGTCACAACGAGCTACAGAATCTTTTATATTATGTTACTGGCTGCTACGGAACCCTTCATTCAAAATACCTAAAATCTAAATACAACACTGGCCTACAACCATTTTGGTGCCGGGGATTTTGGGCCTGATTTTAAGTATGTCTTACATGGCGATCTTAAAACTGTTACCGGTTTTTTCCTATCAGCTCTAGTTTCCAAGATACAAGAAAAAACACATTTTCACAGAAAAATATATTTTCTTGGCATTAAACATCAAGAAATTGTCTCTACAGTGATTTTCTACAATTTCTCTCACTTAACTTGGGCAATCTTGCATGATTCCCAAGCAATAGTAGGCCATCATGGGAGTATCCCAGCTTCCATGGTATCTATTTTCCATAGTTTTTAGGGCTTCATGGAACCGCTGTCCCTGTTTATCTCTTAGATCGCCTAAATTGTGTTGGAACTGATCTAGAAGACTATTGAGACAGTGTAATTTAATACTCATAGTCTCATATTACAGCCTAAATCTTTGAATCGCACCACAATTTCCTCTACTTATTGTACGTAGTTGTCAGCTTTATGATTTCCAGGGAAATTTTGTGAGACTGCTAAAAAATATTTCCAAGCAAGTCTCTCCACATTATTAATAAAAGTCTCGAAATTAGTGCTGTCTTTTATTTATTGATGTATTTGAGGTCCATCAAATCAAACTATTAGTTATTCAGTACCTCAAGGAAATTTCTGTGAGATAGGTACCTAAACTGAAAACATTGACCATTTTTGTCGAGAGCCTGGACAAATTGCTTTATTAGCCCTAATTTTGTATGCAATGGGAGGAACGATTTTTGCTTTTGAAACTCAGGATTCATTTATAACATTTTTTTCACCAATAAGCAGATCATATCTCACAGGCCAATTTTTTTTAGTTTAATGACGTGGTTTGGCTCGACTGTCCCATAGACAAATAAAGCATGGGTATTTAGTATATAGCCAGTATACTGACCCAAAAAAAAATTACCATCTGTGCCAATGTTCAACGCATATTTTACATACACTGTGAGGCACCTACACTTTATCTTGGTGTCGAATTTCAATCCTGAAGTATGCGAAATACAAGCGACGCACAGTGTTTGTAAGAGATTTACGCTGATTTCTCAGTATGTGTTCACCACAAACATTATAAAATATAATATCTGGATCGTTAACACAACATCTGGACATGCTAGTATAATAATGAAATAGTAACATAAACTATATCAATGTTTTTATAATAATGACTATTTACGAACAAGAGCGGCAAAAATTCAAAATAAGGGTAGGTAGTAGGTAAACTAGAGCTGATGAGTTAAAATGACGTACCTATGTCAATATACTGTACAATTACCTACTTTGTCGACCACCGACATAAAGAGAGCTGCACCAAAAAATTTTTTTTTTTGTAGGCCTGTGTAATGGTTATTTTACTTATATTCAAATTACCGAAAGCTTAAATGTCAAATGAATATGTTACCGAAGTTCATAAAGATTCCTATGTACAAAGTTCCTAAAATTATTTAAATATAGTTTACCTCACCCTCACTCACAGTTAATTTTATTGACCAAAATAAAAAATACCGTTAGTCTTTAATACTTTAAAGGCAAAGTTTAAAGGTAACCATGCCTGCAAGCAGCCTAACCTAACCTAACCTAACCCCGAAGGGTATGGCGGAGGAATCCTTCCTGGTGACTACTATGCGTGCCAAATAAGAACAGGATCGCGTTTGCAGCTAACGTCACGAGACAAATGTCACCAAACGTCAAATTAGTACAGTCTGCAAAATTTTTTAATAATATCACTATCACTACATAGTACCTATAAAACAAAGTCGCTTTCTCTGTCCCTATGTCCCGATATCTCTACGTATGGGTAACATTTCGTACTTCCGAATTTTTTCTAACCGAAACTTAAGTGACCGAAAACGGTTCATAGAATATTTAGTTCCAATATGTTTCTTTTGACATAACTTCATTTTACCATAAATATATTAAACAGGAGTATCATTTTCCAGAAAAACTACAACCATATTATAGAAATGTTATTTTTGGTTTTACCAACTGTTTCACTTCATAATATTTTAATTATCCTGGAGGTTTATTAAACAGAATTTACTTTTCCCATAATTTACAATGGGTCTAGTTTTGTAAATCAAACATGACAAGCGGGCATGGGAGTTCAGGGCACCCCGACTACTGTTGGTTAGGCTCGCTTTGCTCGCCCATCTTGCTTCCGCCATACCCTTCGGGTTAGGTTGACATGTATGCATGCCTGCTTGTGCTTGCTAGCATGCATGCTTGCTTACTTGCATGCTTGCTTGCTTGCTTGTTGCATGCTTGCTTGCATGATTGCTTGCATGTTTACTTGTCGAATTGCATGATTTTGTGGTATGCTGATTATTCAGGATAACATTTATATGGAATTCAACTCATCTGGTTTTCAAATCTGTGGTTTTTCGTTGTTGTGGTCTATCAATACTAAGGTAAACAAAGTAAAAAGAGAAACGAAACTCTGGGAAATGAAAATCAGGTAAAAACCATTTCGGTAAAATGATAATATGGAAATTTTAAAAAATGCGATCCGTTTTCGGTAAAAACATAATCGGTATTAAAATTTTCGGATTTAAGATAGGTAACCCTACGTAGGTATGCTTAAATCTTTAAAACTACGCAACGGATTTTGATGCGGTTTTTTTTAATAGATAGAGGGATTCAAGAGGAAGGTTTATATGTATAATACATGCATAATATACTTAAGGATAACCCACAATAACCATGCGGGTCGCTAGTTTTTATATATTAACTAGCGACCCGCCCCGGCTCCGCACGGGAAAATGGTTATTGCTGCGTATCAACAGTAGGTATTGCATTAAAATAAATGTCGATACTATCGATACTATTGTATTTTTCTTAAACCATCGATAGTCTATCGCAAGAGTTTTTAAATAGCTTAAGCATATTGCTGAGTAGTAGTTCTTTCGTTTTCAACAATCGATAGTATATTGCTGCGTATCAAATAGTTTTTTTAGTTCTTCAAATGTTCTTGTACATTTACAATATTTAATCTTAACCTATTTACAGAAACAAATTTACATTGACATTATTAAGATATTATACATAATATTTACAAATGGTCGCTCCTGGTTGCCCTGGGCGCAAAGGTGCCCAGTACGCTAGCCGCGTTCCCGCGCTGTATCGCAATGGACAACCTTTGCGCCAAGAACAACCCGGAACGTGGATCGCCCTCACTCTCCCTTAGCCGACGCCCGATTTCAGAAATTATTTTTTTCCATCACTGCCCCAGCAACCCGACGTCTCTACTGCCAGGGGGACAAAAATGTACCGGTGTAGTAATTCGGCGTACTTATCCAGCTTTTTACGAACCGCAAATTCCGCCGCAGCACCAGCCGAGATCGTAGTGCGGCTCAGGTGTGACGCTGCAAATGTGCTAACGCATGTTGCGTCCCATAAGAGGCATCTACCTCTCTCCCAGGGTACCAGAGTCATTCCGTCGGGTCGTTTTCCGTCCGAGCGACTGAGACCTGGAGGTTCCAGTACGCACGGTACATTTGCTGACACTAGAGCCCGACGGATGATTTCGTTTAAGGCATGATGCCTTGGAAATCTCCCTGCACATCGACAGCAGCTCAGAGCGTGATGGCCGTTGGCCTCCACCATGGAACCGCAGATGCATCGGTGAGGTTCACATACAACGCAGCCCAGGCGAAGAGCAACTGCCACACGAACCGAGTCGCCATCGAGGAGGGTTCCTAAATGGGGAGAGGGTAGTGCATGGAGCCAAGCACCCGATTCGGGTTGGGAGACAGCTTTTAGCCGTGCTAGTTCTTCCCCCACGTTTTCATTGATTAGCTCCTGCAGTATACGTCGGGATCCTATGTCATCCCAAGCTCTCTGCTAAGGTCCAATGGGCCGGTACAGAAGCGTTTGGGTTGCAGGACTTCCAGGCAGTCAAAGCGTTAACCGCGAAGGGAATGTTGACCCCGTCCGTATAAGAAGGTAAAATATTCGCAACGAAGTCAGCCACCCCATTAAGGAGTGCTTCGATCGTATCTTTTAATGTATCATCAAATTTCGATACTTCTTCAGGACACATCCATGTAGGCGTTGTCCGCAAGAGATAAACGATTTTAGGCACAGCAAAACACATTCGCAACAGAACTAACGCGACGTATTATTTATTTTCCAGTTTTTAGTTTTGGTTTTATGATGTTTCCAGTTTTTATGTCATGTCAAGACAAGACAAGACAAGACAACAAGACATTACAAGACTTTTCTAAGAAATCCAAAACAGCTATGATACGATTTTCCATCATGAATTTCCAGTTCATAATATCTTCTATCTTCCAGCTCCATTTTAAAGTATTATTTATTTTCCAGTTTTTAGTTTTGGTTTTATGATGTTTCCAGTTTTTATGATGTCATGTCAAGACAAGACAAGACAAGACAACAAGACATTAAAAGACTTTTCTAAGAAATCCAAAACAGCTATGATACGATTTTCCATCATGAATTTCCAGTTCATATCTTCCAGCTCAGTTTGACATCAGATCAGTTTGACAACACCATATTATTGTATTGTCATCAGAACAGAACTACATCATCATAAGGCCTTCAACATCGTGTCATGTGGTTTAAACAGCGTTAATTAGTCAGCTTTGAAGCAACGACGCTTATGGCTACGATCTAGTGTTGCCGAACAATCGATAGTTTTACAATCGATAGTAAAATGCCAAAATCATCTATAAAATCCATAGGCCTATCGATAGTATCGATACTATCGATATTTATTTTAATGCAATCTACGGAGCCAGGCCAACTAAAAACGGGGTTTAAGCGACTTGCTAAATTGTCTAAGTTGAGTTAAAGTTGTGGTTTTTCCATGTTATTTTGATGAGAAAGGCCAGTTATATACTTGCCACACAACTTAATCATAATATTTATTTTAATCGCCGCCGCTAAGATTAGTCAGATTAGCGATTGTACGCGTAAAAATGGCATACATAGAATTGCGTTTGGCCAGACAAAGTTAAGTTGAATTGTTTGTCTATGGATTGTCTAAAATAAGGAACGTCAGATTAAAATTAGCGATGTCAGTTGAATTTGACAGTTCCCGTAGAATTGCAAAGTGGTTTAGCGACACCTGATTAAAATTGGACATTTTAACGGCCACTCTGGTATTGAGCCCACTATTTGATACGCAGCAATACTATCGATTGTTGAAAACGAAAGAACTACTACTCAGCAATACGCTTAAGCTATTTAAAAACTATTGCGATAGACTACGGGCGGGCCGGTAGTTAATATATAATAACTAGCGACCCGCATGGTTATTGTGGGTTATCCTTAAATATATTATGCATATAATATTATACTTGTAAACCTTCCTCTTGAATCCCTATATATTATTTTTATTAAAAAAACCGCATCAAAATCCGTTGCGTAGTTTTAAAGATTTAAGCATACATAGGGACATAGGGACAGAGAAAGCGACTTTGTTTTATAGGTACTATGTAGTGATAGTGATAATATTAATTTTTTTTGCAGACTGTACTAATTTGACATTTGGTAACATTAAAATTTGTCTCGTGACGTTAGCTGCAAACGCGATCCTGTTCTTATTTGGCACGCATAGTAGTCACCAGATTGCAATATGGGTGATAAAAGTATGATAAGTATCTGTGGTTGTTTCCTTAGTTATTATGTCTATCAAATTATACGGATCAACATTTAGGTTTTGTGATGCTTTGTTGTATTCGCTATGTTTGACGAAACTTTGTTTATTAACAATAATGACACCGAGGAGTTTTAAATGGTTTACGAAAGGGATAGATTGATTGTCAAAGACTATTTTACATTTGTTGGCTTTTTTGGTGAATGCAATAGTTTGAGTTTTATCTGGGCCAAACAGTTTAACGGAATGGCCCCAAGTTGTTATTTGGGAAAGGATGTCATTAGTCTTTTGTTCTAAATCTTCTATGTTTTTAGAGTGTGTAATAAGCAAGACGTCATCAGCATATGGCTGAAGATGACACCCGTTGGGAAGATTCATATGTAGGAGTTCATCGAGAATTAAATTCAATTTCAAAAAACATAGGAAACTTTCAAAATGCAGTTAAAGCAGCCAAAAAATTTAGATTACACCTAACAGAATGCCCTTCTGGTAGCGAATACCCTTCAGGTAACAACACCCGCACCTGCCGGCGGCGGGGGCGCGGCCAGGACCAAAATCAAAATTGAAAATCAGAGACGGAGCCCCTCAGGCGTAGGCTCCTTCACGATGTTTTTCAATATCAACGCGCTAGGCCATGGTCCGAGGCTCCCTTGAGCCGCCCCTAGACGCGTTGGTATATGACTTTTTTTTTGAGGTAGAGTCTTCCGCTCCCCCGCAGTAAGTCCGGTGAAGCTTGATTGGTCGTACCTTTTCGACACAAACACAAGCATAGGTCATGAATAAAAAAAAAGAACTTTCAAATTTTATTTTTAATCATATTTTAAAGAATCTTACCGATTTTCAGCTTGATGTGATTTTATGTAGCTTTACTCTTCTTATTGGTCTAATTTGACCGGACTATATCTGGAGCGAACGAAAATACATTAGCGATGTCCAAAACCTTGTACTTACATTTTTCTCTTCGGCAGTTTTCTAACCACGAATCGCAATAGCTTGGAAAGTTGCCTGCATAATCAACTTTCCACCCATAGTTATAGGAAACAGAACAAACCGCATACGGGTATGATCTGAAAAATTAAAAGTTATTTAATGAAGTGACGTAACTACAAAAACATTCAGCTATTATATCTCACGAGAGCAGGCGAGCCTCCCTGGCCACAGCTTTGCGCGGCGGCGGCGGCGACCGCGAGCAGCGCAGAGCGTTGGAAACAAACGTAGGCAATTTGTATGAAGCCATACACAGCTAGTCGCGGCAGCGGCGGCGGCGGCGGCGGCGAGACGAGCATCGAGCGCATAGCGAAGGGGGTGGGAGGGGCGCGCGGCGGCGGCGGCGGTGGGTGGGTGACGGCATCGCGTCTACAGGCCGTCCACTATAGATGACCTCCGCCTGCCATAGTAGTACTTTGGCGGCGGGGGGCAACTTACGGTGAACGGTCTGTAAAGCCGACGCGCGAAGCTGTGGCCAGGCCCTTGTTGTGTGCGTATAGACACGCGCTCTTGTGTGCGTACCAAGGAACAATATTACACCTGGCGGGGTAGGTAGGTACTAAAGGAGGCTTTAGACTACACAATTTTCAGCCACCTAAAAATTTACGTCCTACAAATACGGAGTAATTTACACTGGCCTAAGTTGGCTGCCGATTTCAGTCGGCAGTTGCCCTCCGGATCGAACGTATCATGGCATCATGTTTATCAAAATAACAATAGCTTGGTTTTGCTCTTACTTTTTTTGCCTCGCAGTTAGTTTCCTAATTATCGGAGATTGACAGGTCCCGACCGCCCTAATAAAGGCCTATTAGACTACACAATTTTTAGGACACTTTTTCAGTTAGGTCCCTTAGTAAGGACAAATAGGCCTATTAGACGCAACGCACACAAACACAATGTGCACACACAAGTCACACAACACACACACAATTTTGGCTCGCCTGCAAGAGTGAGATAGAACATCTGTACCGAGTCGGCGACATCGTACTTGTGATATTTTCAATGCAATTTGAAAGCACGAGTGTCTATAGTGGTTCGTAGGAACCTAGATAGATGGAGCTGTGTGCACTCTAAGCACGTAGTAAAAAATCGAAGCGTTAAATTATTTCGTTGGGCTTGTACGGAGACTTGGTGGCACAATTGGTAGTGCTTGTGTACGGCCCGGATAGACCAGGAGATGCGGGTTCAAGTCCCTGCCCAAGCTCAATGATCTTAATTTTTCGCTTCGACTATAATTTAATGAATTAGTTCAGCCTACCACCGCGACGGCGCTAGGTGTGTTTTGTTTTCAATATGGCGTCAACTTACCTGTGTTTTTGATTGTTTCAAGATATTTTTCGGAAAGAAAGTAGTAAATATAGGTACGTTACTAGTGTTGAAGAGCCAGAAATTATGGAGGCACATTCGAGTGATAAGAGTGAATTAAAATTTTAAAAGTTATACGAAGAGAAATCACAGGATTATGAAATGCATCACCAAGGTATTTGAAGTTATTAAAGAACGCTAGGGTGTCCATGACTAACACGGAATGCAGGACTTCTATGTCTTATTATTGGATATCAAAATACGATTTAATGACAATTGGCAGTAAAGAATATCTTATTTTAAAAAGAAAGAGTACTGGTAATCAAGATGGTGTATAATATTAAGAGTCAGTTTTATATAGCAAAAAAAGCTGTTAAAATTTTTGTATCGCTCTGCCCAACATGCAACAATAAAGAATATTACGATTATTAATTTGTTTTTCATGTTTACTAATTTGTTCAAACTTTTGGTCACCTCTTAAACCGTCCTTAAACTTAATCCAAGAAAAATCTCCCAAGAAATTACAAAAAGTTTTCCTATTTTTTCAAATCACATGCTAAACTAATGGTCACCCTAGTTAATTTGCCATTTAACCATTTGGCTAAGCGTCGTCAAGCTGTAGTGTTGAACGTTGCAGTCAACAAGTCGGCTAAGCGACGTACAGCCGTGTGATTGAATGGCGATGTTCAGTCAAAGGGCTAGCTGTTTGATTGAACGGCTATTTTAACCACTTGGCTACGACATAGACACTATACCGAATTTACGCGACCGAAACATGATTTTTCCGAACGTGACGACGAAATCACTGATGCAGTTAAAGCAACCAAAGAATTTAGATTACACCTAACAGAATGCCCTTCTGGTAGCGAATACCCTTCAGGTAACAACGCCCGCACCCGCCGGTGGGGGCGCGGCCAGAACCAAAATCAAAATTGAAAATCAGAGACGGAGCCCCTCAGGCATCGCCTTCTTCACGATGTTTTTCAATATCAACGCGCTAGGCCGTGGTCCGAGGCTCCCTTGAGCCGCCCCTAGACGCGTTGGTATAGGTATGACTTTTTTTTTGGGGTAGAGTCTTCCGCTCCCCCGCAAGTCCGGTGAAGCTTGATTGGTCGTACCTTTTCGACACAAGCATAGATCAATTTAAAAAAAAGTATGATTACGCCAGCAACGCTATTTAAATTACTGACGACACATAGTGCCGAAATTACGTTGCGTAATCACTAACATAGTATAAAACAAAGTCGCTTTCTCTGTCACTATGTCTCTATGTATGCTTAAATCTTTAAAACTACGCAACGGATTTTGGTGTGGTTTTTTTTAAGAGAGAGTGATTCAAGAGGAAGGTATACATGCATAATATAAGGATAACCCACAATAACCGTTTTCCCGTGCACAGCCGGGGCGGGTCGCTAGTAGCGTAATAAATAGCATTGCAAGCGTAATCACGCGGAACTTGGGTTGCGTAAATTCGGCTTAGGTAGTATATATTATACAGGGCGTCCCACGGCTGGGTGTGTAATATATGATATAAATTTAGATAAACTAACGTTTAAGTGCTATAATTTTATATGATCTAAAAACATTTAGTATAACGATTCAAATGATATAATGTACCATTAATATAATTTTATTTAGTATAATTTCACTTTGTATAACAGTTATTTCATATAATGTTCATATTAACTAATAATTATTTGTCATAATGGACAATTTATATAAAATTTAGAAGACATAATAAACTTTTCGTATAATGCGTGATTTGTACTCAAAAGTAAACGACCGCAGATACTTTGTATTTTTTGACACATGCAAGCATCCAGGCATGCAAACGTGCGAACAAGCAAGCATGCAAGCAATCATGCAAGCAAGCATGCAAGCAAGCAAGCAAGAAAGCACGCAAGCAAGCAAGCAAGCATGCAAGAAAGCATGCAGGGATGCATACATGTCAACCTAACCCGAAGGGTATGGCGGAATCGAGTGGGCTCGCTACGCTCGCCTCACTCGTTTTCGCCATACCCTTCAAACCTAACCTATCCAAGTCGGTGTGCCCCGGATTTCCGTGCTCGCTACGCTCGCACCCGCCCTGAATTACGGTGCCCTAATTTAAATTGTACTTTAATATAATATATATGTTTTTTTTTTTTCAATAAAAATAATCTGGCATTTTATATCAAATGATCATTATATCTTATGATTATTAGTTGAAATAAAGGTTATGTGACACGAATGTTATATGAAATGAGTGTTATACTAAATATTTTTATAAAAACTGAACTTTATACCAAATGAACTTTATATGAATTAAAATTATAGCATATAAACGTTATCCCAAATGAATGTTATATGAAAATAACGTTATGTCTTTTGAAATTATATTATCTGTTTTTATACGAAATGAACCGCACCCCCCACGGCTATGCCACATGGAGGGAAAGTACCTTAAATATTGTAGGTAGAACATTTTACTGAAAGAAGACATTATTTTATTTCTAAAAACTATTAAAACTGCATTCATACATTTTTTAATAATTACATGGTTGAACCGGGAATCGAACCCGCTGCATGAGGAAAAAAAAACACCCTGTAGTTTTATCATACCAATCGAAAGATTCCTTCATAAGGATTATTTTTTGCTAAATAACATAGTGTCAGAAATAAAAGAAAGATCATGAATTTTAACATTTGATGTGGGCGCCGAGATTTTTTTTATGCATGGGGTTACTAGCGACCCGCCCCGGCTCCGCACGGGAAAATGGTTATTGTGGGTTATCCTTTAGTATATTATGCATGTATTATACATATAAACCTTCCTCTGGAATCAGTCTATCTATTACAATCAAAATCCGTCGCGTAGTTTTAAAGACAGGGAGTGAAATAATCAAAAGAGTGCGACTTTGTATTCAACAGCGTATTAATAAAATTGATAAATTTTGTATTAAAAATGTTAAAATACATAGTCTTCCTTTTATTTCTGACACTATGTTATTTAGCAAAAAATAACCCTTATGATGAAGCCTTTCGATCGGTATGATAAAACTACAGGATATTTTTATTTCTCGTATAGCGGGTTCGATTCCCGGTTCAACCATGTAATTATTAAAAAATAGCAGTAGCAGTAGCAGTTTTAATAGTTTTTAGAAATAAAATAAAGTCTTCTTTCAGTAAAATGTTCTATCTACAATATTTAAGGTACTTTCCCTCCATGTGGCATCGCCGTGGGACGCCCTGTATAGGTAGGTATACAGGGCGTCCCACGGCTATGCCACATGGAGGGAAAGTACCTTAAATATTGTAGGTAGAACATTTTACTGAAAGAAGACATTATTTTATTTCTAAAAACTATCAAAACTGCATTCATACATTTTGTAATAATTACATGGTTGAACCGGGAATCAAACCCGCTACACGAGAAAAAAAAATCACCCTGTAGTTTTATCGAACCAATCAAAAGGCTTCATCATAAGGATTATTTTTTGCTAAATAACATAGTGTCAGAAATAAAAGGAAGACTATGAATTTTAACATTTGATGTGGCCGGCCGAGATCGCCAGATCTAGCCCCGTTAGATTTATTAAATGGGATTATGTAAAAAAAATTAGTTTACAAGAACCGGTACGAAAGTGTCCACGAGCTACAAACAGAACTTAGACGTATTATTCTAAATATCCACCACAACAAGTTAAAAAATCGACAGGGAGGGAAATAAAGAGTGTGATTTGTATTCAACGGGTCATTTCGAACATTTGATGAAATTGATAAATTTTGTATTAAAAATGTTAAAATACATAGTCTTCCTTTCATTTCTGACACTATGTTATTTAGCAAAAAATAACCCTTATAGTGAAGCCTTTTGATCGGTATGATAAAACGACAGGATATTTTTTTTTCTCGTATAGCGGGTTCGATTCCCGGTTCAACCATGTAATTATAAAAAAATTTATGAAAGCAGTTTTGATAGTTTTTAGAAATGAAATAATGTCTTCTTTCAGTAAAATGTTCTACCTACAATATTTAAGGTACTTTCCCTCCATGTGGCATAGCCGTGGGACGCCCTGTATATATATGGACACTATGGTTGATTTCACATTAATCCGGACAAAAGTCATTGACTCCTGTATACAATGCGCACATTTTTTCAAACTATAGGAAATTGTCACAGAAAAACCCAATTTGGCATAAAGGATGACCAAAGAAATAAGAAACCTGGTCTGGGGGCGCCACGTGTATATTTTTATGTTTATGGCAACAATTTCCCATATAAAATTAGTTCCATTGAAATTTCGCAATATGGCGAGGTTTCTTATTTCTTTGGTCAGGCTTTACCATAGTAGAAGGCGGGTGAGCGTGTGACTTTGCCAGACATTTTGGCGTTACATTATTTTTAATAACTTTCAAGAAAATAAAGAGGTCAATGAAGTTTTGTCCGGATTTATAAGAAACATAATACCACAAATAATTCAATACTAGTACACCTACTGTAGTAATACTTACTGGCTTAAAATGCATCTCATATATTGTTTGTAACATTTGTCGACCCACGACTCCCAAGTTCTTGGCGGGTAGTAATTTTGCAAGTTGTAATACTCGAATTCGCGGTCAGTCATCGGCGAGAATCGACCGTAGTCCACGAAAGCGGCGTCATCAAAGTCCTTGTCGCTCAAAGTCACCAGTGGGGGAAACGTGAAAGCCTCCTCTTCCTCCTCTATAAAAATAATATCTAATAATATTATTTTATCAGCCTTACCCACAGTTCAATATACAAAGCCTTACATAACCGAATATACCCGAAACCTACGTACAGTTGATTAAGAACATATTATAGCAATAGTAGTGCTGCCGTTAGTTTACAAATGCCTGAATCATCATTTTCAATTCAAAAAGTGGTCAAGCAGGGTGACCCACTGTCTCCTAAACTTTTTACCGCAACCTTAGAGGATATATTCCGGAAATTAGCACCAGCTTGGGAAAATAGAGGCGTTATCGTTGGCGAAGCGAGATTAACTAATCTTCGCTTCGCGGACGATATTGTCCTCTTCTCCTCGACGGCTACTGAGCTGCAACAAATGTTACAAGAGCTGAGCAAAGAGAGCCTTGAGGTTGGTTTGAGGATGAATATGTCAAAGACTAAGCTCATGTCGAATCACGCCGAGCAAGTAGTAGAAGTGAGTCCGTAACCTGATGGGGAAAAAATAGCATAATATGTCCGTGAGTACCTTTACCTAGGCCAAGACTAAGTAGTCTCTTTCCAGAGCAGACAAGATAAGGAAGTCGAAAGACTAACTGAAAATGCCTGGAAGAGCTACTGGGCCATAAAAGATCTGGTTAAAGGTAAACTGCCGTTATCACTAAAACGAAAACTCATGGATATGTGCATCTTACCCATCCTTACCTCCGGTGCACAGACTTGGGCTTTGACTGAAATCCAAAAAACCAAACTCAAGGTTTGCCAGCGTAATATGGAGCGCAGCATACTCGGTGTAAGACTGAGTGACCGAGTTAGAAATACGACGCTGCGCTCCAAGACACAAATAATTGATGTGGCTCAGAAGGCCGCCCACTTAAAGTGGGACTGGGCACTGGGCAGGCCACTTCACCCGTATGCCGAATGAACTCTGGGCCAAAAGAACAAACAATTGAATGCCGCAAAATGCAAAAAGGTGTCGTGGTCGGCCCCGCAAGAGGTGGCGAGACGAGCTGGATGCGTACTCTCGGGAGTGGGGGAGAATAGCTCGGGATAGGGAAAAGTGGAAGGAGATGAGAGAGGCCTTTGCCCTGCAGTGGGACGACACAGGTTAGATAAAAAAAATATTTATCATACTTCACACTGTTACGCCCGCGGCTCGCCTTAGACATGCTTTAGACTTATACTGCGGAGCGTCAACTCGAAGGAAGATGAATGAGGTGCACTGAGTGTAGGTAGTAGTGAAAACTCAATTAATTAGGCACTGAACAATTTAAAGTATATTGGTTCACTCTAACTGCCTACTGTTAACAAGGTTTTTATAAAATAACTAGCTGTTGCCCGCGGCGTCGCCCGCGTATATAAAGGGTCAGTAGCCCTGAGTTTAGTTACTACGAAAATCTATGTTAAATTCCGACTTATTTAAAACGGATGGTTTGTGAACGCAGAATATAGATTTGATCAAGTGCCATACGAAGATTTTATTTTTCTCCTTATAAATTTTAACCCCTATTGCAACCCTTGTGGGTTTGGTTTTATTTACTGTCAAATATAATCCTGCAAACCTCCCAGAAATTTTTTTATTTATACTCTAAGCCTGCAAAGTTTCAAGTCAAAACGACCAACAATTTTTTTTTCTCCATACAAATTTTCCACCCCTATTTTAACCCGTTGGGATTGTATGTCGGAAAAAACTCGAAACACGAATTAATTTTTTTAACGACTTCAGAATAAAGAGGAGTTTCTGATTCGACCGTATATGTATATGTTTTTTTTTTATATTAAATATTGTCCAACGATTTTTTCCTTATACAAACTTTCAACCCCTATTTTCACCCTTAACGGTTATTTGTCGGAAAAATCCCGAAACACGTGTTCATTTATTTATTGTCAAGTATAACCCTGCGAAGTTTCAAGTCAAAACGTCCAACGAATTTTTTTTCTTCATACAAACGTTCAACCCCTATTTCAATCCTTAGGGGTTGTTGGTCGGAAAAATCCTGAAACATGTGTCCGTTAACTTATTGTCATGTATAACCCTGCGAAGTTTCAAGTCAAAACGTCTACCTTTCTAGGTATAGCGATTCGGGCTGGGCGTTTATACTAATTTTTTTTCCCCATACTAACTTTCAACCCCCGTTTCTTCCCTTGGGTAACTATTTGCGAAAAGTCCTGAAACACGTGTTTGTTTATTTATTGTCAAGTATAACCCCGCAAAGTTTTAAATCAATATCTGCAACTAATTTTTTTTACCCATACTAACTTTCAACCCCCGTTTCTTCCCTTGGGTAACTATTTGCGAAAAATCCTGAAACACGTGTTCGTTTATTTATTGTCAAGTATAACCCTGCAAAGTTTTAAATCAATATCTGCAACAATTTTTTTTCCATATACTAACTTTCAAACCCCATTTCTTCCCTTGGGTAACTATTTGCGAAAAATCCTGAAACACGTGTTCGTTTATTTATTGTCAATTATAAACCTCTAAAGTTTAAAATCAATATCTGCAACAATTTTTTATTACCCATACTAACTTTCAACCCCCGTTTCTTCCCTTGGGTAACTATATGCGAAAAATCCTGAAACACGCGTTCGTTTATTTATTGTCAAGTATAACCCTGCAAAGTTTTAAATCAATATCTGCAACTAATTTTTTTTCCATATACTAACTTTCAACCCCCATTTCTTCCCTTGGGTAACTATTTGCGAAAAATCCTGAAACATGTGTTCGTTTATTTATTGTCAAGTATAACCCTGCAAAGTTTTAAATCAATATCTGCAACAAATTTTTTTTACCCATACTAACTTTCAACCCCCGTTTCTTCCCTTGGGTAACTATTTGCGAAAAATCCTGAAACACGTGTTTGTTTATTTATTGTCAAGTATAACCCTGCAAAGTTTTAAATCAATATCTGCAACTAATTTTTTTTACCCATACTAACTTTCAACCCCCGTTTCTTCCCTTGGGTAGCTATTTGCGAAAAATCCTTAAACACGCGTTCGTTTATTTATTGTCAAGTATAACCCTGCAAAGTTTTAAATCAATATCTGCAACTAATTTTTTTTACCCATACTAACTTTCAACCCCCGTTTCTTCCCTTGGGTAGCTATTTGCGAAAAATCCTTAAACACGCGTTCGTTTATTTATTGTCAAGTATAACCCTGCAAAGTTTTAAATCAATATCTGCAACTAATTTTTTTTACCCATACTAACTTTTAACCCTCGTTTCTTCCCTTGGGTAACTATTTGCGAAAAATCCTGAAACACGTGTTCGTTTATTTATTGTCAAGTATAACCCTGCAAAGTTTTAAATCAATATCTGCAACTAATTTTTTTTCCATATACTAACTTTCAACCCCCATTTCTTCCCTTGGGTAACTATTTGCGAAAAATCCTGAAACACGTGTTCGTTTATTTATTGTCAAGTATAACCCTGCAAAGTTTTAAATCAATATCTGCAACTAATTTTTTTTACCCATACTAACTTTCAACCCCCGTTTCTTCCCTTGGGTAACTATTTGCGAAAAATCCTGAAACACGTTTTTGTTTATTTATTGTCAAGTATAACCCTGCAAAGTTTTAAATGAATATCTGCAACAAATTTTTTTTACCCATACTAACTTTCAACCCCCGTTTCTTCCCTTGGGTAACTATTTGCGAAAAATCCTGAAACACGTGTTCGTTTATTTATTGTCAAGTATAACCCTGCAAAGTTTTAAATCAATATCTGCAACTAATTTTTTTTCCATATACTAACTTTCAACCCCCATTTCTTCCCTTGGGTAACTATTTGCGAAAAATCCTGAAACACGTGTTCGTTTATTTATTGTCAAGTATAACCCTGCAAAGTTTTAAATCAATATCTGCAACTAATTTTTTTTACCCATACTAACTTTCAACCCCCGTTTATTCCCTTGGGTAACTATTTGCGAAAAATCCTGAAACACGTGTTTGTTTATTTATTGTCAAGTATAACCCTGCAAAGTTTTAAATGAATATCTGCAACTAATTTTTTTTACCCATACTAACTTTCAACCCCCGTTTCTTCCCTTGGGTAGCTATTTGCGAAAAATCCTTAAACACCCGTTCGTTTATTTATTGTCAAGTATAACCCTGCAAAGTTTTAAATCAATATCTGCAACTAATTTTTTTTACCCATACTAAATTTTAACCCCCGTTTCTTCCCTTGGGTAACTATTTGCGAAAAATCCTGAAACACGTGTTCGTTTATTTATTGTCAAGTATAACCCTGCAAAGTTTTAAATCAATATCTGCAACTAATTTTTTTTCCATATACTAACTTTCAACCCCCATTTCTTCCCTTGGGTAACTATTTGCGAAAAATCCTGAAACACGTGTTCGTTTATTTATTGTCAAGTATAACCCTGCAAAGTTTTAAATCAATATCTGCAACTAATTTTTTTTACCCATACTAACTTTCAACCCCCGTTTATTCCCTTGGGTAACTATTTGCGAAAAATCCTGAAACACGTGTTTGTTTATTTATTGTCAAGTATAACCCTGCAAAGTTTTAAATGAATATCTGCAACTAATTTTTTTTACCCATACTAACTTTCAACCCCCGTTTCTTCCCTTGGGTAGCTATTTGCGAAAAATCCTTAAACACCCGTTCGTTTATTTATTGTCAAGTATAACCCTGCAAAGTTTTTAATCAATATCTGCAACTAATTTTTTTTACCCATACTAACTTTTAACCCCCGTTTCTTCCCTTGGGTAACTATTTGCGAAAAATCCTGAAACACGTGTTCGTTTATTTATTGTCAAGTATAACCCTGCAAAGTTTTAAATCAATATCTGCAACTAATTTTTTTTACCCATACTAACTTTCAACCCCCGTTTCTTCCCTTGGGTAGCTATTTGCGAAAAATCCTTAAACACGCGTTCGTTTATTTATTGTCAAGTATAACCCTGCAAAGTTTTAAATCAATATCTGCAACTAATTTTTTTTACCCATACTAACTTTCAACCCCCGTTTCTTCCCTTGGGTAGCTATTTGCGAAAAATCCTTAAACACGCGTTCGTTTATTTATTGTCAAGTATAACCCTGCAAAGTTTTAAATCAATATCTGCAACTAATTTTTTTTACCCATACTAACTTTTAACCCTCGTTTCTTCCCTTGGGTAACTATTTGCGAAAAATCCTGAAACACGTGTTCGTTTATTTATTGTCAAGTATAACCCTGCAAAGTTTTAAATCAATATCTGCAACTAATTTTTTTTCCATATACTAACTTTCAACCCCCATTTCTTCCCTTGGGTAACTATTTGCGAAAAATCCTGAAACACGTGTTCGTTTATTTATTGTCAAGTATAACCCTGCAAAGTTTTAAATCAATATCTGCAACTAATTTTTTTTACCCATACTAACTTTCAACCCCCGTTTCTTCCCTTGGGTAGCTATTTGCGAAAAATCCTTAAACACGCGTTCGTTTATTTATTGTCAAGTATAACCCTGCAAAGTTTTAAATCAATATCTGCAACTAATTTTTTTTACCCATACTAACTTTCAACCCCCGTTTCTTCCCTTGGGTAGCTATTTGCGAAAAATCCTTAAACACGCGTTCGTTTATTTATTGTCAAGTATAACCCTGCAAAGTTTTAAATCAATATCTGCAACTAATTTTTTTTACCCATACTAACTTTTAACCCTCGTTTCTTCCCTTGGGTAACTATTTGCGAAAAATCCTGAAACACGTGTTCGTTTATTTATTGTCAAGTATAACCCTGCAAAGTTTTAAATCAATATCTGCAACTAATTTTTTTTCCATATACTAACTTTCAACCCCCATTTCTTCCCTTGGGTAACTATTTGCGAAAAATCCTGAAACACGTGTTCGTTTATTTATTGTCAAGTATAACCCTGCAAAGTTTTAAATCAATATCTGCAACTAATTTTTTTTACCCATACTAACTTTCAACCCCCGTTTCTTCCCTTGGGTAACTATTTGCGAAAAATCCTGAAACACGTTTTTGTTTATTTATTGTCAAGTATAACCCTGCAAAGTTTTAAATGAATATCTGCAACAAATTTTTTTTACCCATACTAACTTTCAACCCCCGTTTCTTCCCTTGGGTAACTATTTGCGAAAAATCCTGAAACACGTGTTCGTTTATTTATTGTCAAGTATAACCCTGCAAAGTTTTAAATCAATATCTGCAACTAATTTTTTTTCCATATACTAACTTTCAACCCCCATTTCTTCCCTTGGGTAACTATTTGCGAAAAATCCTGAAACACGTGTTCGTTTATTTATTGTCAAGTATAACCCTGCAAAGTTTTAAATCAATATCTGCAACTAATTTTTTTTACCCATACTAACTTTCAACCCCCGTTTATTCCCTTGGGTAACTATTTGCGAAAAATCCTGAAACACGTGTTTGTTTATTTATTGTCAAGTATAACCCTGCAAAGTTTTAAATGAATATCTGCAACTAATTTTTTTTACCCATACTAACTTTCAACCCCCGTTTCTTCCCTTGGGTAGCTATTTGCGAAAAATCCTTAAACACCCGTTCGTTTATTTATTGTCAAGTATAACCCTGCAAAGTTTTAAATCAATATCTGCAACTAATTTTTTTTACCCATACTAACTTTTAACCCCCGTTTCTTCCCTTGGGTAACTATTTGCGAAAAATCCTGAAACACGTGTTCGTTTATTTATTGTCAAGTATAACCCTGCAAAGTTTTAAATCAATATCTGCAACTAATTTTTTTTCCATATACTAACTTTCAACCCCCATTTCTTCCCTTGGGTAACTATTTGCGAAAAATCCTGAAACACGTGTTCGTTTATTTATTGTCAAGTATAACCCTGCAAAGTTTTAAATCAATATCTGCAACTAATTTTTTTTACCTATACTAACTTTCAACCCCCGTTTATTCCCTTGGGTAACTATTTGCGAAAAATCCTGAAACACGTGTTTGTTTATTTATTGTCAAGTATAACCCTGCAAAGTTTTAAATGAATATCTGCAACTAATTTTTTTTACCCATACTAACTTTCAACCCCCGTTTCTTCCCTTGGGTAGCTATTTGCGAAAAATCCTTAAACACCCGTTCGTTTATTTATTGTCAAGTATAACCCTGCAAAGTTTTAAATCAATATCTGCAACTAATTTTTTTTACCCATACTAACTTTTAACCCCCGTTTCTTCCCTTGGGTAACTATTTGCGAAAAATCCTGAAACACGTGTTCGTTTATTTATTGTCAAGTATAACCCTGCAAAGTTTTAAATCAATATCTGCAACTAATTTTTTTTCCATATACTAACTTTCAACCCCCATTTCTTCCCTTGGGTAACTATTTGCGAAAAATCCTGAAACACGTGTTCGTTAATTTATTGTCAAGTATAACCCTGCAAAGTTTTAAATCAATATCTGCAACTAATTTTTTTTCCCCATACTAACTTTCAACCCCCATTTCTTCCCTTGGGTAACTATTTGCGAAAAATCCTGAAACACGTGTTCGTTTATTTATTGTCAAGTATAACCCTGCAAAGTTTCAAATCAAAATCTGCAACAATTTTTTTTTTCCCATACTAACTTTCAATCCCCATTTCTTCCCTTGGGTAACTATTTGCGGAAAATCCTGAAACACGGGTTCGTTTATTTATTGTCAAGTATAACCATGTAAAGTTTCAAGTCAAAACGTTAAACTAATTTTTTTTCTTCATACAAACTTTCAACCCCTATTTTCACCCCTTGGGTGACGATTTCCGAAAAATCGCTTCTCATCTCATGCTTACGTCACCCAAGGAATGATTTTGCCAATTTTCAGCTTTCTAGGTTTTACGGTTTGGGCTGGGCGTTGATGAGCCATTTTAACCCTTTTTTCACCCCTTGGGGGTGATTTAACAAAAAATGACGAAACATGTGTCAATTTATTTATTTGTAGGAGTTATCTTAAAAAGTTTCAAAGAGAAAAATGTAAAAAAAATTTTTCACTAAAAAAAGTGACAACCCTAATTTCTACCCTTGGGTGTTGTTTTGGAGAAAAATCCCGAAATAGGTGTTCATTTATTTTATGCAAGGAGTAATCGTACAAATTTTCAAATCAATATCTGCAACTAATTTTTTTTCCCCATACTAACTTTCAACCCCCATATCTTCCCTTGGGTAACTATTTTCGAAAAATCGCTTCTTATCTCGTGCCTCCGTCACCCAAGGGATGTTTGTATCAAATTTCACCTTTATACGTTCAGCGGTTTGGGCTGGGCGCTGATAGGTCAGTGAGTCAGTCAGGACTTTCATTTTTATATAATAGATAATAAAGTTAGGTACATTTTTATGGAAAATGGCCGAGTAGCATGAGGCCTGGAGATGAAGTAGACATCTCACACACGGCCAACTAACCCCAAACTAGGCAGAACCTGTACTATGGGTGTCAGACAGCTGACATCTCACACACGGCCAACTAACCCCAAACTAGGCAGAACCTGTACTATGGGTGTCAGACAGCTGATATACATAATATATAAATAATACAAAATCCAGACACAAGGCAAAAACAAGTGCTCATCACACGAATGTTAGCCCTGGACGGGATTAGAACCCGCGACCTACTACCAACTAGGCTGCGAGGCCGTCATTATTGCCACGGGGGACTGCTAAGTAAGAAAATAGCAACGAATGCAACAGACTTCTGGTTGAATAGAAGGTAAACATCTGAGATATTACGTGATTCTTTTATTATTTCTACTGTTTAAGTCCTAATTTTTCTTTTCACTTTCTCTTATTTTTAAATTTAAACTTAACCAATCCATTACGACGCGAGTTTCGTTGTTAACGACTCAGAGACACTTTATGTTCGTCTACCATTATTTTGGCATTTAAACAAATGTTCATGCTTTTTTTTTTTGCTATTTTCTTACTTAGCAGTCCCACGTCGCATTAAAGGATCAACAAAAATTTGTGATTTTTTACTTTTTATGGGTTTTGTGTTTTTTAAATTTTTAACCAACTAAGTTACGCGGCCGTCTGAACAAGCGTAGATACCTGTAGTAGTATTTGCAAGTATGGACATTATCATCTCTTGAATCTGACTCTGATTGATATTCTGTGGCTGCTGCTTCCCCGGAGGCGCGGGAGGAATAGGCGCCCCGACTATCAATGTACTCGCCAACACGAAGGAGACAAAATAGAAGTGGCTTTTATAATCTGCTGAGAGAAACATTAATCATTTGTAATGACGTCGGAGGGAGAGGGGTTGTTGACTAGACACAAGCCCAGGTTTTAGTCCATTTATTGTATACGTAACGGCTAAAGACAGGTTTTCTTTTTTCTTTTTTTTATTTGACCTATGCTTGGGTCGAAAAGGTACGAGACAAAGGAAGGAAAAAAAAATTTCACGCCCATATGGAGTAGTAATCATGCCTATTTTGTATCGAAACCAATGCGGCCGCTCAGAGGGGTGGGAGGGTAGGTGGAAGTGGGAGACGGGGTTAGTTTTTTAACTCTATCAGTCTTTATCACACATCTTTGAATACGGTACGTTAGAAAAAGATAGAGACATTCATGTTATGACATGCCCAATGAAAAACAAAATATCAATAAAGTATGACATTTATTTGTCTTTATTTGGCATGTAAAAAACATGAAACTTAATGGTTGCTGTATTTGAAAATAGTGATGTGATGTGGTAAGAAGCGTAACGTATATTTATCGATTATTTTCGTACATTTTATCACATGGCTACTGGACTTATTTATCGAGCCTCTCATAAACAATCAACTTGCAACTTGCAATAATATTGGTAACATTTCGTACTTCCGAATTCTTCTTAACCGAAACTTAATTGGCCGAAAACGGTTCATAGAATATTTAGTTCCAATATGTTTCTTTGGACATAACTTCATTATACCTTAAATATGTTAAACAGGAGTATTATTTTCCAGAAAAACTACAACCATATTATCGAAATGTTATTTTTGGTTTTACTAACTGTTTTACTTCATATATATTAATTATCCTCGAGGTTTATTAAACAGAATTTACTTTTCCCATAATTTATAATGGATCTAGTTTTGTAAATAAATTAAAAAGAGAAATGATTTCGGTAAAACATTAATATGGAAAGTAAAAAAAATGCAATCCGTTTTCGGTTAAACATATTCGGTATTAAAATTTTCGGATTTAAGATAGGTAACCATTTCCTAGAGCGCAGCGAACTTTACCTAGAGAGGCACAAGGACATACGGCACCTGATGGTTAGTGGTCACTGTCACAAAATTTAAAACAATATTTTTAATTTTCGGATCTTTTGGAAAACTGCGATTAATAAATGAAATTAAAAAATAATAAGCTGACGACTCGATTCTATATTATTTTTTATCGACTACTTCACATCACTAAAAATCAACAACACAATTTTCTGCTACAAAATTGACCACGAAAATTGTAAAAACCAAGCGGTTTACTACTCACCAGAAGAATGTGATACCAGCAAGCTTTGTAATTTTGTTTGCGACATGGTTTTGGCACAATTTCACTGCACAATTAACCTTTTTGTGTTATTTATTTAATTTTTTATATTTTATGACAGAACATCACGACATGTCGTGAACGACTATTTGAAAGAAAAGTGTGAATGTGTGTGTGATTCCAAAAAATATGTCTCAGCCGGCACCCATAGTACGTTTTGATTACTACTCCATTTGGGCGCGTAAAATTTTTTCTTCCTTCATGTACGAGACGGATCAAGCTTCACCGGACTTGCGTAAAGACAGGTGTGAACATAAACTTAAGATTAGCCGGCTAAACTTAGGTTTATCTTTGAGGAGCGGCTATTGTTCGATAAAATATAAAATTGTGTCGAGTTACTTCATCTTTAGCCGTATAAATTGCACATTATCCGACCCGAAGCGGCTAAAAATGTATTCCATGGACGCGCGCGGGCGAAGAGGGGGTGAAGTGGTCGGAGGGGGGACGATGATGCGCAATATGTGTTTGTTTTTAATTTTTAAATTTATAATGAGGCTGATTGTTTTTTTTATACCTTAGTAGGTATCATTGAAACTAACTGTTGATTGTTGTAATGCAAATTGTAGTGATAATTTCAATTTTGAAATATTTTGTTCCTAAATTTATTATGTTTTGATTTTTGTATTTTTTATGCCTAAATAGGTATTTCTAATGAACAATGAGACTGATTGTTTTAATAAGAAAAATTGTGGCTTAAAGAAAACATTATCTATCATTTTTTCATTTGCTTATTCATATTTAGCCGAAGGGCGGCGGCTTAACTTAAGTTTAGCCGGCTAAAGATAGAAGAAACTAACATTAGCCGCTCCTCAAACATAAACCTAAGTTTAGCCGGCTAATCTTAAGTTTATGTTCACATCTATCTTTAGCCGTAACATATATACTCTACGCTTATATACTATATTACTATATAGTGCGTGCGTCACTCGCAACACACTACGTGCTGATAGGGGAGAGAACCTATCTTCTTATCGAATCTATGAGGGACGTGCAGTATCTGTTCTGCATACCACATACTACATCATGTAGTGTGTGGTATGGACTCGCACTTGGCCGCTTTTTAAGTATCCCTGTCATACGGATTTACGCCCGCGCGCGGATTTTGGAAACCGCTCCTGGGCGCACGCAGGACAAAGATTTTTAGCAGCGACACACAAGGCAGATTATTAATAGTAGATAATCCGTGTGATCCGCGTGTCACAGTAAGACAACACTTGAAGCACAGAGTAAATAATATGATAAGTCTAGTCAGCCCCACGTTGGGCGCCAGTGTTACCCCCTGGCCACAGCTTCGCGCGTCGGCGGCGGCGGCGGCGACTTGCGGCGCAAAACTTGCCAGAACGTTAGTATTGTAACATTTTACGATATTTTGGAGCACCTTGCGTCACATGACATAAAACGTTACTTTTAGGTACGTATTTTTTTCAATCTTATTTGTGCTACATTACAGTGTTGAAGTCGTTTTCTAAGTAAAATAAGATTACTTTTTACTTTTTGCATGAAAATTGAACGATTTTTGTAAAAGTTGGGTAATTTCACGCCTAACAATTTCTTGATTTCGGTGGTACATTTCTCTTGCGGGTTTTAGAAATGAAAATTTTTTTTAGTTCTCTCATGTTCATGTCAGCGTCAACACGAAGATGGAGATGAAGATGATGAGAACTCGACGCACTGAACGTTTAAAAGAAAGGCAAAAGTCACAAATTAATTACCCGACTACGTTTTATAAATATATTCTTTTGGTAACAAATACAAACCGCACATTACGGTTATAACAGTTTAAAGTCTTAAGCAAATATAAAAGTTTTAATAACGTACATGGCCGTGTGTGTTGAGGCCAGAAGGAAGAAATGAAGAGAAAATAAAAATGGATGATTTGACGGATGATTGTCGAATGAATTCCAAAATGAAATATTCAAATTTAGTAGAAGAAATGGTAAATGAGATGAGAAATAAGGTAGGAACGAGGTGACACGCAAGTCACCTCGTTACAGTACTAGATACAGAAGGCGCACTCTCTGATAGCAAAAAACGTGCGAATTTAATTCTAGCTACCACGCCACTAACGTTCAAATTACTTTGTACGCGTCCAACGTGACCTTAGCTATAATAGCCTACCGTTCGTCGTTGCGCTCGTATTAAAACAATATGCACCTTAAGACCGCACACGAGAGTCCGTTTTACCACAGACTAAAATTAAATAACAGCGTCGTCCGAGCGCGCGCGTATTTCCTACTAACTGGCCCCAAACATGGGGCCGCCCACAGAACATTTAAAAGAGGTTAGAATGGCGATAATGCGCCGTCCGTATGAAATCCGGTGTCGCCGATTCCACCCCACCTTTCACCTCCACTACATCTGTACTTCAATAAAGATGAAGTTTACGCACATATTTGCAATTTCAAATCTAGCCAATCATAGCGCCGCTCAATCACGCGATCTCAAATGGAAACGAATCATACGCATGCACGCATACCGATGTACATTTTTATAGCTATGTGTGAGTTAGACAGCGCGATCGCGTCTTTGCGTGGAGTATGAGCGTTTGCTCATAGTCTTGGCGCGCCGGCCCCGCCCACAGCGCCGCCCTAACCTCTTTTAAATGTTCTGTGGGGCCGCCCGGCCTGACATTCTTGAGCTCTGGCGCGGAGTGCGCCGGGCCTGGTAAGCCGCCCGCCTCCGGATAGCACGCTGCACGCAAGCGGGTGTGCGGCCGCAGCCAATCCACTT
Source organism: Teleiodes luculella (assembly GCA_948473455.1). Classification (NCBI taxonomy): domain Eukaryota; kingdom Metazoa; phylum Arthropoda; class Insecta; order Lepidoptera; family Gelechiidae; genus Teleiodes; species Teleiodes luculella. The sequence continues at coordinate 2,977,502 of OX419611.1, read as the reverse complement.
ATCGGCCGCGTGCGACGCGCGGCGCGAACTGCGGCGCGATGGTACGCCACAGATCGCAGTGAATTCGCTCTACAGACCGTTCACCGTAAGTTGCCCCCTGCCTGCCATAGTGGTACTGGTCATCTAATAGTGGACGGCCTGTAGGCGCGATGCCACATACACTCACCGCCACCGCGACTAGCTGTGGCCTGCTTCATACAATTGCCTACGTTTGTTTCCATCGATGGTAGGCCACAGCTCGCCGCCGCCGCCGCGGGTAGCTGTGGCCAGGGGGTAACATGTATGAATAGTCCAGTCAAATTAGTGACTTCACCTCGGAATTCGAGATACCCAGCTGTAAGTCTGTAAATACTTGTATATTGAGACCCTAAAAGTTGTCTCAAAACCTACATAATATGGTAGGGTGTAAGCAACTATTAAATTTCAAGGTCAAAGGTCACAAAAATCGGTTATTTGTGTTTTTTTTTGTACATATCTCATTTCCTATGGGTTTTTTGCTATTTGTATGTTTACCAATATTGTAGAATACAAAATTCTCTACAAATTTTGTTTAAAAGGTTCTTTTATACGGTGAACCGTTTTCGAGATAGAGGGCGGAGAGCGCGAGGTCACAGGATCACTTCAGGTCAACCAGTGCCTCCGGTCGAAAACGCGCCATGTATAGTTGATGAACTATCGATAAATCAATGATTGAATGAAGATGAATTTGTCAAATTTTTATTAACTATTATATTAAATTTTATCCTATTTTTTCTAACCTATCCACTTTTTATTTAATATTAATTAATTTAACAACAGGGTGAATTTCCCGGGGCCAAAAATTGCATGGCATCGATGAAATCGGTATTAAAAAATATAGTTATAATGTTTAGACATTTTTTTCTGGTTAGGTGAAATAGTTATCTATGTGTAGCACTAAATATTTTATTAATAAGATTAATAGATAGGTACTCCAAAAAAATAATTATACCTCGAACTCTTTCATTGCCATGTTTGTCCACACTTCACCTTGTTGTGTATTATGCCTCATTGATAAAAAACTACGGGTTATTTATATTAAAACTTAGTTTTATTTGATAAGTGAATAGTTGAAGTATTGCTACGAAATATATTTATTAAAATATTTAAACAACACAACGAATGGTTAATCAAAATTTTTTCATTTTTTCTTTCATCGCCGTGGATAGGTATAACTTCTATTTAAATAAGTTTATCTTCTTGATTAAATATTCAATAGAACGTCATTTCTTTTATGTTTATTTGTGAAGTATTTATTACTTTGAGTAATTAATAGATTTTTTGTTATTTACATTTTTTGCCCTGATTTTCATCTCCATGCTTTTATTGCCATGGTTTCCGTGGCCTGAATTTGCTATGGAAATGAAAAAAAAGACACGGAAATGAAAAAAATTTCATTGCCATGCCTTGCCGTGGCCAGATGTTTCATTGCCGTGGCTAAATATTTCATTTCCGTGTCTTACGTTTTCATCGCCATGTTGCGATTAGGCAAAGAAAACATCTGTTGGAGCACAGTTCTTTCATTGTCGTGGACACTTGTTTCATTGCCGTGTAGGCATGTTTCATCGCCGTGGCACGAAATTTTCGATCTTATGTATCTCGTTAGTTTTTTAAGTACCTAATCTGCTAGATATTTAGCAAGAATACATAGATTTTCAAAAGCTTTCATAAACGCAGACTATTTTTAACATAAACCCTAAGGTAAAAAAAACCACAGGAATGAAGATTTTATGAGACCTGTTGAAATTCACTCAACACTTACCTGCCCATGTAATTGCAGAATTGTTAATGAAAATGTAGGATTTATATTGAAACTTGCCCCATTGCTTTTTAATATATACACAAACGATCAGCCCGTCGCTCCCAATTGCTCACGCTTTGTCTATGCTGACGAACTAGCGCTAACATCCCAAACATTAACTTTTACTGAGGCCGAAAATAATCTTGCAAAAGCACTTGAATCCCTTAGCTGCTATTATGAAGAGAATTCGTTGCGACCCAACCCAGCTAAGACACAGTCCTGTGTCTTCCACCTAAGGAATCGCGAAGCGCGTCGCATGCTAAATATTCACTGGAGGGACGTGCCGATTGCCCATTGCTCTTATCCTAAATACCTGGGCATTACCTTGGATAGAGCACTTACATATAAGCAACACTGCCTTCACACCAGACAAAAAGTAGGCACTCGAAACAACCTCTTACGCCGCCTCACTTCCACCACGTGGGGTGCCTCGCCTATAGTCCTACGGGAAACAGCCTTAGCGCTATCCTTTTCTGCTGGCGAATACGCCAGTCCGGTGTGGAGCCGCTCTGCTCATACTCAGCTAGTGGATGCAGCTCTAAACGAGACATGCCGGATAATCACAGGCTGTCTCAAACCCACTCCTGTTAGCATGCTGTATCCACTCGCTGGCATTGCCCCTCCGGAAGTCCGTCGAGATGTGGCTAGCTCTTTAGAACGTGCTAAAAAAGAGTCGGATCCACGGCATCCCATGCACTACCATATGCCTGTAGCACCAAGACTGAAGAGTCGGCACAGTTTCATGGCAGAGGTTCTGCCTTTGGACGGTGAAGCCTCATCAGCGCGGCTGAAAATATGGAACGAGAGATGCCCCACAGCGTCGCTCACCCCACTGACAGAGAGCCTCCCCGCTGGACAAGACCTGCCCTGGCCGACCTGGAAGTCTCTAAACAGACTCCGGACCCAGGTTGGCCGAAGTAAGGAGAATATGTGCAGATGGGGATACAGCTCGGATAGTGCATGTCTGTGTGGTGTCTCTCCCAAACCATGGCCCATTTATTGTGCTGCCAAGCGTGTCCCAACAGCTGCACACGCGAGGACCTGTACAATGCTACGGACAATGCCGTAGCCGTGGCGGAGTATTGGTCCTCTTATATCTAGTCGCCGAATCGATACGAAAAGAAGAAGAAGATTGAATTTTAACTTTTTATTAAAAAATATCATTCAATACATTTATTTTTATTAAAAGTTAAAATTGGTATAAAGGGTACGAAAACTACAATTTATAATTTTATTCATCTTCTTCCTTTTCATCGTCGTCTTCCGGCTGCTGGGAAATTTCAAACTGGTCTTCATTATCGTCTTCAACGACATTCGTCTCAAGTTCTTCCATGATTTCGGGGTCAAAGGTTTCATCTTCATTAATGTCGCTCTGATATGGTAGAGCATTGAGACAAGCTTGCCCATTGGCCACAAGCTAAAGAGCATTGAAAGCCCGCTTTCCTGCATCCGCATCGCGAACCACAACCACTCTTGCAGTTGCAGAAAATTGTATTTAGCAAATCTTCTGGAGCAGGTGGTATAATTGTCATAATAGGCTCCAGAAAATCGTTTCGCATTGCCCAATCCCATACATGGGGTTCCAAATTATGCCCTAACCAAGTTTGAACTTAATAACGTACACGTTTGAAATGTTGATGAGCAGCTGCACTTGGTGGTCGAATATTTGAAAGCTGCACAGGTTTATTAAGTTTTGTAGACTTGACGTAATGCATATAACGAAGATGATCGAGACTTTTCACAGATTTTGGAGCATTATAGACTTCCAATAAGATTTGAGTTCCACTCTCTAATAATCTCTGGGCCAAACAATTTTCTTCCTCAAATTAGCTAGTTCATCCGAATTTGTCAGTTTCTCAAAAACTTTTAAGAATCAAGCGGGCTTGCAATGCTCTTTAGCTTGTGGCCAATGTAATGGGCAAGCTTGTCTCAATGCTTTACCATATCAGAGCGACATTAATGAAGATGAAACCTATCACCCCGAAATCATGGAAGAACTTGAGACAAATGTCGTTGAAGACGATAATGAAGACCAGTTTGAAATTTACCAGCAGCTGGAAGACGACGATGAAGAGGAAGAAAATGATTAAAATTATAAATTGTAGTTTTCGTACCCTTTATACTATTTTTAACTTTTAATAAAAATAAATGTATTGAATGATATTTTTTAATAAAAGTTAAAATTCAATATAATTCCTATATTTTCATTAACAATTCTGCAATTACATAGGCAGGTAAGTGTTGTTAAATTAATTAATACTAAATAAAAAGTGGATAGGTTAGAAAAAATAGGATACAATTTAATATAATAGTTACTAAAAATTTACAAATATTTATAATAATTGATTTATCGATAGTTCATCAACTATACATGGCGCGTTTTCGACCGGAGGCACCGGTTGACCTGAAGTGATCCTGTGACCTCGCGCTCTCCGCCCTCTATCTCTAAAACGGTTCACCGTATAAAAGAACCTTTTAAACAAAATTTGTAGAGAATTTTGTATTCTACAATATTGATAAACATACAAATAGCAAAAAACCCATAGGAAATGAAATATTTACAAAAAAAGCGCAAAATACCGATTTTTGTGACCTTGAAATTTAATAGTTGCTTACACCCTACCATATGTAGGTTTTGAGACAACTTTTAGGTTGTCAATATACAAGTATTTACAGACTTACAGCTGGGTATCTCGAATTCCGAGATTCTTACCAAAACCTTAAGTGACTGGACTAGAAGCGATAGGATGCGGGCACGCGGGCGTAAATCCGTATGACAGGAAAAAGACCCGAACGATACTTACAAGTCGCCATGTCGTCGGCGATATTAACACGGCTGTTACTGGCAGTGTCATCGCGGAATCAGCTTTATAAAGTGTTCGGAAATGCATCATAAAAATCAAGTGCGTGTCTTCAAGCAAATTAATTTTGCTAAGCCGCGATTAGACTTTATTACTGGAATTTCACTTACTCCAATTTGTAGAACGCCAATTTGTCGGTGGCTAACAATTTGTGTAGATAAGCCGCGATTAGACTACACAATTTGTTGGATACTTTCTCAGTTAGGATCCTTACTAAGGACAAGTGTAATTGCAGTAAGGCAGTTAGCATTCTACTTATCGGAGATTGACGGGCCCCGACCGTTCTTACTTCCTTAGTTAGGAAGTTAGCATCTAAGGATGTTAGCATCCTTACTAAGGACGGGTGTAATCACAGTAAGTAACTTAGCACCCTTAATGCGCATGC